>PVIR01000021.1:0-410375 GCA_004026965.1 Petromus typicus
CACACACACACACACACACACACACACACACACACACACACACAAAACTTAACAACAGCTTTCCCTAGACTCGGCGGTAAATGATTTTTGACAGTATATCAAACTCAGATCCTTTGGAAAGGGTACTCTCTTGCCATCATGAAGGCAATTCAAAAGAAAAAGCCAGTGCTTTTAGAATCAGCTCCTTGTATAAAAAGCGAGGCAGATGTTCTTAAGCTTTTTGGATCATGGCCTTTTGTTACAATCTGCCCCAAACAACGGATACATCCCAATGATTTATGGGACTTCATGGGCCACTTAGAAGTCAATTCGTAGGCCAGGTAGGAACCACCATAGAAATGGAATGGTTTCTGCAAAGAGAATCTTTAGTATTTCCCTTTGTTTATCGCCACAGCAATTAGCGCAATGCTCCATACAAGAGTTGCTGTTAATTGGTTCTTTCTGCGGTTATTCGATAGTGAATACAGTAAGATGAGAGTTAGGCTAATGCTAAGGTCTGCAATCAACAATAAATAACAGGAACAACGGATTTATTACGTGGGTGGAATGGCTAGACACGGAGGCATCTAGGAGAGTGCGGTCTCCTGAGCCAGACAGCCCTGCGTTTACGCTGCAGCTCAGCTATTTCCCAGATAAGTGATCTTGACGCAGCAAGTCAGTTACCATCGCCAAATCTCAGTCCTTGTCAATAAAATAGGAATAACACAAAAGGATAGATTCTGCATTAATATGAAGCACACAGTGATTTAAAACTGGACGGCATGTTAGAATTTCTTGAGATACATTTAAAAATAATGATATGTATATTATATTTATATATACTGATGTTCATATTTTAAAAATGTTGGTGTCCAGTCCTGTCTCCTGTCTGCAGAGGCTCTGATTTAATCAGCTTGGTGTGTGGTCTAGTCATTGGGTTTTGAAAATAGGTTTTTCCCAATGAGTTTCTTCTGCACCCCAGGTTTAGAACCACCGAGACAACTAATGTATATAAATGCCATATGAATTCCTGGTTATTCATAGGCTTTCAATAACGATCATCTTGAAACTGTCTAAGTAAAACCCACCCCTTCTTCTCTTTGCTAGCTGTGCAACCTGAAGCAAAATTTTCCAGTTCTTAGGAAAAATGGACATAATCAGTGTGCCCGTTCAATGATGAGAAATATAAGACACTATATGGAAACTGCTGACCAAGGTGGCATGTGCCATATATAAAATGGATGTTAGCTATTGCTATCATTGGCATCACTGCCATTATTATTTCTACTTCCTTCTGACTTTAGAATAAGCTTGGTGACATAGTTGCCTTCCACATATCTTAACATAAATAATGATACCTTTCAGCATAATTTCTAAAATACAGCATCTTATATTTAAGTATCTCTGTCACAAAATATGAATCATGCCTATTACTATTTATCTTTACAAGATATTCAAATTTCACCATGATAATTCACATTAACTTAATTAACTGTTATTTTAATTAAAAATTTCTGATTTCCATCCTACTGGATCTAATCATAATTATATGAAACTAGAATAATTCAGTCAATGTATAACATTAATAAATTCCAGGAACAATCTTGTATCTAGGTCAAGTCTATTTGCCGACTTGTATACAATAAATACTCCAAATTTTAACTTTTGCTTTAATCAATATGTGCTTTTTAAATCCTTTGTTTTTAACTCAAAATAGTCTATTAAATTTGTTCCTCTATGTAACAGACTTTTTAAAAAAGCAGTCAATCTCACTGAATCCATTATACCCATAATAATATTCATTGGTGAGGGGAGGATATTTTGTCTTTCCCATCTTTATCCTACAGTTATCTGAAAGTCATTCCATTCTGCTGCCCTAGTTTTTTCCTGTAAATGGCAAGTAGAATATTCTGTTTTGATTTCTTGTCCTTCCCTTCATTTCTGGGAAAGAGCCTCCTGCATCTGTGTTTCTTTCTCTCTGTGTTATTCTCTCTCAGAGTATGGTTATTTGCTCTCCTGTAATTACAGTGTGTATTTGGATACACCAACATCGTGTGGGCAAAGTGCCTCTCCTTCTACTACCAAGAATGACAATTTCCAGCCAGGTTCCTTATTACTTAGACCATGGAAAGATGCCCTGCTGAGAACTGAAAAAAAAAAAAATCTCTGTCTAGGAGGGAATACAGGACATAGATTTTTAAATACTTCCCTCTGAAGAAAATAAAGCCAGCATCTACCTTTGCCTAAGCCGGGAATGCTGAGCTAACCAGATGTAGTATGACATGTTCAGTTAAAGGGTGGAAGCAGTGCATGCAATCACTTTGTAGAAACCGATGCAATTTCATGGCAACTTATTTGAAATGACCGATGGGGTAATGGAGAAGATTTGAATCTATGTGATTCCCATTAGTTTTTTTTTTTTTTTTTTTTTCTGGAGCTGATCCCAGTGTCTTCCTATTAAAAAATGGTATCAGAGACTGCTTACATTTTGATATTTGCACATTCTATTACAGATAGCTCAATTGTTATCCCAAACTGTTCCAAGTTACAATATAGCACACATTTTGTTTTTATGATTATTTATGACATTTCTAAAGACATTAACTACACATTTCTACATTTGCTATATAGGACTATTTGCAGCATATCTTAGTTTTCAGGGTTCTTTCAAAAATATTTTATTTCAGCTTTTTATCTGTGAGTACAGTAAGATGGCAACCACTAATTTTATTTTAAAGATAAGAAAAATGGAGGCTCAAAAGTTCTATGTAGCCTTGGGAAGGAGATTTAACTCAGTGGTTCCAATACTTGCTTCACAAGTGCAAGGGCCCACATTCAATACCCAGGAACCTCATACAACAATGCCAGGCATGGTGACTCAAGCCCACCAACAATCAGAACCACATACCACAGTGCCAAATATGGTGGTTCAGGCCTATAATCCCAGAACTCAGGAGGCTGAGGCAGGAGAATTGCTGAGTTCAGGACCAGCTTGACCTACAAAGCAAGATCCTGTCTCAAAAAGAAAAGGTCTACATGATCTTCCAGAAGTCTAAGCACCATAACAGATGATAGAGGTAGGACTGAAACACAGTGATGTGCCTGTCACATTTAAGGTCTCAAGATGAATCCTACTGAATCTACAGGATATCTTTGATGAAACAACTCTGATACTAAAATAATTCTAGAGTTTAAAATGGAATAAGATATTAAGGGACTCTAATCAGATTTTAAAATATGTAGGCCACTCTGGTACATTTCACTTACTCAGGTAAACAGAGTGGTTAAATATAAATTTCCACGTACATATTGACTTAATAAATGTTATATAATGGCCCAAGGAGCTTTCATTGTCTTAAAATAAACACCCCTGTAATTTACAGCTTCACTTAATGGCATTCTAGTATTTAGAGGAGGAGAATTTTCTCATAAGGTTAGGAAAGAGGAATTTGGGAGAAGCTCTTAGTCTTGCACATGTAAGCCCACATCACAGAAACACTATGAATTATCTTGCTTCTGAATTCCATTTACATGTTTTGGGAACAATGATCAGATTTACAATGATGGCAGCAGACAAGTAGCAGAAGATGACATGGGGTGATTGGAAATGCTGAAGGAGAAAGGAAAGATAAAGAAGATGTCTCAATCAGAGCAGCTGGCAAAGATTTTTAAAATTCCCCTTGTCTGTGATAATATTTCCAAACCGAATTAAACAGCTCGGGCTGATTAACCCTGCACCCTTTTCCAGTTGACAAGTGGAAATCCAATCCAGTAACACCTTTTCTTGAATTGCTTCTGGATCTCCTCTGCAGGAAAAAGTTCAAAAATGATTTGCACTGATTCCTTTCAGGGAGAGATATTTCAAAATTCAAAATGCTTTAGGCATTCTTCAAGGACAAAATAAACCTTAGAACTTGATAACTAAGATAAGAGCAACAAGCTCACAAAACTTACCATGTCTATTTGTCCTGTTCAAACCATGGATTCTTACAGTTCATGTACAAGGCAGTTTCTATATGACCCCAATTAATGGATGCAGAAAGGAAGGCTTGGGTGACCTATCAAGACACAGCTGTGAGGCAGCTGAACTAGACACAGAGCTCTGCTCTTCTTCACAGGCTCTGGGGTTGGCTTTGATGGACTTGGTTCCCTGCGTCACAATGGTAAGGAGTGGGAAGTGCAGGAATCCCCCACTTAGTAGCCCTGACAATCACTTACCACACTACCTGGTATGAAACGGCCCCTAAAGATTGAACTGCTTCCAACTGCAGAGGGAGCACCATGTAAATATAGCTAACACAATGGTCTGTGTGATAACGTGATGAATGAGGACTCAGGATGGAAAATTAACCTGGGGCAGCCCTGAACTCTGGGCCCTGGGCTTCTCTGTCATTATGCACCATGAAATGCTGTGGGGTGACAGGTCAGTGACATCATGGGATTACAGCAACTGCCTTGGGTTGCTAAGGAAAACAGGAGGAGTCCTGCACACAGGAGGAGGCCACACAGGCTAGAGTTGCTGAGGCTGAACTGGGCAAGACATACCCATAAATCATTTACAAATAGTAGCAGCAAAATATAAAATATATCTTTAGAAAAAAAGCCACTTGGAAGAAGCAATCAAAGGAGAGGTTGCTGATTCAGACACTACTTAAATTATCCTCTAGGCATCAGAACCAAACTCTTAAACTGAGTGGAGAAACAGAAGTAGAGATCTTTCTAGAAAAATAAGATAAGAAAGCCCAACTAACTAATAGAGATAATAATAATAGCAGAAGCTGAGATTTACTGAGGGTTTATCTTATGCCAGCTATTATGTTGAGGACTTTACAAGAATTCTTTTAATCATTGTAACAATTCTATTAAGTAGCAGTATTGTTAGTCTTATTTTATGGGTAAGGAAATGGGCTCAGTATGATTAAATAATTTGCCAAGGATAACATTTTGTTCAGGTGGTCATTTAAACCCAAGAGTGTCAGACTCTGAAGCTTGTTACTAAAAGCTCTCAGGACCTAAGTAGTTTCATAATTACAAGGCCAGAGGGAAATGCTTGTGTTCTAAAAGACAGAACCCATTAGTGCAGAGGGAGGCCGCAACTCCAGGTCCATACACTAATAACTTATGAACATATCTGCATCTTCAGTAGGAGAAGATGATTCACTTTGAATAGTTTTGCATATTTAAATAAAATTTATCTTATGTCACTCCTGCATTTTGTAGTTGAAAAGAACAGTAGACTGTGACTCAAAAGTGAATTTTTTAATGCAGACAATTTATAAATTAAGAAAAAAAAAGCTCATTCTCAAATCTGACTAGATGCCCAGCGGGGCTCCTTTACCCATGTTTCTGTTACACTTTTGGACACTCTAGCAAAGTCTATGGCCCAGTGCGATCATCCTTCCCAAATCTATCTGCTTGGCTTTCCCTACACAGTAGACTGCAAGTGTTTGGAAGGCAGATCATTAAACTTCTTCTAATGTATATCCCTTTCAACTATCTTTTTTTTTTTTAGATGGGGTCTCATTTTTGCAGTTCACCCTGGCCCTGAGCTCAGCCTTGAACTCATAGCAATCCTCCCACCTCTGCCTCTCAAGTCTTGGGATTACAGGTGTTAGTCACCACAATTGACACTGTGGTGCTGATTGCTGGAGGGTATGAGTCTCCATGCCTGCCATTGCTGTATGTGATTACCAGGGATTGAACCCGGGCCCTTGCACTTACAAGGCATGCACCGGAACCACTGAGCTAAATCCTTGGTCCTCAACTATGTCTTTAGAATATGTTAAATGGTTGTATGAACCAAACAAAGTAGAAATGAAGAGTATGGGTGAGGGAATAAACCAGTAATTCCTAGTTTATATAAAAAAATTCACAAAGAAACATTTGCTAGGAGAGAAGCTTCAGGTAAAAGACAATTAGATTTGATTTTGTATCTAAGAGTGTTTCCAAGATAATGAAATAAAAACACTGACTTGATTTGAACAGCAATGATGATAAATCTACCAAGTGTCAATTCCAAGCTGTTACATTAAAAAAAGAAGGGAGGGGAAATTTCTATTCAAGTATCATAATATTAATGACAAGTCTGGGAAAGATATGAATACTAAGAGGAAGCAAATCTATAAGAAGTTAAATTTATCTAGATGGGTTAAATTGGGTAATAAAATGAAGCATGTATTCCAGCCAACTTCATTCTGAGATGATAAAGCATGGGACTCATTCAGGCAATAGCTGAAGGCTGGCTGGCTGAAGCAATCTTTCTCCTGTATGATTTATTACTCAGATGGTTCCTGCATAAACTTTTCAAAATCATGGAGCCAGGAATGAGGAGCTGTGGGCATGTAGATTTGCACTGCTGAACAATACAGACTCTTTCGTGGTTTTTCTGCTACAGAACAAGTAGAAAAAAGAAAATAATATATAGTATTTCTTTTTTTGGAATTTACAAAGTGCAAAAAAGGTTACCCGTTCTCTTTCTTACATGAAAAGAAATTAATAAAAGGCTTTTAAGAGACAAATAAGATGTTTGTCTCCTTGGAGCACATGACGGATTCATATTACAATTATGTCCATTATTCAACAATGAAAAGAGGCTGAGAAGATTTTGAAAAATGGCAAGCTCACCAAGAGTAAAATAAAAATGGGCCGGGAGGTTAGCTCAGTGGTTCTGGCGCCTGTCTTGCAAGCGCAAGGACCCGGGTTTGATCCCCGGTAACCACATACCATACTGGGTGTGGAGAATCACCCCAGCAGCAACCAGCACCACATACCACAGTGCCGGGCGTGGTGGCTCACGCCTGTAATCCCAGCACTCAGGAGGCAGAGGCAGGAGAATTGCTGTGAGGTGAGTTTGAGGCTGAGCTCA
Organism: Petromus typicus; assembly: GCA_004026965.1. Classification (NCBI taxonomy): domain Eukaryota; kingdom Metazoa; phylum Chordata; class Mammalia; order Rodentia; family Petromuridae; genus Petromus; species Petromus typicus. The sequence continues at coordinate 6,845 of PVIR01000021.1, forward strand.
GGGCCAGCCTGAACCACAAAGCGAGACCCTGTCTCAAAAACCTAAAAAAAAAAAAAAAAAGAGTAAAATAAAAATGAGAGGCCTGATGATCAGCCAATGAAAGGCGTCGGAGTGATGGACACCAAGCAGCCACATCATAACTCCCGAGTCTGTCTGTATTTCCTAATACTCCAGGAAAGTTTCACCAGCATGTCCATGTGTGTCAGTCTCTCCAGGCTCAAATTTGAAACAGCGGATTAGGATAGGTGTTTATTTACAAAAGAAATGAAAAAAATGTAAAACATAGGCTTAATCCATAGAGCTCAGAGTTCGACATTATAAAAAAAAGTTTCTGCCACCCTCACCAACCCATACACATACACCCGCCTCTACTAGGTCTCTTTCTACAGGGTAGAGGACGCCCTTGGATCAAATTCTGAGTATGCCATCCTCTACCACTATGAAATAAAAAAACATTAATTCTAAAGGTGGTTTTTCAAATCTTCCTTTGAATGTAGTGCTAATATTCCACTTCATTTTAATTTTGATTAGGTGAAAAAATAGGTGATTTTTGAATAGTCAGCAATATAAAATCCTGTGTAAGTGAAAAAATTATATCCTTTCATTTTATCTTCCAGTTTCTCCTTCCCTTTAAAATTCTTTTACAAAATTTCATTGACTGCCATCAATATCTTCTGTGTCTTTTCAAAACTCTTCTCTGTATTATAATGACAAAAGCTAGCACAGTCTAACACTTACTATGGGATTCAACTGAATTTATTATTTAAACCTCACAATGACTCGAAGGGTAGTGTTCTATCATGCTATTTTGTAGAGGAGAAAAGCAAGGCCCGGGGAATTCATAAAGTTTAAAAGCATAGTGAAGCCAAGATAATACACCAGTAATTGTGTCCAAATATTTTTAAAGGGATATCAAATGTGACAAATGTGACTTCCAAGTAAAAAGCCTTAATGATACACATCAAGATAATTCTGGAGGTTGAAATATTAAAAGTTTATGACACATTAGAGTATGAATCATAAATCACAGACAAACACTTAGCTAGTTGCCCATACTCTACCTGATGACCTTATGATTTCACTAACATTTCAAGTAATGTTATATCATCACCAATTACCTTCAATGTTATAGAAGCCATGGGAGGTTATTTTATTTATGTCATCTGTAAATACTTGTTTTTCTAAATGTTGCGAATTACCTTAGAGAAACTGATGGGATAAAAGTTTTGAGCACTGAATAAGGAAGTTTCTAGTGACTTAAACAGATGTATTATACATAGACTTGAGGGTACAAAGAAAGGAACAAACAGTCTTCCAGGGACACTGAGAGGGCAGTGAGGGGTCCACCTTCTTTAGAAAAAAAGAAGCACAAAAGAAAAAGTCTGGAAGGCAACTAGAGTAAACGCTACAGTGATGAAGGGCAAAGGCTCAAAGTGCCAGTTATTCTCATGGTAATAAGGAATGCAGGAACTTTTAGAGATCACAGAGTTCAACATTTCACACAGTCTTTCAAGGAGCAGTGGCCTTTAGAGATATTACCACCCAAAGGCATCCTATGTTCAAATAAATCTGAGAAATGCTGTATATTCCATCCTTGTGGAAAAACAGAGTATAGCATCATATGAAGAATTCTGAGTTCATCAGGGTGGAAAAAAATGAATGGGTTTATAATTTTCTTTAGGTGAAACTTTTCCAAGTTGATTTTCTTACAAAAAGAAAATTGATTTTTCCCCTTGAAACATTTGTCAGTGCTTAACAGAAAGTTGGCAGAAGTTTAGAAACAATGTAGTTAAGAGTGCACTACGAGGGTACCCTGGACATACACATAGTCTTCACCACCTGCTTCTGTGTCCACAGAGATAGATTTACCCTCCTCCCCACTTCTCTAGCCTCTAAGATCAAGTGCATGCCTAAGGAAGTTGGCCTGACTTTTGTCTGGTCACAGATAGTGTTAGTACTAGTACCCAGTTCTCCTGACCCTCCTAAATCCAGCAACTTAACCCCTCTGTTCTGGAAAAATTCTTGTGTGATTTCTGGAGACTTAGAAGCTCTTGTTCCAGTTATGTCTAGAAATGCTGATGGTTTGTTTTCCTTTCTGACCTCTGCAACATTTCTAACCATCTACCTACCTAATGCTCAGAGAATGCACCTTATAGAGATGCTGTGTTTTATCTGCTCAGAAGGGATAGGAAAATTGGAAAACATGGAAGCTCACTGTATGTCTTGTTTTAGCTTTAAAATGTTGCCAAAATTTCATGTTCAGAGGTGGACCTTTCAAAGGTGAATGGATCATGAAGGCACTGTATTCATCCATGGATTAATCAATTGGCAGTTTCTTTGAGTGTGCTATTAGGATGTAGGGCCTGTCATAAGATGTGGTCACTAAGGGTGTGTCCTTCTTTCTCTGCTTCCTGGATGTCTTGGGTTGAGAAGGTCTCCTCAGCTGTGGCCTTGCACCACTTTATTTCTGTGTTGAAGTAATCAACCACACATGGACTGAATCCTCCAAGTCATAAGTCAAAATAAATCTTTCTCCTTTCAGTTGCCAGAATAAATCTCTCTGCCCTGTTTCATCTTGGTGATGAGAAAGTGGCCAGTACATTATGGAAAAACACATTTCAGGAAGTATGTATCATAAAGGAATGAATAGAGTGGGAGGAAGGGCCAAGGAGCCAATTCAGTTCCCCTAATTTACCTCATGATGATAATCTCTCATTTCCACAAGGCTCATTTAAGAAAATAGTTAAAACTAGACCTGATGCCAGGAGCGTTAAAAAAAAAAATCACAGTTTATGAAGCTATAGTCCTGCTGTTATAATTCAGAAATGCTGTCAGAGGTATCCCAGCTTCACAGGAGAGGACTTTGGTATGAAGGTGAAGGTGAAGGTGTTCATTTGCAGAAAGCAGGCAGGTCCTGTGCACACAACTGCCACGATACGGTAGGAACAGCTGTCAGAGGACCATGTTCGAGCCCTAGCAGCCCAGATCTCACAAACATCGAACTCAACATTTACTGGCCAGAAACATGTTGCTGAACACACCATAGGCCGGATGTTCATGCTCTTGCATAGTTTAGTGGAGACTTTTATTCTACCACGTATTTTCACTGGAAAGAAAATACTGTCCTAGGGAACAACCACATGCCTAAGAATGAACCAAATCATTTTAGAATCTATAATGTACTCAGTTCAGAGATGATTTTAGAAAATCATCTTGGACTCATTTTAGAATATCACTGTTGTTAAGGAGATTTAAAGAGAAAGAAAGGAAAGGAAAGGAGGGAAGGAGAGGAAAGGAAAAGAGAGGAGAGGAGAGGAAAAAAGAAAAGGAAATATTTCTACCTTTTAGGGAAGAAATGCAAGAAACAAGTACATTTTTAAGGAGATCTGCAATTTTAGAGTTAGCAGTGGAAATAAAGAACATGAGGATAAAAATGTGATTTAAGTACAGAGCACTGAGTAGGAAAAACAATGCACCCTTCAAATCACTTCTTCAGTTTCTGCAGTCAGTGCAAAACCAAAACCACATATAGCAGCAACTCTGAAGCCTCAAAATGATATAAACTTGGTCTTCAAGGTGTTTTTGTGTATTCATTTGTTTATTCTCTCATGACGCTCATATTCTAGATTGTTAATGGGCTCATTATGACTAAGGGTTCCTAATCAGGAGATGCAAACTTCAATTTTAATTATTATCTATTCATTCAACAAAAAGAACAAATAATAATTGTTAAAGCTCGCTACATTCAGTCGCCTTTGCTAGGTATGAAGAATAGAGATGAATTAGACAAAGCCTCTACTTTACTAAACTCCAGAATTTAAAGAGGAAACTGACATGTAAATGGGTAATGACAACATACTACAGTGTACATCATAATAGAACTGCATAGAAGGTGCCGTAGGGACATTCCTCTATGGAGGACATGCACTTCCGACTCACCTGTCTCCACTATGCACCTTTTACAATTCACAGTTCCTTCTTCTAGTTATCTGAACAGGAAGTCTAATGTCTTCCCTGGGGTTCAGTTAACCAAGCACCTAGAAGGCAGGTCCAGGCGATCATCCCTGATGCCTGGATTTGGATATAGTCAGTTCTCCAAATGCCTCCCTGTCCCCTGAGGCAATATCAGGGTGAATGAGTGGAGGTAGAATGTCACAGGTACCCTGTGTGCCAGAGTCCCCAGTGTTTTCTCTGGAGGACATGTCAGCCTCTTGATCCTTGTGAAGAGCAAACAAAACAAAACAAAAACCTATGTGTGTCCAATGAAAGAAATTACATGGACACATGACCAAAATGACTCACAGAGTTTACAGGGGTCCTTAGCCCCAATTTTTGACAAGTACATAACCTCTTTTCCTTGATGCTGATGCTTTCTATACAAGGACATGCAACACTTTTTCCTAACACACAACTGGTCAAGTGCAACTTTGCAAAGAGTGATTAATAGGTCAAAGTACTAACACACTATTTCCAGTAGTAGGAAAGAAACCTTAGATGAATGCTATTTTTTTTTTTTTTGAGACAGGGTCTCACTTTGTAGTTCAGGCTGGCTCTGAGCTCACTATGTAGCCCAGGCAAACCTGGAACTCACAGCAATCCTCCTACCTCTGCTTCCTAAGTGCTGGCATTACAGGCATGGGCCACCACACCTGGCATTATTGTATGTGGTTATCAGGGATGGAACTAGCAGCGTTGCACTTGCAAGACAGGAAGTGGATCCATTGAGCCAAATCCCCAGCCCATGAGTGCTACTCTCAACAGCTCCCCAGTTCCTTGGAACTCATTTTTGCATCACAGAATCTACTTCCTTTTGTAGCTGTTAATTTGCTAGATACTTATTGAATGCCCTGCAAGTTCTCAAAGAAATACTTACACTGCTAAGACATTAATCTTGATATATACCTCTGAACAAAAGATCTCTCAAAAAACCTACCCACACCACCTGTTATCTCATTCCCTCAGTGAAAATATATTAAAAAATTATTTCCTGTATGTGTATTGACACTGTAGAAGTTTCCGATGCTACAGTCATTACCAATGGTGCACTTTCTCAATTTTTCCTTTCTTGCAGCTGCTTATACAATGAAAAGTTAAGGAATATATTCTGGGTAAAATTAACTTATAGAAAATTCCATGATAACTGGGGTCTTAGAATAGACTGAATGTTGATTTTTTATGTGTGTTTTTAATCTGTCCTTTAATAAATGCCATGTTTCAAAAACAATCTGCTAAGCTTGTGCGTTCCCTCTGGAATTCTTATCATAGTGCTGGACACAGAATCAGTGCCTAATACACTCTGATCAGTCAGCCAATGGAATATTCAAGTATCTTTCACTTAGCAGTTTTATATGATGGAGGAATTTGATAGCTCAGTCCAGAGATTTAAAGTAACTAGAACAAAAGGTAGAATCTGAGTGGTGTTAATCCACAAGAGCAATATGCTAGATTAATAGCATCATACAGCATCAATATCTTTGCTGCTTGGGTATAAATCTGGGCTGGCAACTGAGCACTGAGCATGAGACCCATCCTTATATAGTCATCATGTTCACTCACACAGCAAACGTAAGTGTAAAGCATAGCAAAGCTTTGAGACAGGAGATGGGGTGGGGGAACAGAAGCACAGAGAGAGGGGGAGACAGAGACACAGAGGGAGACAGAGAGAGAGCAAACACTTAGAGAGACAAAGGGAGAGACAGGGGGAGAGAGAGAGAGAGAGAGACAGAGAGAAAGAAGAGACAGAGACAGACAGACAAAGAGATTTTTACCCAGTATATGGGTCATATTAATTAAATTCTTAAAGATATTTTCTAAGACTTGAAGCTGGATAATGTCCAATTTTTTTAAAGATCATCAATGATATCATGAGCCCCAAGAACAAGCCTCCCCCTGGGAGTCGTCTGAATGCACGCACTGAGCTGTGAGCCTAATCCCTATTTCTTTCTGCCCTTAGAGAGGTAGAGGTGTGGTGAGCTTTACAGCCAAAGAAATGAAGGCTGAAGACGTTAAAAGAGGAGAAGGCTACATTTCCACGTGAATTAGTCTCCTTTTACCAACAAAACTTTTTTCTTTTTCTTTTGCTATTCACATTCTGTGGACCAGGGAATAGGTGAAGACACTGACACTTCGTAGCAAACTTGTTTTAAACATTTTACATACGCAAATATCTAATTAACTCATTGAGTTTTGAGTTTTCTTCTTTCAGCAGTGCTGTCATATTTGAAGTGGAATGACTCCAATGGAATTAGGAACAGTTCTAAGAGTGCTTTTTGCACATCAGATCAAATTTCATCTCCTAACCAAGATGTACAGACTTCTAAAAACTTCTGTTAGTTTCCACATAGTGAGGAGAAATAGCAGCATACAAACCATATATTAGCATGAGGTTTGTGCCCAAGGAAGATTGAAAATAGATTGCTAAGAGATTTGAAAGCAGAGGTAAAATGGGGCAATGCAAATCTAATCTAGCCTTAATAATCAGGCAGGATTTCTTCCCAGGGCAAGCCATTCATATGAAGAACCACTCAGTCACCCTAAAAAGAAAGATGAGCTCTGGAGCGGGACCCCAGGCCCACCAAGGTGGGACAAGTGGAAATCGCACTGAGGAAATGGAGATTGTCCACCAGGCATTTGTTTCTAACTCCTTAGGTCTCCAATGTTAAAGCAAAGGTGGTGGCAGGTATTTAGCTCAGTGGTTCTGGCACCTTCCCCGCAAGGGCAAGGGCCCGGGTTCGATCCCTGGTAACCACATACAACAAGGTCGGCATGGAGACTCACACCCACCAGCAATCAGTAGCACATAATCCCAGCACTTGGGAGGGGCAGAGGCAGGAGGATTGCTGTGAGTTCAAGGCTGAGCTCAGAGTCAGCCTGAACTACAAAAGCAAGAATCTGGTTAAAAAAAAAAAAAAAAAAAAAAAAAAGAAAGCAAATATTAAGAGGGGAGTTTCAGATGGGAAATTTAGTACCTAGAATGTATTCCTTTTCTTTTCTCTCTCTTCACTAAAATGTCAAAAGAATAGATTTATGTAAAATCCATATTTCCAAATTTTGTTTCTGAAAGACCAAAAAGGAGGGACATTGTCTAAAGAAGAATGAAAGACTCTATCATCGGAGAAAGTAGGTTATGACTACCTCTGGGCTGATCTGAACACAAACAATGGAACTCTGGACCGACCCAAAGGTAAAATCAGCTCATGCCCTGCTTGAACCTGTGAGGATTTCACAGGCATCTGATGACACCATTTCAGGTATATAGCTCAATGACTGGCACAACATTGGCCCTCTATAAATACTGGGGAAATTTTTATTCTTTGATGCTGCTAAGAGTCATCTAGAATATTTCAAGTGCTATAAACATGGTACAATGAAACTCTTCCTAGCATAATTCAAACAAGAATATTTACCTTCCTTTCATGACATGGTATTAAATGAGATTGAAATCAAATTTATTTAAACACCCCCTAAAGTGAATAAATCCACAGATCAGGAAGTTACTGAGTGAGTCTCCCGCAGATAGTCAGAATGATAGATCAAGTGATGAATACACCACGGGGGAAATTTTCCTGTCGTCAGAGTTCTGATACACGACAAGTTTTATTCCATGTACTCCAAGTGACTCCTGCCCTCTGGTAAGTTCAGGGAGATGAATGAGTTAGAATTAGTCTGAAAAACTATAGACAGTGAGCACATGGAACCAATCCATTTATTTATTTATTGCTTTTATTTTTCTAGAGCCACTACTACCTAAAATAAATCTCACAGAATAAATGTTGCTTTTTGAGTGTATCCTGGCAGGAGCAATATAAAAATAATTTAGGACCAACCCTGTAATTATGTGAATTTATTTCAACCTTCCATTACTAGAGATAACAAGATGAATAGTAAAATGTGAACTTTAACAATCCTGTAATTATAGCCACTGAACCGTATATTATTGAAAGAATTGTGCAAAATCCAGATGCAAAAGAATCAACTTGGTATGTAAACACAACTGAAACAGTGAAATAATCAAGGGAGGGGGAGCTAATGTGGAGCTAACTCACTCTTCAGAATCTTTTATTGCTCTGCTTTTATCTCTTTTGCAGATACTAAGTTTGTTTTCATAATTTTTCACCATTTCTTGCAAGTACATATTGTTTGGAAGCTACAGCCAGCAGCCAGCCCAGTGAAACAGTTCAGGATTGCTTTTCATTTTGCTTCCTTTTTCTCTCTTTGGAGCATAATTAGAATTGATAGAGTGTTTTGCATGAGTATTGTGTGTATAATGAGGGCAATAATAAACACTGCACTGGTATTTCTTGAACTGTAAGAATTTGTGTTTTTGCTTGGGAAACAGAAGTCCCTGAAATAACACCTACATCTAGGAGAGCCAAGATATTTCTCCATATGATAATGAGGCTGCAACATCAGAATGTATCAAGAGCATCCAGTTCATGGGTAGATCATTTTAGACTTATTAAGAATAATCTGGGCCAATGAGAAGTGTCAAATTCACAGAAGCAGGAAACATAGACCTTTCATTAAAACCAAAGAACTTCAAGGTCTCTTTTGTGGTTTGTCAGGGGCAACAACAATATATGCCATCAAAGTATTTTTCCAAAATTGACATAGACAACGTTCAATTAATCTGCTAATGAATTATAATACATGAAAAGAATGCAAGTAGCGGGAATATTCTGTTCTGTTTAAGTGGTAATACCAGGAATTTATTTGGGGATCAGTAAGTGGAAGAAGTAGATGAAGACTTCAGAACATTTACCTTCCTAGAAGTATTTTATTTTAGCCAATAGTGAAGTCACTTGCATATCCAAGCACATGGTGACTATTAATGGTGTAGAAGCAAAAGACTAAAAATAACACACCATGTGATCAATGCAATGGACACTCGAGAGGATTAACCTGTGCATCTCACAAGGGTCAGAGGGAAACGATGGTCTGATACACCCTCAGGCAACCACTCCTCTGTGATTTTAATTTTCCTGCAGTTTTCCAAAGGGAGATTATTCTAAGATGTGATACATTAAGAAGATATATGCACTACCTTAGGGAACATCTCTTGTGAGACAAAATCTGCCTTTGGAAAATATTTTTATTCTATCAGAGAGAAAAGAGAAAGAAGGGAGTCAGAGAGGATCAGTTGCCACAGGAAAAGCTATATTAAAACCCTGCATGCCCAATTTTATCACTATAATTCATGTGGAAGAAAGCTTTAAGGCCCTTTCTGAATCTATCCTCAAAATGTAAACATGGCCCCTTCCACTACAGTGTTTTAGCCTCACGCAGTCCATTACCTTCACCTTTATAATTATGCTGAGCCAAGCTGCTCGTTGTCTGTGTGTATGTCTTAAACATATATAAATTAGTTTTAGTGAATGTATACATGTACATCACCACTTTGTGGTACTGTGAAAATGTCCATTTAAAGGAACATATCAATTGATCAATAAGCTAAGAAAGCAAAAAATCAGCTAAAAAGATATTTAGGAGACTGATTCTAAATGATCAGTCATTTGGTCAGCTTTTATTTATTTATTCTGAAGGGCTTCACTTATAAACATTCTATTTAAAGTTCAATATAATTTAATGTCTTGTCATTTCAAGTGGAATGAAATATAAATTTATGAGAAAGATGTCAGTGTTATGTGCTTTGTGATTTATTTTTCCTTAAAATGAATGAGCACTATCACTCTTATTATGGCACTTAAGATTTCTCCATAAATAAATACTTTCTTGGCAATGTAGATGAGCTAACCAAATCCCTGGTAGATATCATCCCACCCAAAGGCAATTTGTGATGCCTACAAAGTGGGGGAACCCTTTTAGTACTAAACATCTCACCTGATAAAACTATTTGAGTGAGTTCCCTTCTAGATTCCATTCAGCTGAAATCTAGGAGCTGATTTAAATACCATTCTTCCACCATTTCTCAAAAACACACAATTTATTCAATTGACCTATCTGATATGAAATTAGTTTGGTGCTCACTTAAATTATGAATAAACGAACACATGAGTATGATCAATTCTGCATTCAAGAGAAATACTGCAAATATCTATCTATCTTGAGAGACCTGAATAAAATAAATCATCCACTATCTTGACGAAACCGGGAGGCTGAATTACACAATTTGTCACTCTCACTTTCTGTGAGCTTTCATTCTACATTTTAAAATTTCATGCGGTATGTAACTAATTCCTTACAAACATTCAAGAGCTACAAAGTGTGAACAATACTAGCTCCCTAAGTGGATGGGTTTCTTTTGCCACTGCTGCTTTGTTTTGGGAACTCATAGTAAAATCTGCCTGATGGGATGCACTCTTTCCCTGTTGCTTGGTGATGTCTCGTGCAATTAGAGAAACATTTATTTAGCATGGACATTTTTCTCACATAATGTGTGAGAAATCACACTCAGCCTTACTAGTAGAAATGATTTCTACTTCCTGGAATGAATTTGAGGAACTTATTTAAGTTCTAAAAATCTTCCATTTTTAGTCTATAAACTAGAGTATCACCTTTGCAAGACTGTTACAAGAATTAAAGACGATGTACGGGAAGTATCTGATGCAAAGCTTAGAACACATTAGGCTTTTAAGATAAGTTAGCTGTTTTATTATTATTAACTTATACCTGTGAATAAGTTTTAAGCCATCTTGTGGAAACATTTCTTTTTTAAACTGGGAAGAGGAAAAAAACATGTGTGAGAAAAAGATTCACCTATGTTCCAAACACAAGTTACAAGTAGCCTCAAGCTGACACTGATATGGTGATGAGGATGGGTTTTAGGTTTAAATATTCCAGCACATATTTTTAGACAACTTATTTCACATAAGTCTCAAGATTTTGTTACAATATGCACTTCATTCGATAATGGATTTAAACTGATTAAATATAGTAACTTGTATGACGTGATTACAGTTTCCAGCTTATAGTAACTCACCAAATAATAGAGCTAGAAACAAGCATAATTTCAAGGGAGGGCAGCAGATATAGACTCTTCTTACTTCACATTTGATTTATCTTTTTGATGAAATCCAAGTTGAGTAAAATAACTGCACATACACAGCTGAAGTTCAACAAGACCAAGAAACTTGAATGTAACCAGTATATTAGCTCCATGAATAAAACATAGACAAATCTGAAAGGGGACAGGGCAGTGTTCTGGCCCCAGAGCTTATGGAGGGCAGCAATGTAATGTCCTTATTTCTTGACTGAAAGCCTCTGGGCTATATTATTAGTCATATTCTTCATCTTCAGGATTAATCATGTTCTAATGAATGCTTTTGTGTGGATTAAATGTTCACATTTTTTTAAACATTGAAGAAACAAACTTGGTGGCAGAGACTATCAAGCAAGCTGATGAAAGTGAGAAACCTCAGAAATAATTAGAAAAATAATTGGGGGGGGTAACATTTGTCTACATTTTATTATAAGCCAGAAACTCCAGTTCAGTTTCTGAGGTTATTGTGAGCCTCAAAAAAATAAAAGGTCCTAAACGGCTATAAGACTAAAAAGGGATATTAAGAAAAACTTGTATAATCAAAAGTTCAATCTTGTGTCAATTTAACACACTGGCATAAGACTGGGGTGGTGACTATCACTGATACTATTGTTACACAGAAAAACCCTTTCAACTAACTTTGTGAAGTTTCAGCTATAAAATTTTGTACTACTGCTGATTATTCAGTGAAAAATCTAAAAGCACCTGTAAGAGAGGTGATACAGGCAAAGAGTGAACAACTCATTCAGTGGCCAAGACAGAAAAGGAAATTTTATATTTTTAGATGAATAATCTCTTCCTCCTCAGGCTGTTTCCAGTGATCTGTCAGGAGAGTCCTACTTTCTTCCAATTAAGTGTCTTTACAAGATTTTTATTTGCCTTTGTATTGGTACAGTTTAGGTGTCGCTGTCTCCCTCATCTCACTGGATTATGTAAACTTTGTCTTTCTACGAGTGTGTTTCAAGACATTCTACTTTTAAGTACTGAATTCCTGAGTAGCACTCATAATAAAAAGTTCATTATACACCAGGGACATATTACAAACTTTGCCAAGTTCTTCATGACATTAAAGTCAGTATCTATCATTTTTCCTATAAAACTGTCCAATGAATACTTCTCATTCCCCTTGATGTAGAAGACAAAATAGGATGGACTGAAGGATCCATCCAATATGATTCTTCCAAAATCTCATACAGAGGAGCTAGCTTTGTCTAGATGGTCTGTCCTTTCTCTCTGCCTCATTCCATGGCATCCACCTTTGCTTATATCCCTTACTTATTTCCAATAACATCACATGAGCTCATCACCACATGGTATCACCTCTGAAATATTGTTTCTGAATAATTCTACTTGCATGTGGCATGCTCTTTTACTTCTTTACTTCACTTATTTTATTTGTTTTCCAACCCATAGTTGCATTATCCCATATTGGGAGTTATTTTTTGTACTGATTGGTTTGAACATAACTGTGTAAAGTGTTTTCAGCAGGGAACTTGACTGATGTGAGTGTCCTTCTGAGATAATTATTTTGCCATTCTCAGAACTGGAATCCACAAGAAATTTAATCTGAGAGAATTTACTAATGGAACGTGAGACTAAATGGAAGGAATGATTTGGTCTTTGCACAGGGTCATTTTATTTTAATCATGATTTTCTGTCTCTGGCCTGAATTCTCATAGTAACAGATGAAGACAGAAGTTTGAGTTTTCTGCTGCTTTTGCTTCCCTGGTAAAGGTGCAAACGTACAGTCAATAGTAGAAAAACACAGCTCAGAAGGCAGCAGAGGCATATAGTTCACAAATTAACTCATTACCACTTGATCAATCAGAATTGCAATGATACTATGCAAGGTATTGATTCAGAATGAGCCAATAACCACTGGGCTCAGAGTAGTTAGCTTTGTCTAATTAGGCACCTAAATAGAGAGATTAAAGTCTATTACAGCAAAAAATAAGAAAGTAAGTTTCCTTTAGATATTCTATGCTTATTAAAATATAATTCAAATGCATTCACAGCCTCAGGACCCAACACTAACCTTGGCAAAATGTAAGTGCTTAATAAATGATTGTGGAAATAATGTAAGTTCTTTTTCAGTGATTAAGGAGTAGTTGGCCTGCCTTAATCCTCTCAGGTTTTTTAAAGAATCAACTTTGGCCTTTAGTAGCACAAACATTTAGCAAGATGATTGTAAAGAATGTGATATGTACCCTTATCCTGCTCCACATAGAAATGCTACTCCTAGAGTGTCTCTTTATTGTCAAAATCCATACCTTGCAAAGCCCATAACAACTGAAGTAATAATGTTCCAAGTGACAATGGAAAGTTCCAGGAGTCGTTATTTTCTTCATGTGTGGTATATACCACAGTTATCTCAGGAATCACAGAATTCTCCCTACAGGAGGCTTGATCCAGATGGTAGATTTACAATCCTCAGAACAATCAGAACCCCAGGAGTGTCCTTGTTGAATTCCCTTCTCACAATGGAGCTTAAATCATCAGAGCTAGCATCAGTCTGAGGTTCCATAAATCTCAGGCTTACTCCTCAACACTTCAATGACCTTGGAGAGATTAGTGAATTTATCTAATCCTCTCATATGTCAAATGAAGAATGTAAAATATGTGCTAGGTTATTTATAGTTATTGAATAAAAATAATGCAAATAAAGACCTTTGGCATTGTATCTGACACCAATTAAATGCACCATCAATGTTAACTCTTCTTTATTCCTTTTTCACATTTTCTTACTTTAGATGTAATTTTGTACAACAGGCCCTTGAACCAAGAGTTGAGAAATCTGAATATTTGATCTAGATTCTTGATCAGGTTTCTATGGATCACTTTTTAATTCCTTTGCATATATAAATGAACAAAATTTTTAAAATTAGGATTTTATAAGAGATTAAGGTCAAAATACAAGTGTTTCAGGCTACAGTGCATTCTAGTACGGTTTGGTAGGGTTGTGGTCACTCAAGAACCACCTCTCATGTTGCTGTTACAGACAGTGGGGTGAGTCCCCAGTTGTATTTGAGCTCACTGAACAGAAGGCAAGGGTTTTTGTTTTTGTTTTTAGTTTTTTGTTTTTTTTTTTTTTTTTTTTTTGAGACAGGGTCTCACTTTGTGGTTCAGGCTGGCCCTGAGCTCATCCTCAAACTCACATCACAGCAATCCTCCTGCCTCTGCCTCCCAAGTGCTGGGATTACAGGCGTGAGCCACCACACCCGGCACTGTGGTATATGGTACTGGGTGCTGCTGGGCATGAGTCTCCACACCCAGTATGGTATGTGGTTACCGAGGATTGAACCCATGTCCTTGCACTTGCAAGACAGGCACCGGAACCACTGAGCTAAATCCCCAGCCCTAGAAGGCAAGGTTTTAAAGACAGATTTTCAATTTGATTAGTGAAAAATAATTTTTATCTCTTTACGATGACTATTTGAAAAGTTGTCTTGACATAGAACACTCACCAAATGTCTACAGGAGAGTTCTTTCTAAGAGAAGCACATTCTCACCTGTAGCTTTATGCTACATATATACTCTCTTTGTATCAAGAATAATGATGTAAAAGCCATAGTTCATTATGTTTTTGCAGAAGTACTAAGTTCAATAAACAACAAATGAAGAGCAGCAAAATAAGATAAAAGAGAGGCAAGAGCAAAATATCCCTGAGGAAGAAGGGAAAAAAGAAAGAGAAAGGGGACATGAGTTTAAGGCAGAAGTAAGTGCATAAGAAATATTTGACAAAACTCTTTTGAAACTAAGCAAAGAATGCTGTGTACATTTTTACACAGGGACATCCTGAAGACCTGAATCCTTGTGTCATTCCTTTGAAATCATTTTTATTAGAGCTAGGTTTAGTACTTGTTCTTCAACAGATATTTAATAAATATTTGTTGAACTGAACTCGATTGCATCTATGTAATCAGAAATGTATGTGGTCTTAACCTCTTCCCTGGAAATATTTTATCCAGCGTCACATATATTATGTGCATGGAAATTGGAAAGTACCTTTAAAAAGCACTGCATACATTGAAGTAATTAATGCTATTTGTACCAACAAAAAATACTTACCCAAGATGTTTTAATAGATAAAAACACTTCTGTGACAATATAGCAAATACAAAGAAGATAAGCAAGATTAATCCCATGTAATGACTCAGCAGATAAATACACTTACGGTTAGAAATAAAAAGAAGAATGTCAACATCAAGTACACAGGATATTTTGCTGTGCACCAGACCAAATAGTAATGAGTTTCTTTTTACTCTACTCTTGTTTTCTACTCTTGGACTGCAGTGGTATCACTGCCAGAAATGCTGCCAAATAAAAGAGTGAGAAATCAATGACGCTCTCTACAGAACTCAGGATTCCTCACTGCCCGTGTCACTTCCAGTCACACAAAGCCACCAGCTCAAAACTAAACGTGATATTCAGTTTCTTTGATTCTTCATGTTATGAGGTTTTGACAGGAGAAAAACAACAAAGATCTGATAAGATATAGTCTGTCTTAAACTCTATCTACTGTAAGAAGTCTGATTTTGAGAGTCGATACAAAATACAGGCATCGTGATTAATAAGAGTGGGGGGCTTTGGTATTCTCAAGTGGCAAGTAAGGGAATTCATATTCACCCATGTAGGTAAAGGGTCTCTACTAATTTACCTAAGCAAATTGCATTTCCAATAGCTAAAGTATTCTCATTTAGCACCTGCAGATCTAAGCACACTTGGAAGGAAAAACAAATTTTAAAAACCGTTATTCTAATGAGATATTCAACTTGTACCATATACATATATAAAAGGATATGTTTTTATAGTTCTCTTTGCAATAATTTTCCCTAAATATTGCATTTGTATCTAATTGATTCATTGAAAAGGAAATACTCTTACATGTTTGTAAATAGGCTGCCTTGATAATCCTTTTTCTTTCTTTGGTTTAATGTAAAATAATTTCATCTTATTTTCTAACTACTTAGCTAATTTCATACTCCTGATACCTTTGCAACATTGCTTGCTCCCTTATAAATATCAAAGCTTGAAAGTTTGTTTTCAAGAGATGAATGAGTTAACTAGTGTTCCAGCACATGAGAAACATCCTCTAACTGGAATTAAATTAAGAACAAAACAAACTGTTAGTAACAAGCTTAAGCAATGACCTCCCTTCACATCACCAGCATGAAGGATAGACAGAAGATTTCCACTTCTGTTGCTTCTCAGAGCTTAATCAGGCATCACCACAGTTCCAAGGAGGTCAATAGAACCACTGAAAAGAATCAAGGATGGACAGGAGGGTATTTTTTAGGGCTGTCATACTTTTGGCTAGAATCATGGAAGATAGGACAAACTGCAATAAACAGAGAAAGATGGAGTAAAACAACAAATGAGAATGTCAAAGGGAGAAATGAAAACAGGAAGAGCAAAGGAAAGCGGTAGTGAGGCCACCTCAGGAGCACAAAGGTCCACACTCAGAGCTCCACTCCTACTGACTGCTGACAGGCTCCTCCATTGCTGTATGCCAAACACCCATTATTCACTACATCTGTTAAAGAGCAGCCATCAGAATGATAGATACCAGCTCGCTGCATTAACATCTCCCTACAGCCACAAAGGCCATTATCAACAGAGATAAATCTGAGCCAGGATAAATTTCTTATCAGAATCAAGGCAAGGGAGAATTCAAAATGGTGTTAGGCTGAACAAAATTTTTCTTTTTGCCATCAGAAGCTCTCCTAAGCAACTGAAAAACACTTTGAGATTCTATGTAAGAACTGGAATCCAAATAGCATTCCTCCAGTGTAGCTGGATTGGTGATAGGAAAAAGGCTCCTTTGGAATAAAATGAAATGGTGACTTTAAAGGAGTAAGTTGCCCTTGGACTTCTCTTTTTTTACTTTTATATTTTTCAGAAAATAAACCAATGAAGAAGCAGGTCTTTTACTGAATGTGAGTAGTGTACAAGGGAAGGGGTGGAGGGTGTTCTTCAAATTGTCTCCTATCCTCAACTAGGACCAAAATCTGAGCTATCAAGCTGGAAGGAGAAAGATGAGGGAGGGTGTGTGAAGACATTGAAACACTGAGATCAGTCGAACTGGGACATTGCTTCTGACAGATATTGCAATCCAAATGAGCTAGATTGCTCTAGGAAATACTAAAAATGATGACTCTAAATGGTCCCTTACCATTTTCATCTATCCTATACATCCCAAAATACTCCAGTGTATTTTTATCCGCTGCCCTAATCCAAACTTGTGTCTGCCAAGACTCTTTAAATGGAAATGAGATTTGGTACCTTTCCAAAATAAGGGCAGATGCCATTCCACTCAGTAATGTAGTGCCAGGAATGGTAGGTAACGAGTCCACCAGAAGTGTGACACATTGCTGAGTTCAAGCTCCATTTCAGAGCAGTGTTGGGGAAATTGAAGAAGTCCACATTGCTTGTATTTTTGTACACAGTGCAGTGCCTGTGTTGGACATCTTGTCATCTGTCTCACATAATCTTCCTTTTCTTTCAAAATTACATAAAAATCTTGGTGCATTTCCCAGTATCTCCCCAAGCATGATGTTTGTATGTTCTATTTTCTGTTTGGATTCTGTTTGGGAACAACTGACCCAGTCTCTGTTCATATTTTCTGTTAAATCAAATTTATTCTCCAGGTTTGAGGATGTAGGTTAAATAAATTTAGTCTTCCCTTAGCATTTGAATAATTTTTTCATAAGTTTTCAGCACAGCCAGTGGTCAGTTAGATGCATAGTTTTATTTTGTTATTGAGATGAACCAATACTCATTCAAACAAGGCAAGTGGTAGAGATATGAATGACCCAAAACATGACTAGATCCTCAAATTAATAAATGTTTTTATTTACTGCACTTTTAAAAAGCAGTAGTGGTGGAGAAGAGGGGTTCTTTTCTTTGAAGGTCTGAGAACTCATAACACTGACTGACTTAATATTGGAGGTTTTAAACATTAAGCCTGAAGAGTAATACATAGTCTTAGTTTTTAGCCATGTGGTCTATGCTTAGCCCTACTCTTCCATTCTCTCAGATTCTTGGAATCGAGGTATCTATTAATTCATGTGAAAATACAGTGTTCTTTTATACCTGATCAGTTCTTTTAAAAGTATTAGTCCAAACCTAAAATGTTATATCAAACATCTCATATTTGGGGTCATTCCTTCATTCCTCAATTTGGTCTTTTACAACAACATTGGATATACTTCCTTTTTATCAATTTTATGGGGGCCATGGGACAGGGAGAAGTACTCTATAGAAAGCATGCATTCATCAGATTCTAAATGAACTGATTCTAACCAAACTTGAACAGTTGGAAATGAAAAACTAGGACTAAGACAAATAGGTTGAGGATCATGTTCTCCTGTCCCCATAATCCAGAACCAGTGAGCACAGTTTATTGAATCTATGTGTATATTATGCTTGATCTTAGAAGTAAAAGGGACCAGGGATTTAGTTCAGTGGTTCTGGCACTTGTCTTGCAAGCGCAAGGGCCCGGGTTTGATACCCAGTAACCACATACAATACTGGGCATGGAGAATCACGCCCAACAGCAACCAGTACCACATACCACAGTGCTGGGTGTAGTGGCTCATGCCTGTAATCCCAGCACTTAGGAGGCAGAGGCAGGAGGATTGCTGTGATGTGAGTTTGAGGCTGAGCTCAGGGCCAGTCTGAACTACAAAGCGAGACCCTGTCCCAAACAAAAAACAAAACAAACAAAAAGTAAAAAAAAAAAAAAATTAAATGGCTCCTATCCAAGAACCTCATTAACACTTTGGGGCACTGATGATTTCATTTATCATATTACTTCTTCAAAGTCTCATTTTTATCTTCAAATTACCCTCCAGAGAACTACTTTCTCTTATGAGTATGATCACAGCTATTCATTTTAATCACACATACACTGGTGACTTCTCTTCCTCCACATATAAAGGACTAGAGTTTGTACAATATTCTTTTCTATCCTTACAATAGTGTAAAACCTGTGAAAAGCACTGGTATTAATTGAGCTGCTACTATGGCTGTGATCTACCTTCAACCTAATTCATCATAATACATAATACTTCCTTCACATAGATAACAATACTGAAGTTAAAAAAAATTACTCTGAAGTTTTTTCTGAATCACAGCACTTGAGGAGACTATAGCCTAATTAATCTCTCTTTCAATCATTAACTTTTTGACTTACATGCTCACTCGAAAAAAAATAAGTTAGCCATACTCAAAATGTCAATCTAAAATGTAATTATTTTAGAGAATAAAAATCCAACTAAAACGTCATTGATCATTTTAACTCCAGAGTTGGATTAAACACTTCTTAAAGTAAAAGAGGTACTTATTAGGCTTCTATCCATCAGCAAAATTTGCAAAATCTTGGTTGAGGGCCAAGGTAACATTTTTTCTTGTGAAAAATGAGTGCAAAGGAGATGCTAAAGAAATGAGTAAAGAATTAACACAGAGATATTGGAAGAACTTGCAATAAGAAAAAAGCCATGTTGTAGGCATGTTACAGATGTTTATCTTGTTACAAAGTAATTCTACTTTGCTTAAATCTAGGAACTGTGCATCTAATCAGTTCAATAGGACAATGTAGGAAAATCTACATTTTATTTAGTTATCTAGACCTCAACAGGCAACCGACCACATACTGTACTATAATGCTGATTATTAGAGAAAATGACTATTTTAAAATATACTGCCTTTGCCTTCACAGTCTCAATTTGGAGGAAAACTACACACTAAATAGCTCTGTTGGGAACCACACTTGGAAGTTGGTTACTCAAAATTTGACAAGAACAGTCACCCCTACCCTGCCTCTGAAGGTGACTCCACAAAGCTGAGAAATGGAAAAATACCTAATTTCTTTATAAACTGATTGAATGAGAGAGCACAGATACATATTATAAGAGTTGTATCTTTGCCATCTAAAACCAAAACACTCAGTAGATGAAAATAAGCATTTGGAACTTTCAATTACAGAAAATAATACAAATCTTCTCCCATGGAGGCTAATATGATTATGGAAAGAATTATGTTCTAAAGGAATATAGTTATTTAACTTGAGGCCACAAATCAATGTGCTATATTAAGCATGCATTATTATATTATGGAAATTATAACCTCTCTCCTGTGGACTTTGTCTATCAAAATGACTTTTTCCCCCTCTGTTCTCTTAGTTGGGGAAAGTAAATTTTTTCCTCTCATGGCACCTCCTTAAAGGTATGAGGATGGAGAAGAAGGTGCTAGAGGTGGCTGGTCACCCCGTGAACATGTGGAGGTCAAAGAGTCCAGGAAGGAGAAAAATAGAAGGTTTGGAGGAGGGGCTAATTAAAATGCCTACAGTAAAATCAGAATAAAAATCATTAATCTGATACTAAACAAGCCCCAACGATCCTGTCTCATGTTTTAGTATTATTTCCTTTAAAAGCCTTTGCCTCTTTGTTGCAAGCCCCGTTTGAGCATCCAGGGAAAACATTTCCCATTATTTTTGCTTAATTTGAAGGAAAAGCCAAAGCTTGGCTTACAGGAGATGAAAGAGCTAACGCTCACCTCCCAAGGGCCCATGCTCATTTTAAGAATAACTGACATATTGTATAAGGTAGATGCCAGAGTAAGGATCAGACAGGATCCTGTATATCTTAGACCCTGAGCAAACACTTCAAAACCAAGGCACAAACTCACTTCAAAACCCACTGCTAGATGCCACTAACCTCCAGCCCTTCCTAGTGTGGCAGAGGTGTTCCCATGGTAACTACACAAGGAAAGGGAGCAGATGACAGAGAAAAGGGGATGAAGTTTCAGATAAATAGCACACACACACACCATAAAAATCCTAAGGAAGAAGGTGACAAGATACAACTGTGACATTGTTTACAAGAGTGGTCCACATCTGTGGCCGTGGGTTTGTACATGGTCACTCTCATTCTCCAGTCCCTTCTGCTTAATTCTCAGGGAACTATACCACCAATCATTTTTTCCTTAATCCAGAAAAATGAAGAAATATCAAGTTAAAAAAGTTAAACTTCATCTAATGGCTATAAAGAATAATGGTTTGGGGGGGGGGTCCTTAATGGCTTCATAACATGCTGGGTGTTTTAACGGTGTAGGGGTTTGAACTCAGGGCTTTGCCCTAAAGTATACTCCAGTTCTTGCCCCATTTTTTAAACTTGGAGACAGAGTCTCACTAAGTCACTAAGTTGCCCAGGCTGAGCTTGAAAGTCTAATTGTCTTGCATCTGCCTCCACGAGTACTGAAATTGTAGACATGCAGCTGCACACTCAGCTTGCATGCTTTTGTTGAGAAAGATCTTGCTTGGCCATTTGGGAGTTAATCGTAAGTGCTCAAAAGAACCAATTAGTGCTTTTGAACCACTGAAAAGAGGCAGGGTATTCGAATAAATGCTCTGAAGCCACCTTCCTGAGAAGCATGGGCTCCCCCCTCACAAACTGCTCTTGAAGGACTCAGTCAACAGTCCTATGAGTCTGGGAGGTACGCATGTGTCCTTCATCATTGCTACTATGATCCATCCCAGTTAGTATTCTCAAGTTAACACTAGTGAGACCAATCCTCCAATTTTTCTGAACAATGAAGATTTTCTCAGGACATAAAAATTTGCTATGTTAAAATTGGAACAGTTGCGGAAAGACTGGAGTGAGTGGTCCCATGAAGGCTGACCAAAACAACCAAATCAAATATTAGTTGATGTTAATGTCTTTTTCCTTTGACTTGTTTAAAAAACAGAGATTAACATTTTCCTCAAAATATTTTAGAAGAACTTTATAATAAATCACTAATACTCAATAAGTAGTGACATATCCCATGTCAATCACTACTTTCAGACCCTCATTGTACAAAAAGAAAGGTGGTAATAAGGATTGAAAATCTTGTTTTTTTGGGTTTTTTTTTTTTGGTGAAAAGTCTCTCCATAGAAATATTCATAATATACCATATGGTATTTCACAAGTCACAAACTCCATTCATTTCAGCCGTATTGAACATTAGATGCATATATACAAATAAGGATTAACACCTTTCATGATAATTTTCCACATGCTCACTTACCCAGTGAAATGTGTCACCAGAAGATTTAGTTACATGGATGTGGAGAGACAGGGATGACAGAAAGACCATCACAAAGGCAAATTTTATAATTCGACAATAGAAGACTATTGTATGCACAGGACAAATACTAACAGAGAAGCTAGTGGATTTCTTTCCCCGTAATATTGCATTGTCTTCAGTTGCTGTTTTGAAGGGAAGCTGAAATGGATATTGAGCACAAACACACTTTTGAACACTGCTTCAGAGGCGTGTGTGTCATCCAAGCTTGATGCCGACTAGTGAAATGGAAGCTGGGTGGTGGTTCCCTGCTCCAGGGAAAGTGAGAGCTTAAGGAAAACCAACCTGGCAGAACTGAAAGGCAGTAAGAGGCATGAGGCTTTTGTAATTTCCAACATGAAGAAAGACACCTGTCCGAATACATCCCCTGCCTTATAGCATTCCAGAAAAGTTAGTGAGAGAGGCAGAGTGTGAAGGGGCGTCATTTGTGATGTCAAAGGATTGGGGTTTTAATCAATTTAATCTTTTAAATAAGGATGAAGGTGACTTTATGAGATAGATTTCCTCTCATTTTTCAAAAGACAAACTATTACACAGTTGGACACTTGCCAGGAAAAAAAAGCAAGATTTTTTTTATTAAGAAGAAGAAAATTAGTAGAGAATTTGACAAATAATACTTTAATTTAAAAATTTTTATTTTCTCTACTCTCACAGAGACTTCACATTCCATAACACACATAAACTATATTACATTTAAGAAAAAAACTTCTGCATAAGTTATAATCTTTGATCTTTGTTTCTTTACTCACTTTTAAGTAAATAGTTTTGATTTGATTGGTTGGCTTACTTGTTTTGTCTCTGTGACAATGTCTAACTAAGGCCAAGATGTGAAACAGCAAATAGGTGTTTGAGGTTACAAGGTGGGGTCCGAGAGCCTTGACTGGACAACATGGAAAGGAATACACAGAAAAATAAAAGATCAGAAAGTTCCAGTGAAATTATAAGGGAAAGAACCATAAAAAGGAGCCAAGGAAGTAATCGAGTAGTTATTTTGAGTAGTTATTTTTTCCCAGTACTATGACAAGGACATTCGTAATACCATAAGAAGAAAACAAATAATAGTGAGCAACAATAGTGGGCAATTATCAAGCAGCAGAATGACAAAGTGTGCACTTCACACTGTCTCAGCATGAAGAGGGCTCGTGCGGTGATACCTGCAATCCCAGCCCTCAGAGACTGAGGCAGGAGGACTGCTGTGAGTTCAAGTCCAGCCAAGGCTACATAGTGAGATCTTGTCTCAAAAACTGGACCCCCAAAAAACTAGAGCTGCAAGGATTAAGGCACAGACAATGCTCAGTGTGGTGTATGACATGAAGGGGCCTTTTCTTTGTTCCAATTTGATTGAGAATTTCCTGGTTTCACCAGTGAAAGTCCTCCAGCCCTGGAAGCTCAGTTTCAAGATACATACTGACATCTAAAGCTTATCACAGCCCTAGGAGATAAAAAAGTCACTATTATCCTATATTATATTTGGTACAGAAGAGGTGCAGCTATTTTAAGTAGACATACTGTTCAGAACGTGGCTGAGCGAAGACAGAATTGAACAGATTTTCTCCCACCAGGACCACACACTTCCTCATAGCATGACATCACCTCCCAGTGAAGGCTGGAGGTACTAATATAATTTTCTCCGGAGACTAAAGATTTTACTTTTATGAGGCCACTACAACAACCAGAATGTGTTGGTTTCATTTTGGGTCAGAAAAGATCACATGCTTGCAATGGAATCAGCCTGAGTGTTGACAAAAGACATTTCATCTGTTAAAGAAATCAGCCCAATAATAGTCATATCTGGGAAGTCTCTTTGAAACAAACCAGTGCTTCCCCTTGCCTATCAGACTTGATGACCAAATTTCCATCTTACATCTAAATGTATGCTCCTCATTCAAGAGGAATGGAGGATGCTGAGAAGGGAATCAATCAAATAAAAGTCATTCTCTTCTGAAGGAATATAAGTGGCTAAAAAGCCCAGACTGATTGATGAAACAAAAAGCAGAAAGAATTGCCCTTGACACCCAAGTACTCATCACAAGAATTTCTAGGAATTAAATAAGGAAATGTGTGCATGGCAGTCAGCACTGTATCTGGTGCATTGTGGGTGCCGGTGAGCAGTGGCTTTTATCATTATACTCAGTGTTACCAAAAACCCATGTTGGGTAAAACATGGCCTGTGTCCTAAAACATGGCCTCTCAGTTTATTTGTTTGTTTATTTGTTTGATTTAATTGTAATGTGAATATAGAAAGAAAGAAAGAAAGAAAAGAGAAGAGAAAGAGAGAGCCCAGCAAACTCCTCCCTCTAATAGCAAGTCAGTGAATGTTTAGTGAAGGGAAAAAATTGAATTTTTCATATTCAGGACATATGGTTTCATTGGAATAAACAAATACACACACATACACATCTATGTGTACAAAATAACTTGAAAGTCTTTAATTATTCCCACAGCTACTTGTGTCAGGAACTGACCAAAACACTCTTAATCTTTTAGGAAACTTCTTTAAAGAAGAAAGCGTCAAATTTTTCTCTGCCTGGATCCCCATGAAGTGAGTTTTTCAGGACATAGTTGAAGTAAATTGATGTTGCATTATTTACTTGATGATGAATATCACACAAAACAATGTAAAATATCTATTTTATTTGGTATTTAACATGACCAACACTGAAATGCTTCATATGTTTTCTGTAAATCTTCAGAGCAATTATTTGAAGGTAGTCACAACATCTCCATTTTATAGGTAACAAAATTTAGGCTAATAATTAATATTTCCAGAAGCTGCACAAATACTTTGATCTGAGAGAAAATATATAGGCTAATGATACAGCCTCTAAAATCAAAGGGTCTAGATTCAAATCTCGACCTCTGATCACGAGCAAGTTGTCAACTGCCTGTGCTGGTGCTAGTTACTTCATTTCTAAAAGGGGAAACATAACTTTGTTTGACAGGGCTGTTTCCGGCTTTTAACCCATGCGAAGATGAAGAGCTCTGTCTTATAGTTTATACTTGGTACACCTTAGCTCCTATTATTGGCCTAGCTTCAAAATCTGGGGTAATAAAATCTTAAATTACTTTTAAGTTTTCTTTCTAGAAGGCAAGAAAAAAGGCTGGGTCAATATATGGTTGAGTTAAGGGAGTCGGATCCTTGTAACACAAACCTCTCAAATCTATATAATGCTTTCACACAGTTCTCATTTGATCCTAATTCTGCCCTAGGTCAGTACTAACTTTGGTCCTGGGACATTGGCTTAAAGTCCTATGATCTTTCTCCTAATAGAAGAAAATAACCTTGGATTTATTTTTTGGCCCTACTAACATACTAGAAAATAACTGTCTAGAAAAATGTAATGTATAGTTGTATATCCAGATGTTCCCATGAGCACAAGGCTGAACATCTGGCTGGTGGGCCGAAAGTGGCATTTTATTTTTTCAAACTCTGACACTGGGAGACGTGTCAGATATGATTGATGTGAAACAGAAGAAGGGAAAGCGTAAAGAAGGAGCTGTTAACAAGAAAAATACTTCTCTAAATAAAAGATGGCATGGATTCTGCTATCTTCACCTGCACCAGCAATTTATTTGTAACCAACACCAATAGCCCTACTGAGGAAAGCGATCTCACTTAACTTGTTCTACTGTTTTGACATCTCCAACTCAGAAATGTAATTTAAAATAAAGATTCATGGAGCTAATATTCTTCTTGCTTACCACTATTAAAGGACCTATTGTTCTCGCAGCTTGGGGGGATTTGAAACTCTGCATGCATAAACGAACATGCGGATGATATACTGCTTGATATAAATACTGCCCAGCTTTTAGCAATACTGATGCTTGTAGAATACAAAGAGAAAATATGCACCCCACCAAAATAAAAGACCTTAGGAAAATAAAAATTAGTAAGGAAGAGTGCTTGTTCAGTAACTCCAGACATAGCCACAGTTTCCTTTGAGAGATCATAACAGAACTGGTCACAAGATGATTATCATGTGTTACAACTAGAGCTGGTGAACACCTGGCCATTTGCAGGCACCTGAATAAGTATGTGTAATGTCAACTCTGTCAGGTAGGTGCTCTTAATATTCCCCCTTTGTAGACAAGAGAATAGGCTAAAAGCTATAAGTGATTTCCTCATTGTCCCACCTGCCATGACCTTGTAGTTCCAATTTCCAACTTATAAAAATTTTCCCAAAGGCCCCTAGGTAGAAAGAGGCTGCACTGAATATGAAAGAATCCTAGAATTTTAACCTGCAAGAGATGTTTAGAGAGCAACTTATCCAACTATGGTATTTATAGCTAATAAAACCAAAGTGCAGGAGGTCATGATTTGTCCAAGATTATTTATTTCATCAGAAGAGGATGACAAATTCCCAATATTTCTTTCTGCCAACATATGATTTCATAAATGTCCAGTTAAATGCATATGCCCTTTCCAGAAGGAAAGAGATCCATTATAACTCATTATTACGTTGTCAAGGGTTAGCTTGTCAGACAAAGAGGATTTGATGGAGAAATGTGATGCCCCACAGGTCGTCAGGGGAATCCGTAGAGAGCATTATTTAACCACATCGCTTCTCTAGTTAGTTCTGTTTAAAGTCCTGGATCAAACAAGTTTGACTGTATGATATGGAGGAAGTAATTAAGCCTCAAAAAGCCTCAGTTTCTTTTGCTGAAAATTGAGGATTACAACAACCTTAATTGGAAAGAGCACATTCAAGCAGCAACTTTTTTTTTTTTTTTTTTTTTTTTTGAGATGGGGTCTCACGTTAGTTCTGGCTGGCCCTGAGTACACTGTGTAGCCCAAGAAATCTTCCTGCCTCTTCCTCCTGAATTCTGGGTTTACAGGTGTGAGCAACTGCACCTGGCACTGTGGTATGTGGTACTGATTGCTGGTGGGCATGAACTTCCACACCCAGCACTGTATGTTGTTATTGGAGTTGAACCTGGAACATTGCACTTGCAAGCAGGCACCAGAACCAACGAGCTAAATCCCTGGCCCCAAGCAGAAACATTTTTAAAGAGTGTTATGTAGCTTGTGGTACCTTGTTAAGTGACTATGTCATGACTGCTTTTGGAAAGGAGGAATGGAAGCAACCCTGGGATAAAGTAGGACTTCCCAGAAAGTCAAATGGTTAACAGGATCATGGACTTAGAGAAAGATACTGCTGATGCACCATCTGGCTAGGGGTAGCCCTGATTCTTAACTTAGCACCTTACTCCTTATTAATTATGAATCAGTTTAATATTCAGAAAAATCAACAAAATGTTTTGTTTTGTTTTGTTCTGTTTTTGAGACAGGGTCTCACTTTGTGGTTCAGGCTGGCCCTGAGCTCAGCCTCCAACTCACATCACAGCAATCCTCCTGCCTCTGCCTCCCCAGTGCTGGGATTATAGGCGTGAGCCACCACGCCCGGCACTGTGGTATGTGGTATGTTGCTGCTGAGTGTGAGTCTCCACGCCCAGTATTATATGTGGTTACCGGGGAATTGAACTCAGATCCTTGCGCTTGCAAGACAGGCGCCGGAACCACTGAGCTAACTCCTGGGCCCCAAAAAAATGGGTTTTTGAGGGTCACTGCTAAATTACTACAAAAACAAGACACACACCCTTTCCATCACCATCAAAGGTTGATCTTTGCTAGAAGCAGGGTGCAGAATGGAGAGTTTACAGACTTACATAGAAAATGACAAATCACTTGTGGTCCAGATGCAAGCTATCTCAAGATAAATCTCCATGATGTATTCACTTTGCCATTTTCTAACTCAAACACCAGAGTCCCATGGCAGAGCAGAGGCTATTTGACTCAATTCCTATAAATTCTAGTCGCTTGCCCTTGGCTTATTTGACATTCAAAATCAGACCTAGCAAGCTATTTGGTTCTCATCACTACAATGAAAAAAGGACTGTTTTTTAAAAAAGATATATGTGGAAATCAATACCATCAATCCAAGTGCACTCAAATTCTATGACTGTAACACTGGTGGCGGACTCGCAGCACATGTGCCCCAGTAACCTGCTGGATCACTGAAAGCTCTAAAAGGGTCACCATCACCGGAACAGAAAATGCTTAAACCCAGAATATCTTTGGATTCCTTATCCTGCGGTTCACTGAAAACAGTTAAGGCAAATTCTACAGCTCTTAGTATCTTGCTGTTTGGGAAGCTTTTTATATAGTGCTTTAATATGAAATGCTAATTATAATTTATGAGCTCTATCAGTTTGCTAGGAATCCAGGAACAACATACCATG
The DNA here is from genome assembly GCA_004026965.1 of Petromus typicus. Lineage (NCBI taxonomy): Eukaryota > Metazoa > Chordata > Mammalia > Rodentia > Petromuridae > Petromus > Petromus typicus. Next base: position 35,208 of record PVIR01000021.1, read on the forward strand.
AATTCAGTGGTTCAAAAAATAAAAACTAATTGCTTCATGATTCTCGAGGCCAAAAGTTCAAAATCCAGGTCATTCGTAGGGCTGGTTCTTCTCAAAGCTATCAAGGAAGGGTCTGTCTAAGGCTCATTCCTCAGCTTACAAGTGATCTTCATATGTCTCTTCTTGTTACTTTCTCTCCATTTATGTCTGTACCCAAATTTCCTCTTCTTATAAGGACATAGGTCCTATCAGATTAGGGCCTATCCCTATGATCTCTCTCTCTCTCTCTCTCTTTTTTTTTTTTTTAAGGTTTTTTGAGACAGGGTCTCGCTTTGTGGTTTAGGCTGGCCCTGAGCTCAGCCTCAAACTCACATCACAGCAATCCTCCTGCCTCTGCCTCCCAAGTTCTGGGATTACAGGCGTGAGCCACCACGCCCGGCACTGGTATGTGATATTGGTTGCCGCTGGGGTGAGTCTCCACACCCAGTATTGTTATGTGGTTACCGGGGATTGAACCCGGGTCCTTGCGCTTGCAAGACAGGCGCCAGAACCACTGAGCTATATCCCCGGCCCTCTTTTTTGTTTTTTGAGACAGGGTCTTGCCTTATAGTTCAGGCTGACCCTGAGCTCATTATGTAGCCCAGCCAAGCCTCAAACTCACAGCAATCCTCCTGCCTCTGCGTTCTGAATGCTGGGATTACAGGCATGAGCCACCATGCTTGGCACTATGATATGTGTTAGTGATTGCTGGTTGGCATGAGTCTCCACATTTGGCACTGTTGTATGTGGTTACCAGGCATTGAACCCAGGCCCTTGCACTTGCAAGGCAGGAGCTGAAACTACTGAGCTAAATCCCCAGGTCCCCTGTGATCTCATATATATATATGATCATATATATATATATATATATATATATATATATATATATGTATTATATATTATATATAATATATATTACATATATATGTATTATATATAATATATAATACATATATATGTATATGTATTATATATAATATATAATACATATATATGTAATATATATATATATATATATATATATATATTTTTTTTTTTTTTTTTAGGTTTTTTGAGACAGGGTCTCGCTTTGTAGTTCAGGCTGGCCCTGAGCTCAGCCTCCAACTCACATCACAGCAATCCTCCTGCCTCTGCCTCCCGAGTGCTGGGATTACAGGTGTGAGCCACCACGCCTGGCACTGTGGTATGTTGTACTGATTGCTGCTGGGGTGAGTCTCCACGCCCAGTATGGTATGTGGTTACCGGGGATCGAACCTGGGTCTTTGCACTTGCAAGACAGGTGCCGGAACCACTGAGCTAAATCCCTGCCCCCCCATGAACTCATTTTAACTGGATTAGTTGTATAAAGATCCCCAAGAGTACTCTCATTTGTTGAATTAAGCCTATTAGGGTTTCATCCTGTAGTATTTTTTATTCAGAAAAGGGGGACAAAACTTAATCTTCAAGAGACTGAGAGGTATTTGTATTTTGTTCTTTTCATATTTCTCTCTTTTCCCCTTATTATTGAGCTTGTTTTCTTGAAGTAGACACATTTTTCTCTGCTTCTTTACTCCCCACATTCTGCTCAATGAAGTTTCATTGGTAATTATGTTGCATTCTTTAAATTCCAAATATCTCATTTTGGCAAGTTTCATATTCAATTTTTTATTATATGCAGTTAGAGAAAACATTCTAGATTGGTAGGGAAAATGTAGCACAGGAATCTAACCCTGGTGCATAACAGTTGCTAAAGCATATGTGCCCGGAATAGTTGTATGTATAGCAGGCCCCTGGAAATCCACAAAGAATTTTACTCCTTTCACACTGCAAAGCAGTTCATACTCATTCAGATAATTAATGATTTGCCACACAAAACAATAGAAATAAACCCATAACATTGGCCTTGTTAATCAACCATCTTCAATTAAATTAAAGGCAGAATTAACCAACTCCATTAGGATAGTGTATGAGATAAACTATTGTTTCTTAACACTGTTGAGAGAAAATAGTGAAATCACATATTGAAGTAGGTTGAACTTCCCAGAAGAGTTTAGTGCAACCCTGCATTATTGGTAATGTAGAAGTTTAAGGAATTCTGTGCATTTTCTTAGTGCAAACTTAAAGTTACAATCACATGCCAATATATAATAATACTTATTCATTTTCATCTTTTGGTAATTGCTCTACTTTAAGTGATCAAAGATTAACTATAGAACTAACTACCAGAAATGTACTCACTTTATGAAATACTAGCTTCCTACTCAGTAGTTTTTATTTAAGTTAAAATAAAATGCCTTTATTTGTTAATAAAATATTGAGAGGAAAAAAATCTGCTTCCAGCACTAGCTAAGAGTAAAGTAAATAACTACAAATCCAGACAACAGCTTTATATGAGTGAGTAATTCCCATATATTAGAAAGCTCTTGTGGCTTTCTGAAGAGGCATAGAGATACTGCCTTGAATTACTTCTCAGCAAGAGGATGACATTAGGAGGATTGATGGAATAAGGAATCACAAAGGTTCTGTAAACCTGAAAGAGCCACTGATGGAGAGAAAATTTAATTACAATATTATATATTTGATTTTAATTCAAATTTAACTCCTAGATGGGCTAGAACATGAGTGAGAAAGGTTTTATTGTCATGCCATTCTTAAAAGTTATGAATGGTATTCACGTGGAAAATATGCCCAAGAATGCCCCACAAATAGTTCTAGAATATATTAAAGGAGAGTAACTTTTTAAAATACATAGAAATCAATACTTGAAACCCTTTATTCATCATAGTGCTATCACTATTTTTGTGTCAACTTCAAGGAAGATTCAAATTAGGGTGAGAAAGGAAATGTTGCCTCCTTCTAAAAATCTTTCCAAATAATTGCTGAAAAATCAATGTAAGGGACACTGAATAAACACTTTATTGCATAGCCTGGATTTTGGAACTAGATCAAATTAATAGGTTGTTAAAACATTAAGTATTACTTTTTAATGGAATGTTTATACTTCTCTAAATTAAAATAAACATGCCTTCAGAAAAATTTAAATATAATTACAGGTATATTTATTTTTTAAACTAAGAAAAATGTATCTTGTCTTTTCTTATCAGATGCAGGACACTGGGGATGACCATACTCCCTTTCTTGGCTTTATTAAAATGTAATTTAACATCTTCTAATTTATTCAACTCCTTCATACATCCAAGGAGTAACCAAGATCTGTACACTTTTGTGTTTATCTAAAATACTAAATAATTTTCCATACAGTAATCTAGTGACATTTTACATTGCCAATAGCCCACTTTGTTTGAAGTGCTACCTTAAGATGTTATGGCTAGAGTGATAATCATGTAATAAAAATAAATATCTCGTGGATTTTCCACTGACACTGGAGATGCATATTGTCCATCTATGTGAATTATCAAATAAAGCACTTATCCATATGAATGAGTTAACAACGAGATGTTTTTAGACAAAGTATTGAGCCAGTGTCTTCTTAGAGATGAGATGTCTTCTCTTGCACAGTGTATCTCACACAGAAAAAAAGGCAAGCTCTAAGATACGGTATCAGTTTGCTCTCTTCAGCACAGATGTAGTACTTCAAACACATAACTTCAAGAAGCAGAGATTTCATCTGGATCGCAGATTGAGAGGACTCCAGTAGTGGTCAAACAGCTCCAAAGCAGAAACATCATGGAAGGTATGGCAGAATGAAAACCTTAGTTCACGGAGGTCAGAAAGCAGGGCAAGGAGAACAACACCAGAAAGAACAGGGAGAAGAAGCAAATACAGACCTCAAAGTCAAGCCTCCATGAGCAACTGGAAACACCCTCACATGTGCCTTCCTACTACTCTCATTGGTTCCCAAGCCAATCAATATGACAAAATTAAACTTAACTGCCGCCAATACTTTCAACAAATAGGAAGGCTGATGTGACTAGTGGAAGCTAACCCGGGGACAAACTAGAAGCACTAGAGAGAGCAGGTTTGGGCAAGGCTTAGACTACGTGAAAACCTCCAAACAGAAAGAAAAGGTATTAATTTTTAATTCGAATGCTGTGGGACACCATCAGCTCTTTTTGTTTTGCAAGCAGATCTCATGACGTGTTTCATATTTTAGATGATTACGTTGGATGTCTTGTAAAGGATAAACTAGTAAAAAGCAAGAAAGAAGCAGGAAGATAAATTAGAGGGAAGTGGTAGTGGTCCAGCTAAGCACAGATAGTGGCCTAGACTAAGTTGATGGAGGTAAAATCAGAAATCTCAGACTAGATCTACAATTTGTTTGAAGGTAGAATAGGTTGATCTTGCTGACGGATAACATAAAGAATCTAATGCATATCAGTCTATCTTCCAAAATTTATCAAAATCATTCTGAGGGTAGAAATTGTAACTAGTTTCTGGTGATAAGAACAGAGTCAGTATTGCAGAAACATTAATATTTGTTCTCTCATCCTCTAAAGGGAAGTCATTTAACCTGTGTTGGAAACCTGAATATGAAAGTGAGTCTACATTTTCTTATCTTTGAATCTGAATTTTTTTTAATGAATTGGGCTGGGGAGTTAGCTCAGTGGTTCCGGCGCCTGTCTTGCAAGCGCAAGGACCCGGGTTCAATCCCCGGTAACCACATAAAGTACTGGGCGTGGAGACTCACGCCCAGCAGCAACCAGTACCACATACCACAGTGCCGGGCGTGGTGGCTCATGCACTTGGGAGGCAGAGGCAGGAGGATTGCTGTGATGTGAGTGGGAGGCTGAGCTCAGGGCCAGCCTGAACCACAAAGCAAGACCCTGTCTCAAAAAACCTAAAAACAAAACAAAACAAAACAACAACAACAACAACAACAAAAACTTGGAACACTGTCCAAATAAGTTATACACATTTATTTTCAACACTCGATCTTTTCCTTGAAGCGTCACAGAACTTGTCAGGCAAAGATTTTAGTCAAAAAAAGTTCCTGGGTAGTTGAAGCCTACAGATACTCATTCAACAGAGGGATTTAATGAAGCAGGAAAATTGCAATTAACTATACAATTCTTGTCTTCTTAGTGAACAAATAACACATATTAGAAAAACTGGTGAAAGCACCTTCAATGAAGTCCATAAGAGTTTTCTTTCTAGAGATTATACTCAATATGATATAATCAAATAGTGTCCTTCTATGACACAAAGTTCTCCAAAGTACACAGATTTTAGCCAGCAAAGTTCATTTCTGGGTCATAAATCACTTACACAATTTTTAAGGATTTCTTTCAACTATTTAGTCAAGGTTTTTCCTAATATTCCTTGTAACAAAGCATTCTGTTATTCAAGTTTTATTAAGGGGAATATTTCAGTTACAAAAGAGAACTTTTCCATAGGCATTTTATATTCAAGAGATAATCTCAGAATCATAGTTTACTTTTCATATTTGAATATGTCTTTTGTTACCACATTTAATGAATATTACAAATTTTTATAGAAACAAAATGATGCATAATTGTTTGATTTGTTTCAGATCGATATTTGTGGCATAAAGTTTAATATAACAAATGTAAGAGAAAAAAATCAACATTTTTTTTAGTTCTTTCATGTAAACAGTAGATGAAAATAGTTTTTAAATATTAACAGAAATTCACAAGTATTGGGAAACTATTTTTTCTACTACACAACAATAAAGATTTAATAAAAACAGACATCACATGTATAAATGCATTAATCATATTGACCACTCAGAAGAGCAGAGGCTTCTTGGAGTAAGAAAGTATGTGTTTCCTGTCTCGCCAACTCCTTTCCCAGCCCTGAACTGGGTAACCTGTCCATAATCCTGTGTTCCTCCAGGAAGATCTGAGCCCCAGCAGTATCTGGGGTTGAGCCCTCAGGAGTCCCAATACCAGCTATTTCACCCAAGGGCATTTCAGTTCAGAACTTGCATCTGTAGAACAGAGATAACAATACTTTCCTGTGGGGTTGATAAGTCTTGAATGTCATGTAAATAAAGTGTCAAACAGAAACGGCACAGAGGGAAACTTGGGTTGCTAGACCTACTTATTTCCATTCTCAGAATTTAATTCTCCTAATTTCCATACAGTGATCCATGAAATTCTAGAAAGTTCCAAAAACAGAATACATACTGTAATGCTTGCTCTATCTAAATCTCCAGTTTATTCTTCCCCCCTCTCTCTCTCTTTCTGCCACACACACACACACACACACACACACACACACACACACACACACACACAGGATCATCCTGAGCCCTCTCAATTTAATGAATCTCAAAATATTTTCCTGAGTTGGTGAGATTAAGAATCTCTTTCTCAGGCCAGAGATTTATTCAGTGGTTTCAGTGCCTGTCCTGCAAGCGCAAGGTCTCCAGTTTGATCCCTGGCAACCACATACAATGCTGGGCATAGTGACTCATGCCCACCAGCAATCAGTACACAATGCTGGGCATGGTGACTCATACCTGTAATCCCAGAATTCAGGAGGCAGAGGCAGGAGGATTGTTTTGAGTTTGAGACTTGCCTGGACTACGTAGCGAGCTCAAGGCAGCCTCAACTACAAACCGAGACCCTGTCTCACAAAAACAATCTCTTTCTCATTGATTTAGAATGAATTAAAAAATAAGTAGGTCACTGAAAATTGCTGGTCACCATCTGAGACACAAGAGCATCTAGTCCCAGTAAGTCATTCTCTGGTAAGATCCAGAAAAAAGTACCAGGGAAGAAAGAGAAACACCGCTTTAGGTGACAGCCTGGCATCCTGCATCGAATCCCATGTGAAGTGTGCCAGGCTATCCATCTCAGTTGCACTAGTCTGTAACTTATTTTGTTTTTGATTTGGGCAATTTGAGTCCGATTTGCTGTTCTTTGCACTCTAAAGCATTTAAACTACTACAGTTATTAGTTAATAGTTATTAGTTATTAATTAGTTATTAGTTAATAACTATACAGTTATTAGTACCAGTTAAGCTGGTACAGTTTTCCTTGTCCACACACCTACCCCCTCTCTTGATGGGGTAGCAAGAGGTGCCCAATAAAAACTTAGAGACTGGCTCTTCCTAATGATGAAATCTGGGCAATAACAAAGTTCAAGAAGACAGAACTCCGAAGAGGTCTCACGAGAAGATGATTAGAAATCTTACAGCTATTTTTTCCCCAAATGTTTAGATTGTAGATGCACTGGAAATGTGCCATAAGCACCTGATCTTCTTCTTAGGGAAAAATAAAATATATTTGGGCACACACATAAAAATCTTTACCTATGATTTCAAATAATTTTGCAGTGTCTCTGAAGCCCTTTGGATAATGGCATTTGTCACAGAAGAAAGCAACTCCTTTGGTTCAGAAAAGTGGTTGGATTCTAGAACTGGCACAATACACCTTAGGTCAGAACTGTGATGTTCGCTGGTGGGATACCATCTCTATTTGTCCATATTCTGAAGACTATTTCAATCCATTATTAAACAGGCTAGCCATTGCCCACCCTTAGATCACTTCCTACAAAGTCTCTGCACATTAGAACAATTTAATGAATATTAAAAACAGCTGGGAAAATTACTCAAGAAATTAAACTGCTCCCCACTCATAATCCCCATTGATACATACACCTTCAGCTATGACACTGACTTCATTAGAGGAAAAGAGGAAAAGAGTTCCTCTTAGCCTAAGGAAGAGGATGTATTATATCTAGACAAAATTCTTTTGATTATAGCAGCTACATCTGGGCTCTAAATACTGGGAAGTCTCATTAATGCCGACATCAGATTTCCATTCTTATTATTTTCAAAATCTATCTTACCTTTGAGTTTAACTTTGTTTTATAATTTGTTATGACATTGTCCTTTCTGGTTTTGCCTTTTGTGGGGTCTAGGTGATTGTATCCACCATATGGACTGAGGAAGCTTAGTAAGACATTTTTCTTTTGAAAGTAGAAACTGAACTAAGGACCTTGCACTTGCCAGGAAGACAGAAACAGCACTGAGCTCCATCCCAGAGCATATCCTTTACAGTAGCAGAATGGATAACCTCATGCTCAAAGCTCCTTTAGAGCTGCAATTATTATGGGCTTTATAACCAGTTAGAGATCCCCTGTCCTGGTAATGGCTAACCTTGTCCTCTGGATTCAAAATTTCAATGGTTTAAGATATTCACCCTGTTCAACTTTCTTCTCTGAAAGGAGTGTTTCTTAGAGAAGTGTTCATCAGACTTTTGGAGAGCTTGTTAAGGTATGGATTCTGATTCAGTGGGTCTAAATTTCTAGTCCACTTCTAAGGGGGAAGAGCAAGTGCTACCCTACCGGTCACACTGAGTGGTAAAGATACACAGATTTGCAGTGGAAGCTGGTACAGTTTGCCTTGTCCACACACCTACCCCCTCTTGTGAGGGGGTAGCAAGAGGTGCCCAATAAAAACTTAGAGACTGGCTCTTCCTAATGATGAGTATTATCCTGGGCATTAATCAAGCAGTGAAACATTCCACTGTCTTACCTGTAAAAACTGAAACTGCAAGTGTAATCCCAGGGGCGTATGGGTAATGAATGGTCCTAATGAACCTATTTGTTTAGCAGCCAACAAGTTCAAAAGAGAATCCCTTGGAAGCTGAATAACACCCAAGGTTCAAATCCCCTCAAGTATCTGTAGAGACTTAGGTTGGAACCCACAAGGCACTGCCCACCTTAGGCCTCTGAAAGTTGCATAAGAACAAGTCTTGCTTTAATCTATTCTCTCCACAGTCACTATACTTCACTTCCACATAGCGTGACTGAAATTCCTGAGTTTTGAGCACACAAGATGCTAAAAACAAAAGGCTTGTACCTCACTTTATGAAGGCATTCAGAGAGCTTACAGATCTTTCAACTGCCAAAAAAGGACAATTCAACTGGGCCCAGAGATAAAGGAAATATAAATAAAGGGTGTATAGGAAATAAAAATCATGTAATGCCCAACACTTAATACCATATTATATCTTTCAGGGTTCTCAAAACACTGTTAACTGTAGTTAACAATTATAACTTTATCTTCATAATAACATCATAAGGTCAGAATCTACTAATAGAGGTAGCTATTAAAAATATATTTTTTTCTTGAAAATTCATGCTGTATTGTATTATTAGGAAGGAAAGGAGACAGGCTAGGTTTTCCTTCTCGTTCCCATCCAACAAAATCTTTCTCTGTCTCTCTGTCACACACACACACACACACACACACACACACACACACACACACACACCTCTAAGTCATAGGTGAAACAGAAAGCTGCGATGTGGCAAACTGAACACCCTCCATATCTCTACAGCTGTTGCTCACAGACAAAATAACGCAGTAAGGACAGCCTAATACTGTGCATGTGAAAATAGCTTCTGTCCAAAAGGCACATAAGAAAACACTTCAGTGAGAATTTCAAATACCTCCTCCAAACAGCTGTTTCTGATGGCTTCACAGGACAGATAACACATAAAAAGAAATGAGGACATCATTTAACACCACTGCTAATTATCTGCAGTTTACATACTGAATCTGCATTGGATTTGCATAGTGACTTTTAAGTATGATCATTTCAGTGTCATAGGTGAAACTGGAAGTTTAAAAAACAGAAACAGAGACAACTTTCCCAAAGTCACAGAGAGAGCTGGGAAATTGAGGTTTCTAGACTAGACTTTAGATCTGACTGCTCCAAAGCCCTGGTCTAATGCTTCTCATTTTCAAACTGCAATTAGTCTTCTCCTTGAGAGTTGGTTGAAAATACAAATTCTAATTCAGTAGATCTAAGGTGGAACCTGATCATTTGCATCACCAACAATGCCCTGGAAGACCTGTGTGCTGGCAGTCCAAGGCCACACCTTCATGGTGTAAAGCACTAGAACACGCACTTTCACAGTATTTCTCAAAGTGCAGTCCCTGGACCTGCAGAGTCAGCACCCCTGGCAACTTGTCAGAAATGATATTCTCAGGTTTTACCTGAGACCTTCTTGGATCAGTGTCCCAGTCATCTGTGTTTTAAAGACTTCCTGGAATTCTGGTGTACAATCAAGTTGGAGAACTTGTATAGTTAACATGTAACTTCTCCACATACCCTAACAATTTAATTCTCTACTGCCTGGGATGATTCCTTATTGCCTAGAAGTGATTTATCTATGATTTTCTGAAAATTTTACACTGTATTAATCACTACAAAGTTGTTTTTTTTCCCAAGAAAAGCCAAGACTGAAGATAACCTCAAAGTAGTACTTTTTATCATTGTAATCTCAGAGAAAAGTTATTGGGGTAAGGACTGGTGCTTATTCCTTTAATTAAACCCCTCCAAAATGGGCAGAAATTGTTCCCCTTCCACTGTGATTTGTAAAATACTAGTTTCACATTTTCATTCTAAACACTGAGAAATAAGCATTTTCTCTTAATTTGTGAAGAAACATTACAAGTAACTAACAAACACAAAAATGATAGTTATCTTTAATCTCCAGTGAAGATCAGTAGTAAGACTCAAGAAAATACACTACTTGAAAGACCCAAATATATGAAAATCAAAGATTTTAACTGGATTCATCTAAATAATGACACAACCTTGTACCATCCAATTTCTCATGATTAGGACAAAAATAACTGTGCACTAAGATATGTACTTTATGTAAATTATTTTGTTTAATCAACACAGAAGTAATGCAAGGCAAGGATTACATTATTCCCATTTTAAATATTATATAATTGGCATAAAGGAGATAGATAAGTTGCCCAAGTTTATATGGTTAGTAAAATTAAGAGCTAAGATTTCAATTCAGACTCTAAAGCCTGACTTCTTGGTTTACATGATGCTTTCTCTACTAAGTATATAGAAGACATACAGAGGAAATATCCAAGCTTAATATCATAAATAATATATCTGTCTTATTTTTCATGGGACCACAGACCTATATTTCTTCTCTGCAGACTGCCACTATTCCCCAGAGCAATTTTCTCCATGGTCTAAGCATTCTGGGTAGACTAGGGATTTCCCTTTTTCATGAAGGTTCCCCTTTTACTCTGACATTTTCTATCCTTTCACACATGTGTATTGGCCCCTAGACCACACAAAGGCTGGATATGTCTACTGCATGTGTTCTTGTAAGAGAAGATCAGATGTAGGCTGGTCTCAGAGACATCACTGTTAGACTCTCTTAGAGAATCAGGGAAGGGGTAGAAGTAGGAACCTTCTTATTCCTCTGTAAACCCCAGGGTGTGCGAGAGAGACAAGAACCATATGAATCTCACACATACCATCAAAACGCCATGCTATTCAGTGCAGCATCAGAAGGGGAAGAACTTAAAAAGTATCTTCAATGTCTGTGAGCTTGAAAAAATTTACTTAAAGACAAAGCAAATCAGTAATAAAGTACAGAAAATGTGACATCAAGATGTATATTTCTTTAGTAGTATCACAGACAGCTAAATCAGAAATTAATAACATGCAGTCAGACAAGGATGAGGCCCCCAAGGATGTCAGCACAGGAGATGAGACACTCAGAGACTGTGGCTGAAGGCAAATCCAGAGAGTCAGGCCTCAAGGTAGAGCCACAAAAGCCAGGCCTTCAGGTCTAGGCAGAAACTTGAAATTAGACAAATTAATATCATCTGGTCGGTCCATTGGGCCCAGATGGACATCAGACACACAGGTAGTGTTCAGGACGTCTAGACTCACCCCTGCCCCAAAATGCCTTTGTTCTTTCCTTGTACCCTTAGGACATGACTCGTTTCCCTATTGGATCATTATTAGCTCAGTGATTATATTTGTAATCCTGAAGGTTGAGTATAGTTCTATCCATGTTGTACCCACACTATGATTTCACTGTATAAATAACACCCGACAAAGAGCTTCAGTGGCCAGCCATACAAGACCCCTCCTGGAAATCCAGTTTTTCTTCTTCGCCCTATTTTCAATAAAACTCTCTTAACTTTATCCTCTAGTTTTCATTCCTCAATGATGTGATATGACAAACTTGGCATATCTGACACCCAATTCCCTGAGAGTTATTTTTCCTATATCTGTAAAATAATATAGAAGATCTGTTTTTTAGGATTACAGTTGATTCCCTATCCATTCCTCAGCCTCCCAAATGGAGAGTAATTGTAATTGTTTGTAAGAACTTACCTGTACAAAAATTTCAATATTGCACTAGATTTTGAAAAGACTGGTCATGTAAGGTTTGAGGGAAAAATAAAATCATTCCCTCTTTTATAATCTGCAGGCACAAATATCAGTTCATTATAACAGATGGAATTTCATGAAACAATGAGACTTATGATTTTTTTTCTCTCCAAAATCATAATAGAAGGCTGACCGAACCCAATTAGATTGCACAGAACAAAGCAACAAATCCTCATGACTTGTCTGAAGTCATTGTTAGTGACACGAGTCTGCACATCTGTGAGGGGCTTCCATTTAGAGTTTGGTTAGGTATGAAGCCACATTCACTCCAAGCCATCTGATTGGTTCAGGAAACTTTAATGACTCTAACAAAGATGAAGATATTAAACAGAGAGCTCATTATTAGTCAGAAGTCTGCTATGTTCCCCACTGTATAATTAACTCCTTTCATTCAACACATTTAAAATAGCATCAATGAAGAATATTTAATTACTTCTCTCCAGAAGAAAGTCCCAACTCAGATTCAGTAGCCAGTTGCACAATGAAGTCAATTTAAATTGTTATTAAAATAATGTGTTCACTAACTATAGGGGAAGCTTACGTCCAGGAAATTTAAATCTAGGAAACAGAAATTATATGGCAGAATTAGAAGAAAAACATTTTCTTTCACTTGTTATTTTTAAAATAAAAATGTGTGAATCATTTTCACTGGTAGTATATTTTCCCAAGGATTTTGAAGTATGTGACAAGGTCACAAGGAAAAATATTGTAGTAAAGAGAAATATGATATAAACATGTGTGACCAGGCTGTATTTAATAATAAAAGACAATGGTGTCTATACCAGTATAACTTCAGGTTATTCACAGTCTACCTACTGAAATGTAATGTCATAAGGATGGAAATCACCTAAGAGACAACTAAGATAATGCCACAGTTATACCTCCAGGCTGAGAGGGACATAGCACAGGTGATTCAATTAGGCATCTTTGTTTCCACAGCATATGATTATTTTCATTGGATATGTCACTGGCTCTATAGCATAATACAAGGTCATTATTGTGTTCTTTGGGGGAAACTGCCACCCAAATATTGAACAATAAAAGATGGTGAGTTCACCTGAACTGCAGATGTTGACAAGTCCCATCAGCTTCTTGCTGTTGTGATGGCAATGACATTTTATTCAAAGAACAAAGTCATTTATAACTTCCTCTTCCTTATCATCATCTTCACTGTCATGGATGCCAATGTGTACAGAGCTCCAACTGTGTATCTCCAAGCTTGTTTGACACTGTTATGGACAATTCTTTCAGGGTACACTGCATCCTATTTTTCTTTGGGGAAATTACCTCTCCTTTTCATTGTTCACAGACTATGGCTGTGTCCAAAGATTACTTTCCTCTGCTCTTGTGGGGTTAGCACATGATTCCACACCTTTGTAGCTTCAGCATTGTTGCAAACATGGACAGTGGATAGCTGGAGTCTATGTATTCTAACAGAATCAACCTAAAATATCTAACAGTCAGGCTGGGGATATAGCTCAGTGGTTCTGGCACCTGTCTTTGCAAGTGCAAGGACCCGGGTTCAATTCCCCGGTAAGCACATAACAATACTGGGCATGGAGACTCACCCCAGCAGCAACCAGTACCACGTACCACAGTGCTGGGAGTGGTGGCTCATGCCTGTAATCCCAGCACTTGGGAGGCAGAGGCAGGAGGATTGCTGTGATGTGAGTTTGAGGCTGAGCTCAGGGCCAGCCTAAACCACAAAGCAAGACCCTGTCTCAAAAAACCCTACAATAAATAAATAAATAAATAAATAAAATAAAATAAAAAACCTAACAGTCATTCTCCATCTCCTGCATTACTCTAAATTTTCTGAATTTTTAAAGGTGTTTTCCTTTAGACTTTGACTTGCAAATTATTCACTAAGTTCCTAACCTACTTGAGGAAGCCTAATCCAAGTTCACTGGCTTGTAATAATAATAATTTAAAAAAAAAACTGGACCCAATATAGATATGGGATACATGAGGAGGAACATAGTATAGTTTTTTCCCTGAAGAAGTTAATGACCCAGTTGGGCAAAAAGGACAAATGATGTTATTGTGAAGATAGTGCTAAATGAGATAAAGGCGGGGCTAGAATTCAGGGATAACAATGATCACAGACAGCATAAAAAGGGATCCTAGAGATGATAGGACTGATGTTAACCAAATGTAGAGGGGAAATTAGGGGGTTGTACAAGTGAAACTTAGTGGAATTAAATACACCTCATTGTATAGGCCTTTAATACATGAGTACAGTAATTCATGTTTCCTATTCAGGTGTAGTGGTGCATAGCTACAGTCCAAACACAATGGAAAACAGGCAGGAGGATCACAAATTGAGCCCAACTTGAGCAAGTTAGCAAGATTTTAACTCAAATATAAACTTTATAAAAATCTGAGCATTTAGCTATGCAAAGGCTCTAGGATAAATCTCCAGTACTGCCAAAAAAAATCTTTTTTTCCTTTAAAACAGATAAGCAGATAGATGTATAGATAGGTGAGTACTCCTAACACTATTGTTTCTCAGTAAAATTTTCTTGAATGATGCCTATTAAACAGGAACCTGAACACAGAACTAAAAGGATAATGCATAGGACAAACAGAAAGTCAACATTTTCCCTCACACCTCCTTGGAAAAAGAAACAAATCATCTCGCTTCAAGACAGTCATATTATTTTGCTCCAAAAATGACTGCCTTTCACAGGAAAGAACAAGAAAACAAGTAAAACAAATAGCTGCTCCATGTGAGTGTATCTATGAGCACATACACAAATACACACATCTCCCAGTGTCGACAGATCCCTTTTCTATGAAGTACAAATGTTTTAGACCATAACCTAAGAGTGCATCCCCTGTGGCTACAATCAACATTTTGAGCGAGCTATGGCACAGTTCTTTATCTCAATTAGGATAGGATTTTTTTTTTTTTTTGGTTCGTTTCTCACCCTGCAAAGGACAGCGGAAGTAGCCCCAGGGGCAATGCAGTTTGGATAACCTCAGCTCTCAATCACCTGCTGGTAGGCAGGGCTGCTAATATTTATTTTGTTCTAGGGCCATACAGCCTTACCTCCATTTGAACTTTAATGAAAAAATAGATTAAAATTATGACCGACTTTCTTCAATATTTTATATCAATTTTCAAAATATTAAGGATATTATTTTACATATTAACTTCAGAGTAAGTAATGGCTCATTATTAGGACTAAGTCACAGCTTCTGATTCTGCAAACTCATGAAGCCAACCCTTAAGAAAACAGAGGCCATTATACACAAGCTTTCAGGCATGTGCCACAATCACCCTGTGACAGATCCTCTGCCTGCACCCTGTGGTCACTTCCCCCTTTTCCTCACTTGGTCTCTTTATCCAGTAATGAAGCAATCACCTGCCAGAGCGGTTCTTTTAAAATACAATTACAATTAGGCCGGCCATTGTGGCACAGCACTGTGAGCTTGAGGCAAGAGGACCCAAAATTTGAGCCAGGTCTGGTTAACTGCACTACCCAGTGAGATTCTACCTCAAAACAATAAAAAAATAAAAAGCTCAAGATGTACTTCAGTCAAAGACTCAGGTTTAACTATCAGTAACACAATACCAAGACCAAGGGGACCAAAAAAGAATACATAAACTCAGATTAAACCCAAAGTCAATTGCTCACCTCCTGGAACATATGCAGTATGGTCCTACTTGTCTCTCTGACTTATCTTTTTTTTTAGTCTTTATTGGTACATTACAGATACGCATCATGACCTGTCTTATCCCTTGCTCTGCTGGCTCAGTTGTAGACACCAGCTTCTGGCCGTTCCTCAAAGCAAGCCAGGCGTGTTTTTGTTTCATGAAGATCATTTCTGCTATTCCCTCAATCAGGAGTGTTTCTCTCTCTGTATGGATGTTTATTTTCCTTGCTTACCCTACTCAGATACCTGCTTTCCTGTACCTCCACATCTTTATTTTATCCTAACAGAACCCCAGACACATGCCCTCCATCCCTTCACATAACTTTAGTTTGCTTCAACACATTCGTCATCACTCATGTGTGTGTGTGTGTGTATGTGTGTGTGTGTGTGTATGTGTGTGTGTGTGTGTGTGTGTGTGTGTATGTACTCTGATTGATTTAGTGTTCATATCTCTAACTAGAATTCCCATTTCCAAAAAAGACAAGGACTGTGTGTTATTTTCAGCCTCATTCTTTGGCCCCTGCTCAGTGCCTAAGATGCAGTGGGCATTCAGTAAATATCTGTGAATAAATGGATGATTATACTGTTTTACAGTAGCTGTTTCTTTTAATGTTATGCAGCCTTTTACCCACTTGGCACATAAAACAATCTTGGAAGCACAGCTTCTGGGAGCCTAAGATGAGCACTCAGTGTTATTTGTGTCTATCTCACAATGAGAGAGATACAGCAAGTTGAAGAGACTAATTTCAATCTGCACTGCTCTTACATTTCCCTGCTTTTGGACTCTAGTGTCAGATGACTTGACTGCACCAGGGTATTCGGAAATACCTGGAAGTCTCAAAATGTCATAACCATATAAGATTGGGACTTCTTTCTCTGAGCCTTCATGGAAGTTTCTCCAACAGTTCTAACATCTGGAGTGGACAGCAGAGAAACAAAGTTGAAAGAGACCAGAGGGCTTCTCTAGAGGAGAGTGGGTACATCTTCGCCTCCCCTTCTTGGCCTCCCTCCATCATTCTAATTATGCTGCAAACGACTGTCTGAGGGAGGGCTCATTATCCCCGCCTTCTGAGGCCGCTCCGCAGTCTCGAGGAGCAGGACTCCACCCACGACATCATCCTAATCAGCAATTTAGAAAACAGTGTCACATAGAACAGCAGCCGACCTGAAAGAGTGCAGCGATCGCAATAGCGCCACTAACCATTCAGCCCCACTTCTACATAATTAAGGTGGTTTGTGACAAGCATTGGCGGCATTTAAAACATTAAAAGGAAAAGTAGCAGAACGTGCCACACCGCGAGCCCTCCAGCCACTGAACGGAGAGCAGCTGCCCAGAAACAAGGGGGACCCCAAGACAGCAGTGTCTTTTCTTACTAAAACTTCCTTCCTCCAGCGGTTTGTGATTTTTTTTTCCCCATACCTCCAGCAAAAGGAGTAGCCCAGGGGATAATTTAGCAACTGGGCTTTTGCAAAGGTAGCTGCTGTGTGCTTAAATTACCAGAGGAATGCTTTCAATTGCTCCCGTTTAGAATGAAAGCACTGCTCGGTATTTTTGCAGGATTGGAGCTTTGCACACAGCAGGAGGGTTCGGGGGAGTGCAGGAAAGCAGGATGGGGAGGAGGGAACCACGGGCGGTCACAGATCAAACTCTAGTTTCCCTAACTTTGGGATGCAGTGTTTGAGAACAGAGAAAAGGCCGGTTATTATGTATGTAAGGAAGACACCCCACTGAGTACCTCCCAGGAAGGTCTTCTGATAAAACAAATCGTTCTTCTAAATCAACAAACATTGAGTGCCCCCCTCCCAATCAGGTTCCTGACACTAGACTAAGTGCTGTGGATATGAAAATGAAGAAATCAGCTCTACATGCACCAAGACCTGCATCTTTTTCGGAGGGATGCTGCCCACTGTGGACCCCACTGCGAGGAGTAAGAACTGGGAGTACCCGGTGGTGAGAAAACCCAGAGGAAGCAATATTTGAGTCTTTGGAGACAGGTTCCCAGAACTTAGCATGCATTTGAGTAATGTTTCCAACTAAGAGGATCAGTAAAGCCATAGATCAATCAACTCATTTGTAAGGACAGTGCTATCTGACTCAGGTATTGAAGGATGCACAGAAGTTATATCGTCTCTCAGCAAAAGAAGCAGCACAGAAGAAGCTGTGCAAGTTCGAAGTGTTGAGGTCCCAAGAAGTCCTGGGTGTAAGTTGGGGCCAGTCTTGTGAACTGGGAAATGGTAAGGAAGGACATGGCAATTTTAAAGCAGAATTTGATGCAACCAAGACTGACTGAATGAATGAATGGATGATAGAGTCAAGGGCAAACAGACCATTTAGAAAGCTTCATTAAATAAGAGATAGAAAATGTTGACTCCTGGAATTAAGATTTCTTTCAGCAATTCAATTTGGACATCTACAGATTCTTAAGTCATTAACACACTTCTATGAAGGTAAAGTAGACACAGCTGAATTCAGCCATGCAGAACAGAACAAATCTAAAGCCATGCCGATCTAATTGCTCTAAAATCTGTATACAGCTCTCCTATCTAACCAGCCTATGTCTTCATCTGAGAATATAATGAAAATCAAGTAGTGTCTCCCAGAATTGATGAAGTCTACAAGTTTCTACAGTGATTGGAACTCTTGCTAGTTTTATCTTTGAACTTGTATCCTCTTAGTGAACCTTGACAAGAAAGCATGTAAGAGAGCAAAAGAAATACACATATCAGCACAGATAAATACTATGCATATTCATTGGTTTTTTTCCACTGAATTAGCAGTGCCCTAAGAGCACTGAGTCCTGGAGGTCTGTGACACACATTTAGTGAGTACCGGGGCATACAAAGTGTATTGTTTCAGCTGCCAGGAAGTAATAGCTCTGACAGCCAAACATGCTTCAAAAAAACAGAAAACGACGTCCTAAGAAGCATGAATGTGCAAGGGACCTGACCTTAGCCTTCCTTACCTCTGACTTCCTTGACCAGCCAACCACCTAAATTGAAAATTATGACAAAGAAAGAAAAAGAAAGACCTCATAAGCTGGAGCTGTTTCCCCTTTTAAAAAAAATTGCATTTCTTTCTTACCAATGGATAAATCAAAGGAAAAGAATATAAAATGTGTGTCAAGAATGAAATAAAAGACCAAGGCATATATCTACTCCATGAAGTATGACATAATCTCTTATTTTAGTAAATCTCCATATGAGTTAAAATTTCTTATTTAAGCCTAGCATCATGGACAGAAAAAAAAAAATTGGCTAAAACTTAAAATTTAATTTTTTTCTTTTGTGAGGATGACATGAAACAGCAAAACACCATGACAGGTTGAGAGAGGGAGGCAGAGACAGAAAAAAATGAAAGAAAAATGGTTTATGTTCTAATATTTCTAATTGTTGCTGTTTGAATAAGAGTTCCCTAGTTTCATTCGGCAATATGTCTGTAAATTCTGTAATCTGTCCTTCAACCACCTAAAGCAAATCCTAAAATATGTACTCTCGGGTCCTTCCCTGAAAAGTATTTTAACACTGCCTACCTAATCTTAATATCATTACCTGCATAAGTGTTCCCACCTACTTTCTGCTTTTAGGAACACGGCTTTTCTTGAAATCTCTACCAAAACTTAACTTCCCATCATGAAGGTTTTAATTCATGACTGGGAGTACAGCTACTCTCAGAAGTTTTCTTTATGCATTTCCTTGGAGAATTAAGAATCTTTGTAAGAGCTATGGGAAAATGCTTCATCCCAGAACATGTCTGATTATTTGCACCACTAATTAAAAACTGTTGAAGAAAAGCAACTATAAACATGTGGAAGATATGAAGATGAACTAAACAATGCCTCTTATTGGAACAGCATTGAAGCTGAAGCAAATAAAGGGTTTTATCTGCACATTCACAAGCTCATCATGTGTGCACACAAATGCTGTGCTGTATGTAAGTCCACACAGTCCTTAGAAGTGGATCAAATAAAGCCCCTGCGCTCTGAGAGCATGTGATCTAATAGGCAGTGCAAACATTTGAACAATGTAATACTGTAAGGCAAGAGGTTCTGATATAAAAAGTGCAAGGCCCAGTACTGTGGACATTAACAGGTTTAACATGGAAGAACGTTGCAACTTCACGGGGCAGGAACAACCTCTGAGCTGGATTGAAGAGAAGAAAGGTATTTGGCTCTTAGATGTAGGAAGATTAATGTAGGTAAAAATATGGGACAAAGGACAAGAAGAGGCCTGAAAGCAGGAATGTTTGTGCTTGTATGGAAATACACTAATCCAATAGGTATTCTCAATTGTATAACCTTTGCTCATTTTTATGGAGTGTTTCTGAATTGACAAAGACCCAAGTGATCATGTACCCTGTGGCACTGATAAGAAGGACAAGTTCTAAGAAAGCTTAAATTTCCATCTGTCCAACTCGGGTGCTTAAATAAAAGTCTGTAGGGTGTTACAAGGAAAAGAGGAGAATATATTTTCAAGTGCATGTCAAAGAACTTTGAGCAGAGTAATGGACTCTTCCTGGCTCCAGCAGGGAGAGTTACAAATGCGAAGGGACAGCCTCTAAAAGTAAGAAGCCTTTGGAAGGACGTTAAGGATGATATGCTCAACTTACAATACACCCACCTCCCCAGAACTGTCACACAGAGGCATGGAGTGTGTGAAGAAGGAAGGATGCAGGAAGAGAGGGAAAAGAAGACCAAAGCTGCTTCTGATCCTCCAAATCCAGATCAGAGAACAAGAACCTTGTATTTTACTGCTGTCCACTCTTTGGCAATGATGAAGGATGGTGGGAACAGAGTGATGGAACAGAAGGGGGTACACATTGATAGACTATCTCTGTAGGACATTTCAAAAAAAATTGCTTCCAGAAGTTCCTCTTAAATGCTCCGCTCACAGCTCAGCATGTGCTAACTGGTAAGGTTCCACATCTACTCCCCATTATTGCCAGGTAATTTTATCCCAAGACAACATGGACCTTTTACACACATCTCAAAGAGGGATTTGGAGAGATAACTAAAATAAAGATGGAAATGAAATAAGGAGAACAATACTGAGAACAATACTTCTCTTTATTTCAAATGTCATTTCCTGAAAAAGCACACAAGGCTTCTTGTCTCTCAAACTGGGAAAACAAGTGAGCTCTAAGATGGGAGAAAGAGAGGCACAGCACAGTTGGTAATGCCCTCGGGCATCTGAATTCACACCTGTTCAAGGTACCGACTCTTCTAGATGTGAGCTTCCTTGGTGATGGATGGGGATAATGGTGTATGTTCTGTGCTTTTGTTGTGAGACTAAACAAAAATGTAGGAAGATGTTTCTAGCTGAGTGCCAGACACATTGTTGGCACCTAATAAGCAATAATGTTGATATGATTTAGGGAGATGGACCAGGGACTTATTTATGCACTGAGGTCCTCAAGGAGGCAGGAGATGAGATTGTGCACCCTGTGGCCTCTGCTGCCCATCTCAGATACATTACCATCACTTGCAACTCTTAAATTATGTAAAACACATCCCTGTGGTGCAAATACTAAGCAAATGGTAATGATGTCACTTTGGCAAAGAATGTAAATATCAATGCAAATGGACAGCTCTCGGGAAGGAAGCTGCTTTTATCTCATCACTGCAGCAATCCACTGGAGAAGATTTAGACGTCAAAACCACAATGGGAGAGGGCACACAGAGACCCTTCTTTGCCATTCCAGCAAGGGTAGCACTTTTTCCTTTTGGAAAAATAAGAATTCTAATATGCATCTCGAAGAGAAATTGCATTTCATAATCACCCTGTCCTCCAGGAGCATGAGGGCATTGTGCACATGGGCAGTTAGAGTGTGAACTCTGGTACATATGTGAGGTGCCACATCTATGAGCCGTCTGCTCACAGCCCTGCATGTTGATTCTGGGCAACACCCTTGGGGGATGCTTGCCAGCTGCAGTCTTGACAAAAACAGACAGCCAGACTTTTCTGAAGTACATGCATATATGCATGCATGCACATGTGCACACACACACATACAGTTTCACCTGGGACAAAAGTTTTAGAATATTTGCATACAGAGTCTGGCACAAAAGTTGCCATTAAGGCATTAAATGACTAGAGATTAGCGAGCCATTTAACATCTGAGCCTGGGTTACTTATACATAATTACAGATACTCATGGATGTCCATGGATGTCCATGTCATCACTCATCCACTGTTTATTATGCATTTCCAAATCTACCACTCTTATCCTTGAGACCCCAACAAAGTAAACAGTAAGGTAACTCCTTGAAGAAAAGTAAACCGGATGTAGAATTGGAAATGACAACAGATGAGAAAATCACGGGCCCTCTGTCACCCCGTCAGTACGAGCCTGGAATAATGTTTGTTCTTAGCTTTCTAGCTTCAGAGCAGAGATCAACCCTTCTCATTATCTTCAGCATCAGAACTCCAGGGCCAGGAAATCATCACTCTCCAAGAGGTTAAGCAAATGTCGTATGTTAAAGGAAAGAAGAAAGCTTATTTGAATGTTTCTTTTGCACTCTCCCATAGAAAAAGAAAAATAAAAAAATAAAAAGAGAGAGGCAACACGGACCAAAGAACAGGACTGAGATGATAGAAAAATAAAAAAACATATAAACGTATACAGACAGAGACCTTATGTTCCCATGAATAATTCAAAATTCACACTGCACTGACGTGTTTAGACAAGAAGGGCAATGGGAGCTTCAAAAGGAGAAAGACTTCTGATTCTTCAGAACTATTTTCTCTTTTAGTTATAGGCACATATGCATAAATACACGTATGACACACCTACAAGTTACACATATAATGTATAGTATATATATTATCTGTATGTTTGTATTTCCTACTGACACAAGCAAGCTTATTTTCTAAGGATGGGAAAGAAGTGTTAGATTAAATGTTACAAATTTTACTTCAAGCTCCATAAATGTACTCTTTGGGAGGCACAGAGATTTTAAGGTTTTCTGACTTCATCTTCAATATTTAGTCCCAAATCGAAGGCTCGCCATCCCAAATATGCCTCACCAGGTCTACCTGTCCGCACAGCCCCAGTCTGTCTGATATCTCTGAGTGCATATTTGGTCCACCCCTGTCTTCAGAAGCGATGGAGAGACAGCAAAATCACAAACTCCTTCACATGAAGCAGGATTTATGGTACATTACTAAACACATTTGAAATCTCTGTGTCAATACTGTTCCCCTAAATGAACCGATTACTTTCTCTTCCTGTTTCTTCTTCTGATAAATTAATATTTGAAATTGTTGGAGATGAGTTCTTTCTCTCCTGAAATTGAATGCAAAAGTCTGTATGGGGACATATGTATAGATCTTATTCACTATCTCATCTGGTTTACAAAAAAAAGTAAAAGATTCCCATCTTAGTTACCAAAAGTTTTTCATTGAATTATTCCCTCTTCACACTTGCTATTCTTATAGACCTGTCTTTTCTTGCTCTTATTCATTAATATCGACAATCCCTGGCTAGTTCTCTCTGGGCAAAAACAAAGTACAAATAAGGCAAGAGCCTTCACACTTAAACATGGATTTGTCTATTGATTTATTTGGAGAAATCCTTTGTTCCTCGCTGATGAAACATGTATCCACATGTTTGGTGCTTAACAAATCCTTTTCTACATTAAATAATAGTATAAATTATAAACAGAGTTCAGTATTAATCTATCCTCACACCAGGAAAATAAGCATCTCCATGGGCAAGTGGGAAGGGGGCATCCTGTTATTAGAATTACGGTGTGTGCAATGTTGGTGACACTATACTTTCTAAGAAGAGTGCTACATGTCTAAACTAAATATTAGACCCCTGATATTTATATTTCATTAGCTCTTAGATATAATTTTTAGAAAGAACTCCTTTTTATTGAATAAGAGTTGCCTTTTCAACTTCTAATCAGAGATCTCATTTCTCCACATGAACTATGGACTGACCACAAGTGACGCTGCCCACACAATCACTATGCAGCTACGGGACTGCTGCAGGTATGTGATCCTGCACCTACCCTCTCCTTCACCACAGTCGTTCCTTATCTGAGTGTCCTTCAGTTCTTCAGCTGTTGTTGACATAATATTGGCTGAAAAAGATTCCAGTTTGGGGTTTTTCTTCCTCTAACTGCTACCTCATTTGTGGGTTCCTTGGCAGGATTTTCTCAGCATTGAAAACAAGAGACTTAGTGTTACCTTAAGTATTACACATTTTTTTTTAGAAGCTGATAGCTCATATTGAATTTGCAGTTGGCTAAAATTCAGTGGCATGTTTTTCATAAAATTCTGTCAAAATCAATTTTCTCTAAACTGATTGTGTTTATCTACTTATTTATTTTTTCCAACTCTAAGAATCAGGAAAAATTACAGTTCCATTCTGTTATGTTTTCAAGGCCAGGATCTTAGCATTAATATATTTAATTTTCACTTGTCCTACCTAGAAAAACTTTGTTCTGCATCACAGATTCTATTAAAAAGCTGAGACACAGCATCCTTAGAACAGGGGAGAAATGTTGGATTCTTGCTCTTTTCACTCTGTAGCTCTAGATTACCAAAAAATCCTCTGATCTGACCTTGGTGTCATCTGCTAATGTGGTCAAAAATGTGTCCAATTCCTTCTTCAAAGAAAGGAAGGAAGGAAGAAAATTCTGCAATTATTACCACACTGTTCTAAGTCACCTCTCAAATATTCACAAAAATAATTTCAATGAATTTAAGTAAATGAGTAGAAACTCAACATTTGTCCTCGGGTTCTTAATACCACAATGAGGAACAGAATGTCCTTTACAGAACCTGCTCCTGTACATCCAGCTTGTTCAGAAAAACAATGTGCCATTAAGTTATAAATTGTACTAAACAATATGAGTTATAACATCTAACAGGGAAATGCTTTCCACTTACGACTGGGTTTGAAATCTAATAAACTCATTTCTTATTTTCCTCAAAACATAGACTATAAAATAGTATCTAACTAGACCTTTGCAATATACAAACAACACTACAATTTCATTCAATGAAATGTTTCACTACAAAGTTTCACTACCAAGTTCAAAGAAAGCAAAAAAATCTGATATGATGATAAATAAAACAAAAAGCATGTGATACAGAGAACATTGTTGATGCAAAGGAATTTTATGAACCCAGATAAACTCACACAATCATGCAGATATCAGAGCTGAATACAAAATATAAAAATGAGTTCACTCTACAAGTATTTATTGTCCTAAGCACCAAGCATTGTGATCTGTATTGTAATTTAACAGTAAATAAAGAAATCATTCTTGGCATTGAGTACATAGAATGAGGAATGTTGCTTAAATACCAAAATCCCCACTGATGGTTGTAGAATCATGATTTATACATGTGTGACACAGATGTTGGTATTTATAGAAACAGCTTTAAAACTTAACAAAATAGGCATTACTCAGATATTCATTAGTGAGTTAGTGGGGCAAAAGGAATACAGAAGGCTTCTAATAGCTACATCATAATGTGGATATCAATTTATTTCTTGTGAGCATGGTTTATTCATTCACAGTACAGATACTCCTGTCAGCAAGTCATGAGCCCCAGACAATTGTAATATTTTGAGGCATAGTTGCAGTACAAAATGAACAGTTGGTGTGGAAAAGCATACTTAGTTGAGTCATGGCACTTACCATAAGCAAGACTGAATTGTATACTTACTGGCATTTGCATGTTTAATGACCAGTGAGTTCTGTTTTCATGAACAGCATTTCAAAGGCACATTCTCCTGAGCCCAGGGAATTGAAAACTGTAGTAATTAATTAGATACCTTGGGCAAAACCACAACTCTCTATATACTTGTCAGAGACCTGAGTTTTATGTTTTAATCTGAATTATTTGTTAATGTCTTATCTGATTTGTCAGTATGGCTATGATTTTATGCTATTATCTAGAAGCAGGGGAATGTATTATCCTTGGAAAAAAAAAACAAACAAAACAGTTCTCTTCCAGCCAGATATGCTCTTGTACAAAAGAGAAAGAGGAGGAAACAGCATATATTACAAAAACTAAAGGAAGAATAGTTCCCCCTTGGGCATTTCAGGGCATATCCTAACCAGACAAAATCCTCCTATATTAGTATGATCAGTTTCTTCAATAAGGACACTCATTAAAAGTCATGCTTAAGAGAGAAAGTGGTTCATACAAAGGTCAATGCTGTTGCTACACTCAACTGAAATGAGGACTTTAAATATATGCGTAATTGATTTGTGCCATAACTATCACCTTGAGCCCCCCTAAAAGCAATGCACATGAAATGATGGGGTTGATAATAATAATTGATAATAACTCAAAAGAGGTCAAAGCCTGACTAAAACGAGGCTCCAGGATCTAGTGGACTGGAGTGATATTCGTCCACATCTCACCTTTTGTACTGCATCCTACTAATTGGAATGCAGTTTTTCTTCCCGTTCAATTACTTCAAATATCTCAAGTCCTCTAAAATATCAGATCTGCTTCCACTCAGCAGTTTTTACTGCTCTTAAATACTAATTGTTAATTTATTGCTCCTTCCCAAAGCCCTCCCAGAGCCTGAGCTTTTCTTCATTGAATCAGCTTGTCCCGAGGATAGAGCTAAACCTGCCTTTGATCAGCATTTAATCCTTGGTGCTCAGGGTGTAGTTTAGGAACCACAAAGAAGCAATTACACAAGATGGAGAACAGCCAGGTTACAGGTCCTGCTAGCACAGGAAGTAGCCAATCAGAGATCTCTATCTCTTCTTCTGTCTTTACAGGAGTCATAGTAAGAAATATGAAATTTGATAATCTGTCAATTAAAAGATGTGGATTGAAGCTCAGTGTATTCTATTCAGTTGTTTAGAGGACTTTCAGAAACATGAGTATGATAGGGATGGAAATCAGGGGAGCATATACTCTTCTGCATCTCAGCATCTGTTCAGGCAATGCTGCTGTAGCACAATTCCTAGGTAACAATGAGAAAATATCACATGGAAACCAAGTAGCCATATAACACAGTCAAAAACAACTGAGCAGAGAGTAAAAAACCACTCAATGGTTAGATATAAACCACAATGAAAGGGTGGCAATGCTAACAGAGGCTGAAGTCACAAACAATGACAGTACTGGACTAAGAAATTATAAAAGAAAAAACATAATATGAATATTAGAAAATATACCAGGCAGCCACAATCATATGCAAAATTAATATTAGAAATACAATAATCCCTAAAAATTTGATCCCAGAGGGCATTCCACAGAAAATTTTAAAGTAGTGAAATGTCTAAACTCATCCCTAGTGTTAATTTCTAGGACTCACCTAACAGGGCATTCCTAATAGATGCTGTATTACTCAGCACCATCATCTCTCTGTCTGAAATGCAACAATTTCTTGAACATGGCTCAAGGTTAACAATCATTATTGCTCTGTTCTAGAAGTTTGATGATAAAATTTAAAAAACTGGAGAAAATATTGAAGGGGATATTCCAAAATAGCATGTCAAATTTTTGTCACCTGGTGGACAAAGGAATCATTTTGACATTGCACATGGAAAAAAAGTTGGTCTGTTCAGTTGTTTCTGGGGCAGGATCAGGAATCTGAACTGAGCCTTCTTTCTCCACCTGCTTCCTCACCTGCATACATTTCTCCAGAGCCTGTGCTTGCATTGAGAGTGCCTGAGCCAGGGATCTGGTGCTTTGGGTCCCTTTCAGTGGCATGAAAGAACAAGCTTTTCAAACTGTGGCTCAATTTCACTATTGCACTTTGTTAAGCCTTAGTGATGTCACCACTCACCCAACCTAACTTAAGGAGGACATGTGAAAATCCTACCAGATTTCCTCTGAAATTATGATACCATTAATACTTCATAGTACTACTAGCACTATTAGAGTATGAAAACATTTTGCTGATGTCCTCAAAACCATCAACAGAGCTTCCTGACCACTGACCCCCATCATGTATGCATATATATTTTCATATAACATAGAATATTAC
This sequence comes from Petromus typicus, assembly GCA_004026965.1. Lineage (NCBI taxonomy): Eukaryota > Metazoa > Chordata > Mammalia > Rodentia > Petromuridae > Petromus > Petromus typicus. The sequence continues at coordinate 62,991 of PVIR01000021.1, forward strand.
TGCATACTAATATGCTAAATATTGCATAAAACATTCTGCCATAGAAATATACAATATAATGAAGAGAAATAGATGTTCTAAAATGTTCATCATGTACTACCTTCCAACGTATGCACCCCCCCTCATGCAACAGCCCTTCATATTGAGTTCTCATTCATTGAAAGGAAGGACACAATTCTGTTCTTCAGGGTTTTCCTTCTTGTTATGGGTTGAATGGGTTCAATTGTGCTTCTTCTCAAAGGGTTGTCAGAAGTCCTGACCCTCAGTACCTTTGAACACGACCTTATTTAAAAATAGGGTCATTGCAGATATAATTAGTTGAGATGAGGTCATACTGGAGTAAGATAGATCCCTGGTGTCCTTACAGGAGAGAAGACACTGACACTGGAAGGAAAATGAAGATCATGTGACAGTAAGCCAGATATGGAAATGCTGCTTCTCAAAACACAAGGATTCCAAAGACTGCCAGGAAGCAACAGAGAATTAAAAATAAGCAAGGAAGGATCTTCTTCTAGAACCTGAGAGAGAGCACTGCTCTGCTGACATTTTGATTTTGGACTTTTCTCCTTCAGAACTGTGATAAAATAAAGGTGCGTGCTTTTAACCATTTGATTTCCGATTCTTTGTAATTAGCATTTCTGGGAAATAACTGCACTTTCTCTCTCTTGTTTTTTTTTCCAATACTGGAGATTGAACTCAGAACTTTGGGCTTGCCGGGCAGGTACAACGTTACTGAGCCACATCCCTAACCCTAGAAATATACTTTCCAACACAGAAACATTTCTCTCTCTCTCTCTCTTTTTTTTTTTTTTTTTTTTTTTTTTTTGAGGCAGAGTCTTGCTTTGTAATTCAGGCTGGCCCTGAGCTCAGCCTTCAACTCACATCACAGCAATCCTCCTGCCTCTGCTCCCAAGTGCTGGGATCACAGGTGTAAGCCACCATGCCCAGCACTGTGGTATGTGATACTGGTTGCTGCTGGATGTGCATCTCCACACCCAGTATTGTATGTGGTTACTGGGGATCGAACCCGGGCCCTTGCACTTGCAAGACAGGCGCTGGAACCACTGAGCTACATTCCTGACCCCAGAAACATTTCTTGATTCCATCTATCAACAGACCATGATAAGCAAATGCCGCACAAGTTGAATCTTCTCACTTTCATAATTTAATAACTAGAGAATGAGAGAGGCATGGAGAGAGAGAGAAAATACAGAGACAGAGAAAATTAAAGCAAGAATGGATTACAGGGTGATGAAAATCTGTTATGATAGAAAAGTTAGTTCGGTAGTAAATTCTGCATCTTAAAATTATCAACCTGTGAGACCAATATCAATCAATGTGAACCACAGTACTTATTTCTACTACTGAAATGCTAAAATACTTCACAAGTCATTTTTAAAAAGTCTTTGCTTCAAGCATTACTGTTGTTCACAGTGCCCCTTTTTCCTCTGTCAAAGCTTTGCTAACTGAAAGGTGATACTCATCTCAAGAGGAGACCTAAGAAAGTTGATTATAACTGGCCCCACAGCCTACTGGCTTTTCAGTATTTTTTTATTTCATTAATTTTTTAAATTATCTTTATTTATGAATACACATCACAATTGCATTCAACATTAAGAGCTTGTATCAGAATATGACATGACTTGATTCTCATTTTTTCCCTTTTCCCCTAACCCTGCCTCCCCTCACCTCCTACATACACAATCTTTGTTTTCTTTATTATTACCACATTTGTTTTCCCCTCATTATTTACCCTTACATTCTTTCCTTTTAAATATTTTCGACTTCACAATATCAACTATACATACTACAACTCATTTACAACTTCATTTTCTCATACCAGAGAAAAGATATGGTATTTACACATCTGTGACCTGTTTATTTCACTTATAGAATGGAGTATTACTCTGCCATTAAAAATGATAAGATTGAGTCATTCATATACAAATGGATGTACCTTGAGGATGTCCTCATAAGTGAAATAATCAGTATTTTTAATACTATCCCTGCCATGGCATATGAGAAGACTGGATTTCTTGTTAAATGTCTTTACCATTGATACTGAATTTGAAGGAAGTAATGACAGGACCTCTGTTCTAATTCTCATTCTGTTTCTCAAACAATGTTCATTTTAGATGCAATTACAAAGTGTTTGAAAGCAGAGAATGTTTATATGGTTCTCCTGCGATGCAGACAGACACAACATTTTTTTCAGGGTTCTCCTCTACGTGTCTTAAGAAAACCGAGGATGGAAGATATAAGAAAAGAAGACGTGGTTCTTTTGTAGAAGGGAGTATTACTCTGCCATTAAAAATGATAAATTTGAGTCATTCATACTCAAATGGATGTCCCTTAAGGATGTCCTCATAAGTGAAATAAACAGGTCACAGATGTGTAAATATCATCTTTTCTTTGGTATGAGAATATGTAGTTGTAAATGAGTTGTAGCATGTATAGTTGATATTGCGAAGTAGAAAATATCTAAAGGAAGGAGTGTAAGAGTAAATAACAAGGGGAAAATGAATGTGGTCATAATAAAGAAAAAAGAAAACAAAGATTGTGTATATGGGGGTGGGAGGATGCAGGGTGGGGGGGAAAGGGAAAAATGAGAATCAAGTCATGTCGTATTCTGGTACAAACTCTTAATGTTGAATGCGATTATCATGTATATTCATAATGTACCAATAAAGATAATTTTTTAAAAAAGAAAAAGAAACCAGACTTTCCTCTAGGTTCAGCAGTGACTCTTCCTAGCACAGTGGTAAGTTGAAAGATTTACACCTAACCAAACAATAGATTCTGCCTAATTAATTTTGATGTCTAGTGATTTCGGAGCGCTACTTGCCTGTGATATCATCTGGAAAAGTATTTTTATTTAACCTTCTCCCCAAAGGACTGAATCTTGTTCTGCTTTCTTTCCAGTGAGAAATAATAGCCCATATTAAGAAATAAAACTTGGTGTAGCATTGAAATGTACTAAATAAATTGTTTTCCAAGGCATAACTTTCTTCCAGTGTAGCTTGTTCTGGCTGGGATAACATAATGGCTAGATCGAACAATCACACATTCAGGTTTGATTTCTTTATTTCTTCTTTTGTATTAAGGGACAACGAGACCATAAAATTAACTAACCTGGTTAGCATTGAAATCACATAAATTTTACCTTGTTTAGAAAAGAATCTCGAGTTATTTTAATACTTCTCTGCACTCTAGCAGTTTGGGTATTTGGGTACTTGTTTTGCACAAAGTTTATTGGATCCCTAATAAGATATCTTTATTTGTACCTAATTTTCTTTCGATCTCTTACTTTCCACTTTGTTTCTCCTGAGCTTTGGTCACAGGGAATGGTTTCCCTTTCTTGCCACCAAACCACATTTCAGCAAAGGTTCTTGTAATATTTTAAGTAGTTTCTCCACAGAGATCCTTATAACACAGAATATTGGTTCTGTGTCTAGAACAGTGCTTAGTGAGCTTCAAGTACTTGAGATTTTGAGAATCATCCCCAAACACCTACCTAACTTTATCCAAGGAAAAGGCTAATAACCACCTTGTCATGAAGACCTGAAAACCCTTCTTATTTTTAGCAGACATATTTTAAGCATAATGGACTGCATTATAGTGATTCCAGCTGCACCCCATCACCTTTACGTAATAGGAATCAGTTGTATTTTAACAGGATAAGAGTAGCATGATGGGGGAACTGGATACATTAATGCTACTTGGAAGTTCCAAAATAACTGTCATGTATTAAAGGAAAACCAAGCTGTGGTGGTAGCTCCCCACCCCTCTCCCTCCCCCTTCTTCCTCTTCTTTCTCTTCTTCTTCATCCTCTCCTTCCCCACACTTTCCTCTCTTTCTCTTTCTTTTTCTCCTTCATAGATCAAAAAAATAGATCCTGTGTCCAATGGCCTTAGCAGCTTCAGGATTTGGCAGGAACAATGTCAGCCTTTATCTTTTCCCAGATTACTCTGGTTTGGTTTGATCTGTCACCTGGAGTCACTGTATGTATGACTTTTTGCTTAGACACATTAGCACATCTCTTGCCTGAGTAGAATTTAGTCTCACCTTGGACACAAACACCTTCAATTTTAAGAGCTACATGATCCTTTTGACTCCAGAGTCATGCCTTATGGCCAGCAAGACCCTTGCACCAAGTTTGAAATGCTGTTTCCTGTACACAAAGGCTTGAGGAGGCCTGTGTATATTTTTGATAATATATTCTGTACTATGTTGTTAGTGATAACAGTTTACTTCTTGTGAGACAAGAGAAACACTTTTCCTTTTGTTCACCTAGCTTCCGCCTGGTTCTTGGTCCATTTCATCATGGCTTTCTAGAATGTCTACATGGTATTAAGATAAAACCTAAGAAAGAGCACAATCTGCCCTCAAAACTATCACATACTCCTTATCTGGGCATTTTATATGTGCTAAAAAAGTAATTTACAGAAGCACATCTGATGGTGTTCATCTTTTCCTTTGGAGAACACTATATGTGACTTGAAAAATTCCAAGGGAATTCTTTACAAACTCTAAGGATCAAGTTAACCTTCCAAGACTTTAAGTATAGCACAAAGATTCCTTTACATATAACAGTCACCCAGCATGTCAGATAAATCACAGTTAAATGTTACAGACAAAAGATTTGAGAACATGAGATAAAGGATAAGAATGGGGAAATGAAATACAAAACACTAAAAGGAAATTTCCCAAACATCCAAGGAACAAAAATGGTATTGCGGGCTGGACTATCACCCTCCAACAATTCACAGTTTGAAACAGTAACCTCAGAATCTGCATATTTAGGGATGGATTTTTAAGCAAGTTAAAAATGAGCCCCAACCCCAAACAGTATTTTATTTGTAAAAAAAGATGAAGACACAGACACACAGAGGGAGACCACCCACAAACCAGAGAGAAGGGACACAGAGGAAACCCCAGACTCCTGAGACCTTAAACTCAGATTTGTAAATTCCAAGTGTGTGAAAATGTTTTTGGTGTTTGAACCATCCGGGCTTTTGTTCTTTGGGTACTTTGTTATGGAAGCCTTTGAAACTAATACAAATGGCTTGAGCTGAAGAGCACTGCTGAGGAGCAGTGAGCAAGAAAGAGAGAGAGAGAGAGAGAGAGAGAGAGAGAAACAGAGAGGAACAGAGAGAGAAACGGAAACAGGATGAATCTAGGATAAAACTTCAATGAAGACTTAACTGACTTGTGTATAAAATAAAGTGAGAACAGAGACTGCTGGAGGTGTAAAAGAACTGAGGCTCCTGTCGATATCAGCTTTGATTGGTCAGATGTGTTGGGAGGATGCATAGGAAGCAGGTCCTTTGCCTCCATAGGGGTTTCCGATGACTACAGCCTCAGTCAACACATATATTACAACCTCATTCTGAGCTAAAACTGTGTAGCTAAACTGCTTATGGACTCCAGACTGCCTTCCCCTGAACTACATGAGATAATACATTTTTACTGATTTATGCTGTTAAGTTTGGGGGTAAGTTTTTGTGAAGCAGCCAATCTGGAGTAAACCTGATAAAATTAGAATGAACACATGGATTTCAAAGGCCAACAAACAAAGTATGCAGCTCAGATATAATCAAGTAGCCCAAGGCAGTATGCAGAGGGTAGAACATGGAAGTTAAAAATCTCAAGCTTGGAAGGCAGACTTATTAAACTCAAATCCCAGCTCTCTCGCCAATATGAGATGTGGAATAACTTAGTTTTGGAGGCTCATTTTCTTTATTAAAAAAAATGGGGGTGATAATAGTAGTCCTGTATAAAGAGAAATACATTTATTCTTTTTTTTTTTTTTTGAGACAGGGTCTTACTTTGTAGTTCAGGCTGGCCCTGAGCTCAGCCTTGAACTCACATCCATCCTGCCTCTGCCTCCCAAGTGTTGGGATTACAGGTGTGAGCCACCATGCGTGGCACTGTGGTATATAGTTCTGATTGCTGGTCAGTGTGAGTCTCCATGTCCGGCATTGTAGTAAGTAGTTACCAGAGATTGAAGTTGGGTCCTTGTACATGCAAGGTAGGCACCAGAACCACTGAGCTAAATTCCCAGCCCCCAAGTTTGATTATTATTATGACTCACTCTTTTGTACATGTCTGTGAAACAGTGGCTATCATATCTGCAGGAGTGAAAAGACACTAGAAGCTGAAAAAAATTGTCTACCAAAATCAACTACTTTCTTGATGTAGGATTAGCCCCCTTACATTCCTTTCCATATGACCCTTCTAAAGGGGACAACTCTTACTAAGGCTCAGTGGAAAGACATTTACCCTATCTTGGGAATACAAAGGCTTTCAAGTTTAATGAAGCAAATAATGGGGAAAATCAACTACAACTGTCCAGGCAGTGAGATCAGGCTTTGCCCAAAGCTCAAACTATAAATGGAAGGTGTGCTTAGGGAGAAGAGTTTAACAAGACGTTATCTTGCAGACCTGATGAGATTGCAATTCCAGACAACTGGGGCTTAATTCTGATGATTAACCAGGTATCAGAGTAGAAAGAAAATGAAGAAACCAGCCTCTTAGAGACCTTGGAAAGCAGGCAGTAAGGAACACAAACAACTCTCAAACTCTGTGCAGATTAAATGAGTTTTCTGGATAAGATCATGGTGTTAATGAACAACCATTAAAAACAGTCAAGCAAACAAATAACCTTGGGGGAAAATATATGTGGCCTGGGTCTCTGCCAAAGCAGCTAGCAATACCTTTAAAGTTAAAAGCTTCTCTAAAGGTGAGGATATTAAAAGGGATGAACTATATTTACATTTGCTTTGCCCTTAAACAGTATTCTGTTGACAGATGTGAATCAAAGTACATAAAGTTGAGAAGGAGGGATATACAAGAGGTGCTCTAATGAAACATAAGAAGAGGTTTCAACAACGATGGTGCATTGTCCTTAGAAGGAATATACAGTCTACCATGGCTATGCTATCTTCTATTTAATCTCTTACCCCAGAGCCAAATACAAGAGAATCGATGTGGACCAATCACTCTGGAAAGGCACTCAGCTGAAAAAGCATTCTAGCCCACAGCCAAGCTCTGCATTCCCATAGAAACATCAAGAGAAACAGAAACCCACCTAGGGGCAACAAAGACTCATTTTCATGACATAAGCATATTGCACATTTTTATCTAGCCTAGTGGCTATGTCAGGCTGAAACATACTTTCTGTAAATTTAGAATAATATCTAGGTCCTTATAACACAGAAATTTCAGGAACAGTCCACTTTGACCCCATACTATTCACTATGATTGCATCTTAGCTGACCCAAAAGCCACTACAGGGAGCTTTGGATGGAAATTTCCTTCATCCAACAGATGAAAAAATTGAGAACAGGTGGGGTGAAGTCACTGGGCTCCAGTCATTTGTCTACTTCCTTAGTTTATTGACTGAAGCCAGTGTGAACTTTAAAAGAATCACAAAATCACGAAAAAGTTATTAGGTGAGATGGAATACATCCAAACTGGCAAGGAAGGAGTTTCAAGTCCAGAGAAAACAATCCCTGAGGTTCTAGGCCTCATCCTGAGTGTGACTTTGAGAAAGTCATTTATCTCCAGTTCCTTGTCTTAACAATGTGCTCCTGACTTAGATAACCTCTAGGATTCCTTCCATCTATGAGCTATCAAGGGAAAAACACTGCTTACCTCATTCAACTCAGTAACAAGTTCGATAACAAGTTTCGAAAGATATATTGGCCTTGAACTCTCTAGAAAAAGTGCTGTTAATGAAGTAGCTAGGATTCTGAAAACATGAAGTTCATCATGAAAAGAACAGGCTTGAAAAAACTACATGTAGCAGTTATTCCTCAGCAGTAGTTTAACAGCAATCATGGAAATAATAGTGATGGCCAGCCTCTATTCTAGCACTTTCTACAGCTTGGCAACATATGCACTGATATATGTTAGTTCCTACATCCTCAACAAATATAGTTAAAAACCATGAATGAAAAATGTGCCAAAGAGATTGGAAGAACTTTCCCGAGATTGCTAATGGGTGGAAAATTTAGAGGTCAGTACCAGACATCTGTTGAACACAATGCAGCGGCATCATAGTGTTTCTGGCTGCCACTAGCTTAATTACCAGGGTCTGCCTTTACCTGTAAGTATCAAATAAATGCTTTTAAATGAATGATTTAGCATTAATGTTAAGGTAAATTAACATGGAACCCACATCTGTAAGAACTCCTGAGCAAATAAACCCAGGAAGGCTTCATAAGTGACTTTAACTTTACTGGGCTTTCAAGCATAAGCAAAGCTAAATTTAAGCTAATTCTTGTTTATGTATATATGAAAGAAAAGAACTGAATTTAGGCTCAACCAATCAGAAGCAGCCAATGAACATATAATTATAACTTGGGACTTTCTGGTAGGACAGATCAAATAAACCCACATTATAACTGTAACCAAATACAGTAAAGCCTTCATTCTAGATACATACTTATAATCCAAAGTATTTGCCTATGAAAGCAAATTCCCCCATAAGAAGTAATGGAAACTCAGATTATTCATTCTACAGCGTAAAATACTCATAAAAATGATTAAAACATTTTAATATAATGAAAATAATAAAGAAAATACAAAACACAAAGGAAAATGAACAAGACAAATTGAACTTATTTGAAAACCTTCATGGCTGGTCTGAAGGAGCTGAGAAAGAGGAGGATTATAGTGTAACTCATTTCACTGTCAGTAATGGAATCACTGCTACCTATTGGCTCAGTGGAATCTTTTTGTTTTTGTGCAAATTAACAGGAACTTGTCTGATCACACTTGCTTTTGCTTCTTTTTGAGGATTTCACAGAAATGTGGCATACCATTGTCATTAAACATATTCATCACTGGCACTGCTGCAGTCTTATTGGGTGGTACTTTTCTACAAAATTTTGCACTGTTTTCCAACACGTTATACATGAACATAATCTCATTTGAAGGGAGGGATTCCTCTACTTTTTTCTCCTCCCCTGCAAGAGAGATCTCCTTCAAAACCTCTTCCTGTCCAGAGATATCACCCACAATCTCTCAGTTAGTGAGAGAGAAAAACTATTGGCTCAGTCGTATTCATGTGATCACATGTGTCACATGCTACTCATATTAAAAGACATCACTTGGTTATTGAGTTAAAATTTGTAGAAATATTCACTCATCTTGCATAACAAATTACTCTCAACTCAAGGTTGTCTTTTATTTCCTACTTTTGCAGTCACATTGTAAAAGCCTGTCCCTATACTTTCTGTTTGGAGTTGCTGATTTGCGACTTGTTGTTTACATACATATTCTTATTGCTCCTCAGCTTACCTTTTAAAAACAAGTCATTCTCATGGGTACTCACTAACATACTGGGATTTAAAAAGATGATGGGGTAACAATGAAGGGCTTCCATCATAGTACAACTTCATAGATCAAATATCTCTTTTCTGCACAGGTATAACTGCTAAGTGCCTACAGATGAAGGGACCTTCCTGATAGGCATGTATTTGAGGAACTCTGACACTGGCTCCACAGCCAAATAAAATGTCCCCTCATGGGGACTAGAGACACACAACTACAGTATTTTCTCTAGGCCTTTTCTTTTCATATTGCCAATTTCCATAATTAACACAATTAAACTCTTTCTTCTTTTTCTTCACTCAAATGGTAATTCTCTGTTGCTGTGTAGATACTGAGCAGGAATTTAAAAAGATCATGTGAGACAACCACTATGAAAATACCTTGCTTTTTCTTCCCTGCAATGCTGAACATCTCTTGTGGAATCATTTACTCTTTTTTAGATACACAGCCTCAAACATGAAGCAAATATCAAGAGGAAGCGTTATTGCTGCTGGTGCTATTACAGCTTTCCTTGACAGCCCTACTATTCTACTACCATTGTATCATAACTAGGGGAGCATAAATCTCAGGCGGGAAGAAGGTCTTTTCCTGAGGAGAGCTACAGCATGAAAGATCTAAGGCAGGAATCCCCAGCCAAATCCAGTGCTCTTTAAGTTTTGTAAATAAAGCTGCCTTAGATGCAAAGATGCCTGATAACTTATTAAGGCATAACTGAATAGTTTTAACACACATACTTCTGGCCCTGGATCAAAAAGAAGTTTGTCAACTTTGGACTAAAGTGATCACAACTGAACAACTCTTACATTAGTCTTTGATTTATCTTAAAAAATAGTAAAGGATTCCACAAGAGAGGTACAGGGTTGTACAGAAAAGACACGGAGAAAAGAAGACTTTCTGTTAGCTGTCCTGACCTGTTCTGACCTCATTTTCTATACAATGCACCAGCAGTATCCCAACAGGATGTTAAATTAGAATCACTACATGATCTCACAAGTCCGTTCCAATTCCAAAAGTTCTACTTCGTGATCTTTGGCTTCTTCCTGATAACACCATTACATCGAGTAGCTGTTGAATTCACCAGTGGACAACTGAAAGAACTTTCGAAAGACAAATTAGATGGGAATTAAATTAAATTAGATCCTTAACAGATCTTCATATATTTATTTCTGTCAGCCTTGAAAAGATAGAGTAGTATGAGCTTTGGTATTTGGAAGCCTGCATTACATATTTTCAGCTGGGTGGATTTGGGCAAGTTACTTATACCTTGAAGCTTAGTTTTCGAGGGCTAATGATACCTATTTTATAAAGATTCTTATGTACATTAGACACTAATTAGATACAAACCATGTGGCACATGATACAGACTCATTAAATTGTAACTGCCACTGTTACTATCACAAGAGATGGAATGTGAAGTGTTAGACCAAAACATAACAAAGTGACAGGATGGACAGAGACATCCAAGCAGGCTGACATTTGAAATATTTGATTGTTAGAAGAAGAGAAAATGTTTTCTTTTTCCCCTGCTGCAAACATTCCTGGAGAAAAAGAGCACCTAACCAGAAATTTGGGAGTTGAAGTGTTACTTGCTCTCTCATTTTAAAATTGCTCCCCTCAAAACTGGATTCCGTCTTCAACTTCACTACTTCAATGTCATATCCTCAAACGTGTCCTTTACCCACATGCATTCAGCCAGCCAGCACTTGAAATGAAAAGCTATGTGTGTTATTATCTCACACACACACACACACACACACACCAAGTGATATTGATCCCATATTGTTTTCTGCAAGCTTGAATAAATTTGTTCTAACTCTGCCTTAGAGAATCAGGTGCTGTCACATTGAGGGATGATGTGCAAAGGTTTGATTCGTAGCTAATAGAAAAATCTATTTCTTTCAGTTTCCTTCCCATCACACAAGGACTGTTGTGTTCCCTACAGGAGGCTCTGTCTTGTGCTACAATAACCATTGAGATGACAGATCTCAAGCAGCAATATGAGCTGGGGAGGCTGAGTGAAGCCTATTAGTTTTATGACCACTGGTTCCCAGTGGCCTTCAGTGTCCACAGCCCATCATAATGATGATAGGTAAGACAGCTGCTGATGAAATCAAATCTCCCTTTTCCTTCTTTTCCATCTCAAAGTCCATCAGACTATCATCTTCTGCAACAAAAAAGCTGTGGGGACAACAAACACTCAGATCAGTCCATCTCAGCAGCCCACCTGACTGACTGTCTTTAGAAAGTGGGCGAGCTAGGAACATGGGCTTTGCTGCCATGATAATGCCAAATGCAAGACAAAGAAGGAGTTAGGAGATATATCATCTTTCTCCCAGGGAGAAAATGTGACAAAATTACATAACATAATTAAGCGATGTAACAAATAAAAATCCTCAAATATCAGATCCGTGGAAACCACTCTTGTAATTATTTCCTCGCCAACAGTAATATCTATTCTCTTATTAGAGCCAAGGCCAGCAGGCATTTCCTGGCTGATGTACTAGATCTGTGTGGCCCTATTCTCAGCTTCTGTGAACTATTGCTCTTTCTAATTCCTCCTCTGCCAAAGTCTCTACTTTTCAAATCTTTACATTTATTAAGGTCCAGTTCAATTATCACTCTGTTATACATCATGAATATAACAAGAAATCCCCCCAGCTCTGCAGGCCTGCTCCTCTTTTGTGTGATGACTTTCCTGAATTTCCCACTAACAGGGATACTTTCTTTCTCCACTCATTGCATCCAGTCTGGCCCTGACATTCGCTCATACTGACAATGCATGGAAAGTCCCTCCATGTGACCTCTAAGCTCACGAGTTCCTCCTGCTCCTGTGACATCATTCTTTTTGGAAGGCAGCCTAGGCCACCACGTGAAGAACCCTGGGCCAGCCAAGCAGATAACCAGAGATCCTATGGAACAGAGATAACCATTCCATCTGAGTCCCCAAGAATAATAACTGTGTCCTATAATCAGATATGTGAGCAGAACTATCACTCCAGCCTATGGGCATATGGCTGCATAGATATGAGAAAACCCACATCAGACTATCAGAACTGTCTAGAAAATGCAAACCTCAGTGGCTGACCCACAGAAAAATGAATATTGCACACATCTGTTGGAAACATAATGTTTAGAGTCCCTGGTAAGGAGAAAATATATAACTACTCGCCATCACATTATCTTACTCAAGACAGGCAAAAAACACATTGTACAATTAGAAAGATGAATGCAACTCTTTGCTCCAGCACTTACTAACTTCTGATCTTAACACTTTTGTCCTGGTGTCTTTACAATAAAATACTTAAATCTGAACCATCAGGTGGGCCACATGTGATAACACATTTAAGCACCTATACACATGTAATAAATTCATGAAATCTGTCACTATCTCATTATACATTATCTCATTACACTTGCCATACGGTGGTAGATCTTCAAAAGCAAGAACTTCATTGATCCTTGTATCAATGGAATTAGGAAACGTCTCATACAAGCTTGATACTTAATGTATACATTTTGAATAGATGTTGAATGATCCTTGAATATAGTATACAGCATGGCTTCATGTTGCCAAATTTATTTGGCATCCCAAACATATGTAAATTTGGTTTTGTAACTCCCCTGCTAAGTAAAGAAAGCAAAAGAAACAAAAATCTTATCCTTGGTTTACATTGCCTTTCTGCCAACAGGATAGTAAAGAGGTGGGAATAGGTTAAGACTCCAAACTTCTTGGAGCCTTAGTCATTTAATAAGCAAAAATTATCTATGATACCTGGGAGTTCCTGTGGCCCTAAAATTCACTTATTATCATCATGGCACCAATTAGCATTTGAGGAACACTAAGGTATAAATTCTGAGCTAGGTTCTTCGGGTATGCAAAAATTTTTAATCACAACAACCTAGGCAAGTGGTGGCACACCTATGGAACATGATAAGCTGTTTGTATCACCTGAAAGTTCCAAAAGGTTCGCCATCTCTGATAGGAATACAAATTTCAATGTGGCCATGGGAATCATCAAGTTTAAGTCAATGACAGCAGTTGACTGACTTAGCCTACCTGTTTTCAAAATTAAATTCATACTGGGACATAGTTGTAGCTGTAATCACTTGTTTCCAGACCATCTGTGGTTGCATTTATACTCCAGGGGCACTTGAGTACTTGTGGTGAAACAGAAAATACATAGTGATAAAGTCAGACATGTTTACCGCTCATGTCCCTAGAAGCAAGTCAGCTGAGCTCTGGTCTCCAGTAGTCTGGTAAAGCCAATGGGATCAGTCCCAGTGAGCTGTGTGCATTCAAAAAGCCCACCTTGGTCTGTTAGGCTATATGACCTTCTGAATGCTTCACTCACTCAGCCAGAGACACCACCTTCAGGTAGCTAATTGCAGGCAAGTGTGCGGTGACCAAAGATTTGCAAGAGGACTTGTACAAGAGCAGCTGAGGAAATGTCAACTGTCTCACCACATTTCTCTGTTCATACATCTAGTTAGGAATAGGCAGTCATCTTCCCTCGTGTAGCAAGAGGCCACGGGGCTACACGCTGGACTAATTGAAAAGTAAGCAATGAAAAGATTTGGTTTAACACAAACTTGAATGACTGGAATTACATCTTTATTATCTGAAGTGGGCACTTGTGGCTTGTCTGCCTTCACCTGTTCTGGGAACAGGAAGAAATACCACAGAAATTAGCCTCCGGCTGGTCATCTCATTAGAGGCCAGTTAGAGTCCATTTCTAGACAAACTGATGGGTACAAAATCAACCAGCTAATACAAATGCATTTGAGGTTTGCTATGCATAATACAGAATCACCTAGTGCTTCAGAAGTACAGGATTGATCCCTGAGAAATGTGGGTCTTAAATAAAAAGTATCCATTACAAATGCACAGAAATGGAAATAAGCACCTTGTGTCTCAGAACTGGAAAACTCTATTGATGAGGAAACTAATTGAATATACAAAGAGAAGGGATAATTAAATGACCATTTCAGAAACCAAACCCCTTCTATAAAGGGGGACAATGCAGAAATCTGAGGCAGCTCTTTAAAAATTGTGCAGCACTATACATGGAAGGGGCTCTATTATATTAGTGTCCATCTCTGTTGTTTTTGCTCTGATCACTAGAAATTTCAAATGGATTTTTGTCTCCTCACTGTTGCAGCAGTGACACTTACAATAATTCTTATCTAAACTCAGAAATGTTCCTCCTACATATCTCCATCTAACCATCCTTAATGCTCCAACCTGTCTATTACCTTTCCCTTGGATGATTTTGAAAGCTTGCTAATTAGCCTATCCAAATTGAGTCTCTTGTCATCCCAACTGGGTCCTCAGAGCACTATCAAAATGTTTTAAAAACTCATTTTATTTGTCAAAAATGGAATGATTTCCTCGTGGTTGCACCTCCAACTATTACATTGTGGTAAGCCAAAAATCAAATGCAACTTCTTTCCAGGGTTGCCAACTAAAATATAGAATGCCCTGTTAAATTTGAGATTCCAATGTGAAAATAAACATTTTCAGAGTGGGTACACCAAAAATATTGCCTGGGATATATTTATAGTGAAAAGATAAGTTGTTTTTCTAAATATTAAGTTTAATTGGATGTCTTGCTTTTTATTTGTTATATCTATTTATTTGTTTTATCTGTTATATCTATATCTTTATTTGTTATATCTTTTTATTTGTTATTTGACCTCAATGGGATATATTTGAGAATCATACTTTAAAAGTCTCATAACCAAATACAAAGTAGCAGCTCTATGAGTGGCAACAGTTCTGGAAGGTCATGATAATACAATCTAGGCATCTGAACCTCTCAAGGAAGGGGAAGGGGCCTTTCCAGAGGAGGTAATACAACTGAAGTAGACAGAGACCTTGGGTCTGGGTAGAGGTCAGTCAGTTAAGAGGTAAAGAAATGGTTTCCATATGAAAAGAAAGGCAATGTAAACCAAGGGCAAGGTTTTTGTTTCTTTTGCTTTCTTTACTTAGCAGAGGAGTTACAAAACCAAATTTACACTGTGAGAAGATGCAATACCCTCCTATACGATCTAACCACCAATTTAGGCCTGGGTTTTTTTCTTTCTTTTTTAATGGTTATAATGATAAAAGAACTACAGAATTATTGAAATACAGCATATCTGGCTTACAGTACTGCTTTCTAAATTGCAAATGCCAAAGATATAATTTGTTATAATTATCATTCAATGTCTCCCTTCAAAGACCCCCCACTTTCCCTGCCTGCCTTCATTGCCATGTACCCTCCACACCTGTCCCTCAGCAGACTGGATCACTGAGTGCTGAATATCTCTGATTTTTTGCAAAATAGATTCCACCCTACCTCCTTTCTGCTTGTGGAAATTATTCTCCCAGAGATGATGTAAAGTTTATCTGTACCACCAAGAATAAGTTTTAAATGTCCTAATTGATGTTGAAATCTTTCCCTTCTAAATTTCCACAAAGTTTTTACTCATCTAATGTTATTCATCCTGCTATAATATTTACTAAAACATCCTATGTTCTTCAAATATTTAATCCACTCAGAGTTCTTTCATCGTGAGAGTGTCATCAAGCACATTTTTATAGGAGACCTGTCAGCCATTCAAAATATAGAAATAAATAACATATTATCCCTAAGAAAGTCAGAATCTAGTGGAAAAACAATTTCCATCAATAAATAATAGGGACACAGGCTTGTATAGTTTATAAATTTTGAGTGAGCACTTCTACCAAGATATGAACCTTTTATAGGCAAGGCCCACTACGGAAGACTTAATATATGCTTAATAAGTTTAATTATATAGTATGAAAGCACGACAGAGGAAAAATACAGAAGGCTAATAAACTCCTCACTGTGCAGCTGAGATGTAGAGGAAACTTTTTAGACCAAATACTAGGATGTGGGTTGTTTTGTGAGAAACAAACTATGAGAGATCTGAACACACGTATGCTCTATTCTAAAGGGAGTTTTTAAAAAACCAAGGTTGAATACCAACCTTGAATACCAAGGTTACACTCTGGGTGAGCACTGCATCTATGATTTGGCAAATGATTATAGAAGTTCATTTTTTGCCAGTCATTGTTTTCAACAGCAGTGGAATGGCCAAGAACAAGATAGAAATGGTCACTGCTCTCAGAGATAATGCTTAGCAGCTGGATGGCAGCAATACATTCCTAAGGGAAATCGTGGTGTTACAAGGAAAGGAAACAAGGTGGTTTACTAGCAAGAAGACAGAAGACTGCTTTTCAAACTAGGTCCTGCGTTAAGGGCTCCTGACATGACAACATGGCTGGAGAGAAGGAACTAATTCTAAAATGTCTATATGGTGGGAGGAAGATTGACATGTACAAAGAGTCAAGGAAGGGGAAGCAGAGGCCCAAATGATCAGAGATCATGCTGGGAGGCACTCAGAGGCAATCAGGGGCAGAAATGGAAGTTAAGGCTGAGCTGTAACGCTGGGCACAGAGGACTTACATGATCTGCCTGGATCTCACCATTGGGCCAGCTAAAGCTCACAGGAGAGCGGCATCCTGAGACTGGTAGTTCAGAGAGGTAGCTCCGGGGATCAGCGAGACATCCACAGGAAGATGAGGGGCTGAGGGAATCTTCCAAGGGGATCATCAGAACTTTCTAGGTGATACAGCTAGAGATATTGCAGAAATGCAAAAACCAGCACTAAGAATCACTTTAAGGAATTTGTAACAGCAGTGGGAATCATTGAGGGGAGAGCTCACATTTCAGTTTTCACCACAGAATATAGACAATGCCTAGCTTTGCTTAGTATAAATGCTCAATAATCAACTGTGACGTTTAGTGCCTTTTCTCTGAAAACATCACTCTTTATTGTCCTCCTACCTTTCTTCTGCTGGAAAGCCCAGAATGTACACAAGGAATTAGGTCGTACAAGGAGATGTGGCAGACACAAGCTGGGTATCAGTTTCTGCTCTGTCACTGAAGGCTGCAATGACTTTGGCCAAGTCATTTATGCTTCTGTAGGTTTGATGACAACAGCTTAAAAAATTGAGACAACAATCACCTGACTTCCTACTTCACAAGGCTGCAGGGAGACAAAGCTAGAACTTTTTCCATAACATTGTGAAGCATTCTACAAATAGCTGTAACCTTAGAAGGAAATACCAAACCTATGTCAAGCACAAAGAAAGGTGGCCAGAAGTTTGCACACTGATTTCTAATGTCTATAATGTCTAATCCTGAATGAACAGAAAGTACATTACACTTTCTTACACAGTAATATTATCCTAGTCATACATTATATATTTATCAAGCTACTGACTTAAAAGATTTTTGAACACATACAATGTGTAAGAAAATGTGCCTTTGCCTTAAGGGATGAAGGATGAAGTAGTCATAGAAAAACCAACTGCCCCTCCCATACCATCCCATACCATCCCATTCCTAACTAATATAGGACATTTGGATAATTCCCCCCCCCTTTTTTTTTTTGGACAAATTGAACACTTCTCTTTTCATGACAAACCATTTTAGTCAAGAGCTCATTGGGTAGTTACTGGTGCCTTTCAATGATCTGTAAAACTCTCCTCTCATATTACTCTTGATTAAAAGAAAGAAATCGAGGGATGTAAGCCCTTGACTGATTTACATTTCAATTTAATTTCTTCCTTTCTCTTTCATTTTTTTTTCTTTCCCTGGAAGAAACCTTCCATGTGATTAGGCTTGAAAGCTTTTATCAGACAGTTTAACTGAACTGTAGCCCACAATTTCCCCCCTTGGCTGCTGGGACCCTCACAGGGAGGAAGATGCCTGGGATGGAATCAGAGCTGCACTTCAAGGTGGCAGTCAGGGGAAACAATTGAGGGTTACAGTTTCTAGGCTCTATGCTGTCCTCTGCTCCGACTCTGCTGACTTGTGACTCAAGCTGAACCAGACAGCATCCGGGTCTTCTGATCTCTAGCACAGCAGGGGCCACCTGGAGAGGCTGCAGAGCACTGGCACTGAGTGCTGTAGAAAAGAGACCTACTCGAGTCATGTCGTGTTAGCCTTGACTCACCCATACTTTGGAAAGTGTGATTTGGGAACAATTCACAAACTCCTGGCCTGTCACTTTCTTCACACGAAAAGTAACTGGATTGGGAAAGATCTCCAAAGGCATCTTTCAGGTTTAGCATCTGATGACTCCACAGATGCAAAGCAATTCTCAAGATCACGGGAAGCCCCGCACCAGTAGAAAGTCACACGGCCCTGAGGCCCTGAGGAGTTTGACGGTCAGGGTGTGGGGGTCCACTATTGAGTTGTCTCATGCAGGATAATGAAGAGGCACCATTCCCAGGACTACCTGAGAGCTCTTTGTTATAACTAATAGACATATAAGAGTTGGCATGGATGGGGCAGCCATACACAGCCCAAGAATGTAGGAAGCCCCTGGGATGGGAAAAACCTGAGCCATCACAAAGGTTTACATTCCCATTTCACATAGAACCTATGCCCATCTGAGACTATTATTGACATGTTGGCATGAGCCTGTGGCAACACTGACACTGGACTGATCAATGAACTCAGAGAGTGAGAAGCAGGTACTGAAGCATCTTTACACATGTAATGCCTGGTAGACTTAGTCCGCATACCTGATCTTTATATTCTAGGCCGGGAGCTAATTAGGACACTGCTAAGGGTTTATGCTATGTTGTTTTTTCTGGCTCACACATTCTCCTACCTGTGTATATGCCTGCCACACACACACACACACACACACACACACACACACACTGGCCCAAAACGAAAGTCACTGCCACTCTTAAAATATTTATTTCACTAGTTTTCCCCTCAGAATTAATGAACTGCTGCTATATGTATGAAGAGTCAGAAACAAAAGTGCAATACATTCAAGGTGATCGAATATGAGTAAAAAACGATTTTAACATTCTTAAAATTTTGCCTGTCAACCCTGATAGGAAGATGAGAACCAAATTCACAGTGACAAAGCTGGCAGGCCACGTAGAGATCATTTGTTGCAATTTCCTCATTTTCAGGTGAGAGAAATAAAACCTGGAAGCCTTGATAGTTTTCCTAAACCTATTGAGTCAGGGAGAGAGCCTTGTGAAAGTATTGAGCCTTAAATTTCCTGTGAAAATGCTTCTTATAATAGATCAAAAATTAGGAGAGTGTTGGCTGTCAGGTCAGCAGAGGGGGCCTCTCGCACTTCGATCCTTGGCTGATCACATAGCCACTCTTTATTAGTGGACAGGGAAATGACAGTGTGTTTGCAATGGGTGTTCTGGAAAGCCTTTCCTATGAAACAGCAGGGCTTATTAGTGTAGAGACGTGTACGTCAAGGCAAGTGTTCTGATCGATCACTCCAGTATCTGGAAAGAGCTCTCCAGATGCAGAGATCAAGTAAACAAAACGTTCAAGAGACGCAGGGGCTACTGGCTGACAAAGTGGAAGAATTTGGATAAATAGTTCATTGTCTGAGGTTCCATTTCTTTTCTCATTAGGTCACCAATAACTAGCACCTATCTCGTGAACATTATATGTTTGGTGTCGGTGAACATTGTATGAGATTAACAGAAGTGTTTGGTTTAGTACTCAACACAAAATACATGTGAACTATCCACTTTTAAAGGCAAAAAATAGTCTCCCTCCTTAGAATTTATCATGGCTCTAGCTAGAACATAAAAGACCCTTTTAAAAATGGTCCAGTATTCTACTTTAGAAAGTTGGACATCAGCCAGGTAACATTATATAAATATTAATAGCACTAGTCTACACCAAACCTTTTTGGCTAGGAAACTTGGTCTTGTCATGTACAGCTATAGACATGGAATCAAGCGAGTCAAACTTACCATGCCTTGGTGCTGGTATCTAAAAAATAGGGAATTGATCCTACCTCCCAGGAGAATTAAAATGAACTAAAACATTTATAAAACTGCCAGACACCTAAGAAGTAAGAGGGGAAAAAAGTGATATTGTCATAGGTATTCATAAGCAGAGTAGATAATTACTGTCACTCTTGTGAAAGCAGAAATATCCTTTCTGAGATTTCACCTAAATAAGAAGTCTGAATTAACATAAAGAAATGCTTAAAGATGCCTCTAAAATCATGCAGATATCCTAGTTCACAAAACAGTCATTCAACATTGGCTTATAGGAAAAAAAAGATATATATATATATGCAATGCAACCTTGGCTGTCTTAATTATAAGGTGTTTCCTCTACACAAATTGCTCCAGAAGCCAAAATTTCCCAGTAACAAGAATTTAACCCTTAGGCTGCCTTTTCAAGGTTTAAAGTAATTAGACTGCAATTGAAATTGACCCCAAGAATCTGAGATGTTTCTTGTTTCTCAGCATCTTGCGGCTTTCATTAACATCCAAATTTCAAAGCAGTTGGAGCTATTCAATTAGTTATCAATTATGAAAAAGCCCCCAAGCCTTTGTTGCCTGTCACTATCATGCTAAGCCCAGAATTTCAGGCTAAAAAACTAAATGAACTGGAGAAGCATATTTAACACTTTCAACCAGAATGGTATCCTTTTAGCAGGAGCTGCTGTGGTCACCAGCCCCAGGGATGCTAGGTAGTTCCTGTGTGTCATCCACAGTTCCTGTTCTGCAGATAAATAACTGCCCAAGTCCATATCCCTGGAGGTTCCAGCTACAACTGTGCACTGCTTCAAGTCTTGTATGTTTTTCAGGAAAAGAGCTCTTTCTGCAGCAGTGTCTGATTCTTTTTGAACGCCCATTTCACGAAGATGTTTGGACTGATTGTTTTCTCCCTCCTTGTTTAAGTCTCTGCAGACAGCCCTGCCCTGCCTGTCTCCTCCCCCTTCCTTTTCTGTGACACCATGGAAGGACAAAGGTGCAAAGAAGATAGATGTTAAGTAAAACACGAATGTTGGTTCAACTCAATGCTGTGCTCTATCAACCTGCTCTACTGCTTAGCAACTTCAGGGGCTCACTCTGAGTTCATTTTTATTTTAATGTGCCACACAGAAAAGCAGCCTAAATATATATCCTCAGTTCTGAAGCATATAATCTATAAACTACAGGAACAGGCGGATCATTTCCATTAGTTCTTAGGTAGCTAAAACCACAATTTGCACCCAAACCATGTAATTATATTCAAATTCGCAAAGACTACATTGGAAATAGTTGAAATTCATAGTTTGGAGGAAAAGTCAGTCAAGAGTACCTGTGGTGAATTGAATGCGAGCATTAGAGGAGTATTTAAGAACAATAAAAAGGGGTCAGTGGGTTTCTCAGAAAATGTACCTTGCTGGTTTCTATAGGTTTTATTTGTATTTAGTGCTCAAAAGCTGGTAGGTAAAGGGTAGGGACTGAGGTTGGGGACACACAGTAACTCAGCCATGGGCTCCACATGGGGAAGCAGCGGGAGGTACAAACAGAGGCTTGCCTGCAGTCTGTTGAGTGAAACCTAATCAGAACAGTCTCTCACCTAATCAGGACAGTCAGTAGCACTGACATGCTCCAGAGTCTCCTCAGCGACTTCCCCAAGAAATCCTACTTCTTAGCGCATAGCCAAGTACCTCTTAGAATACTGTTTGTTCCCAATGAATTCTTCCACACATCAGGTCAGAAAAGCTCAAGGCCAGCATATTTCACAGATCTAGAGAAAAAAATCCAAACTTTCATCTGGAACCACAAAAGACCTAAAATAGCAAAAGCAATTCGAAGCAACACGGACATGGTGGGGGTTATTACAACTCTGAACCTGAAACGATAGTATAAAGCCACCGTGATAAAAACTGCATGGTACTGGCAAAGTAACAGACCTGAGGATCAATGGAGTAAACTAGAAGATTCAGAAACTACTCCAGATTCACTGAGCCACCTCATCTTTGACAAAGGAGCCAAAAATTCTCAATGGAGGAAAGATACCTTCTTTAACAAATGGTGCTGGAAAAACTGGGCTTTAACTTGCCAAAGACTAAAACTAGATCTAACTCTTTCACCATGTACCAAGCTAAAATCAAAGTGGAAAAGAGACCTAAATATTAAAACAGACACTCTAAACCTGTTGCAAAACAGGTTAGGTAAAACTCTCGAAGACATTGGCTTAGGGAAAGACTTCTTGAACAAAACCGCTATAGCACAGGAATTGGCTGAAGAAATCAACAAATGGGACTTCATTATTTTAAAAAGCTTCTACACAGCAAAGGAAACCACCAACAGAGCAAAAAGGCAAGCAACAATGTGGGAAAAAATCTTCACCAGCTATTCCTCAGACAAATAGTTACTATCTAGAATATATAAAGAGCTAAAAAAAAATCAGCCCACCCAAATTTAAAGACCCGATTCAAAAATGGGCATCTGAAATGAACAGATATTTTTCAGAGGAAGAAGTAAGAGCAGCTAAGAAGCATATGAAGAAATGCTCAACATCATTAGTCATTCAAGGGATGCAGATGAAAACAATACTGAGATTTCATCTCACTCCACAAAGAATGGCTGCCATTTCAGAATTAGCCAGCAGCAAATGTTGGCGAGGTTGTGGAGAAGAAGGAACCCTTTTTCACTGTTGGTGGGACTGTAGACTTGTACAACCCCTGTGGAGATCAGTTTGGAGATTCCTCAAAAAGCTAGGATTGGAGGTCCCATTTGACCCGGCCATCGCCCCGCTAGATATGTACACACAAGAATTAAAAACTTATATCACAGTGACATATGTGCACCCATGTTTATAGCAGCTCAGTTTGTGATTGCTACATCTTGGAAACAACCCAAATGTCCATCAACTGGAAACTAGATAAAAAAGCTGTGGTTCTTCTACAGGATGGAGTATTACTCTGTCATAAAAAATGATAAATTTGAATCATTTATACTTAAATGGACATACCTCGAGGATATCCTCATAAGAGAAATAAATAGGTCACAGATAGGTAAATATCACATCTTTTCTCTGGTATGAGAAAATAAAGATGTAAATGAGTTCTAGAATTGTATGTTATATATTGTGAAATAGAAAATACTCAAAGTTAAATGGGGTAAAGGGGGAAAAATAATGAGATTATAACAAAAAAGAAAGGAAACAAATTTTATGTATGTAGAGGGTGGTAGGGTGGGTAGGGCTACGGGAAAAAATGAGAATTAAGTTGTGTCTTATACTGGTACAAATACCCATTGTGGAGTGCAATTATGATGTGTATATGTAATGTACCAATAAAGATTTCAATTTTTAAAAAAATGAAAAGCTCAAGGCAGGAAGCATTTGGGCCCACAGGAACTTCACCTGGTTAACAGGAAACTTCTCAGTAGAGAGAGCTGGAGAAAAATGACGCTGCAATTTGAGAAAGGCTCTTATAGGAATGAGAAGATTATTTTTCCTCTATTGCAGCAAAGGAAGAGGCAATGAACTCTGGTCTCTACATTGCTCCTGATGCTGACTGGACTCCAGTGTCTGGGTCCTCACTTTGTTCATCTGGAAACTTGAGCTACTGTGTTCCTACAGTCCTCAGAGATGATTGGGGCACTGTGCAGGGGCTCACAGCTTCCCCCTGCCCCTTGCCTCTTGCATAAATGAGTATCCTTTCTCTCCCAGTATGCAAAACTTGAGGATGCAGCAGCTGCTACAGCCTTAGTTTGGAAAGGGCTCAGGAACTCAGGGCTCAGACTGATGCATTCAAAGATGTGCTATGAACTGGACTTTCCTAGCTACCCTGGCAAGATGTGCCAACTCCAACAACAGAACTGGGTTTCAGTATAGGCTTTATCACAGTCATTACTTTGGTCAAGCCACTTAATATGTCTGAGGCACGGTGCTTTTCTTTCTAAAGCAGTAGCAAGTTTAGCAGCTCCAGAGCTTGTGAGTACTGATGAAATCATTGGGCACAGTACCCTGTATACAGTGGGTATCTATTTTTTGTTAGTGCACAATCCCAATAGGATCCTCTCAAAATCCTACTTTGCAAGTACAAAGAAACTGCTAGCTCTTTAAAAATCAGATACAACTCTGCTCCCTGCTCTGGCATGACGAAACACAGAGGAGCATTTTAAGCATGACATAGAGCTCCCTTCAGGCATTAATAAGGTGTGTTTAACTGAAAGCTGCATTCTCCTATCTCAGCATGACTTTGCAGTAAAGTTGGAGTGTGGCCTTTAAAACATCACTATGTGCACATAACTGTTGTCCATTATGCTGCTTCTGTCTGAAGGGAGAAGAGAAGATCTGGCTTGTAGCTTTGGCAATGTTAGTATGACAGAAAAGAGAAGAGATCTCCAAAATAGTGACAGTCTCATGGAACTCATGGTTGAGATGCACCTGGTGGCTCTAATGACACACAAATCAGTCACACACTGAGAAAGACCCAAACACCAAGAAAGATCATCTCACTCAATGCTCTCATGAAAATGGAAAAGAAATGGAAATCAGACCTCTCCCCAGCTATACTATGAAGGGATCCACATGCTCTACCCCACATAGGAATCTATCACTAAAAGAAAGAGGTGAGTTAAAACATCAAGGTCCCTTCCATCAGAAAGAGGGTGCTTAAAAGCTAAAAGTGTTAATGAATATATAAATATCATTTTGCAATCCATACAGTTGCTCAGGAAGGAAACTCAGAATAAAATCTATTAACCCTGTACTCTGTCCTATCTATAAGAAATTTGGATTTAAATTTAGACTCCACAAAGACAACTCTAAAGGTTCGGGCATAACAAGATACCCCTCTGTGCTCTCTAACCTTTGAGCCCTGGGAAGAAAAAAAAAAATACAAGAAATGATATTAAAAGAAGTTCTCGGGTCGGGGAGTTAGCTCAGTGGTTCTGGTGCCTGTCTTGCAGGCGCAAGGGCCTGGGTTCAATTCCCTGGTAACCACATAACAATACTGGGTGTGGAGACCCACACCCAGCAGCAACCAGTACCACATACCACAGTGCCGGGCGTGGTGGCTCAAACCTGTCATCCCATTACTCGGGAGGCAGAGGCAGGAGGATTGTGATGTGAGTTTGAGGCTGAGCTCAGGGCCAGCCTGAACCACAAAAGCAAGACCCTGTCTCAAAAAACCTAAAAAAAAAAAAAAAAAAAAAAAAAAAAAAAAAAAAGAAGTTCTCCATTTTCAGGGCTGAGGCGAGCTGTCCTAAAAAAGATTTGTTTCTTCCTATGAAGAAGTAGATTAAAAATTCTAGCTTCCAGTGGACACTTAACATAGAAATGTTTGCATTCTGTATAAGTTTACTACAAATGGGATCCAATTCTCAATTTTCCAAATGGTCTCAGGATGGTTCTTAGAGACGTCTTTATTTTTATTTCACAAGATCTTTGACTTTCCCAGTAATTTGTTACAATTTTTTATCCTTTTCTAAAATCTGCCTGGCATGAATTTCTATCTAAGGAAATACTTATTGTAAGTTACAACCTGACTTTCGTCACATGCTACGTTCTTCTGGTGCATCAACAAGAAAATACTCATTAAGATTTTCTAATCTACATTTCCCCTAAGAAGTAGTATGTAAATGAAGTAACTCCTTAGAGGTGAAAGGTACTACTATAGAGAGAGAAATGGGAACTAGTAAATGCATGTATTTTAACCTCAACTTTCCAACCAGCTAACATCCAACACTGAAGTTTAACTTTATGCAATGAATTGACAAAGGGCAACATTGTTATTAAAATATTTCTCATATAATATTAAACCTGTACCCCATGATTTACAGGGTACAAAGCACAGCTTGTATAATCTTCCATGCCATGCTGTACATGATCATAGTACTATTATTACTATTTCTAATAAAAAGATGAAGACATTGAACCTTGCACAAAGCAAATGACTTACTCAGGTTCACGGTCCATAAAGATGGAGATGTGTTTCCTCCAGGTATAAAGCCTGAAGTGAGTTTCTCCTACCCTACTTGACCTCACCATCCACTATAACTTCATTAGCATCATTAGAACCTGTCACCCCCTTTAGCACAGATTCTCACTGCTTTTTACAGAAGTATCTAAATGTAGAAATAAACTGACAAACAAAAAGTTTATTCTTTTCTCTAAAGTGAATAATTTGCTTGATAGTTTGGAATTTATTACTACCAGGGATTTATAATTTTATAAAATACTTTCTTAATTATCTTATTCATGCATCATTACTCTGTCAGGAAGTAGAGAAGCTACCTTATATTTTTAGATGAACTTTTGTCTTAAAAGACAAATGCAACAGAAAAATAGTGAAATTGATTCAGTGCTTTTGTAGAGAACAATTTTTCACCTGTCAAACATGGAGTCCTTTACACTAAGCTAACCTGTTTTTCTTTACTGAAGGATAAAGACTGAAAAGAGCTGGTGGTGTGTGTCTCAGCAAAGAAGCAGAGTGAGGTTTGGTGTAGGAGGGAAGCAGCTGTCCATGAGAAAGCCCTGCCCTGTGAGCCAAGACTGGCAGAACACATGTCTGTGGTCAGTCTCCCCACCGAGGTCTGACTCCATCACAGCAGATAAACTGAGTAGAAAGTAAATATACATTTTAGTTAAACCTACGATTATCATTTTACCCAATAGGTAAGTAGATCTTTTCCTCTTGAGTCACCACCTGAGCATTTTTTAAAAGGTGGCCATTGCCAATGAGGTTTTGGTTTTCCATTCTGAAAGTTAGAATAGACAGTCACTGACAGCTTTACCTCTGTCCCAGTCAGTGTGGGAAAAGGAACATGACAGTGTCCCCTCAAAATCTGTAAGCTGAGGCTCCCAATCTCCAGTATTTTAGAATGTGATTACACTTGGAGAAAGGATCTCGATAAAAGTAATTAAAACAAAATGAGGCCATTAAGGTTTACCCTAATTTAATTGAATGGGAGTCCTCGCAAGAACAAAACAGTTGGGTGCAAACAGACACCAAGAGGAACAAAGAGAGGAAAGCTTATATGAAGACAAAGTTAGAAAATGGCATCTGGAAGCCAAGGAGTGAAGTCTAAGAAGAAACCTGCTGACATGTGATGTTAAACTTCTGGTGTCCAGAGCCATAACAAAATCAATTAGTGTTGCTTAAACCAATGAACACATGGCATTTTTTATGGCAACCCAAGAAAACTAATACAAGCGGGAAAGGGTAAGCAAGATCTATCTACAGAGATTTCCATACAGGAAGTCTCCCAGGGTCCTAGAAGAGCGAACTTTATGAAACCTGAAACAGTCATTCACTATTATGCCTTTTAGATCCAAAGTCAGATTTTAAGGACTTGCAGTATAGTTCTTACTATAAAATTTTACCTATCATTTAGTTGGATGGAGGATCTCCTATCTCTGCGATATGTTACCTCCATCCCATGGAATGGTCATATCTAAACACTCAAAGAAATTTATACTAAATATTATAATATCACCACAAAGTTCTTTCGAGAGCAAGTTAGTCTCCACACCCACTCAACTCAAGCAAATGTTAGAGAACAAACACAATGCCCAGAGAGGGAAGAGAAAGAAGAGAAACCAATTTAATTAATTCATCACTAAGGCCAAAGACACATAAATCTTATCATTTTATCTGTCAGACAACACTCTGAATTATTCAGTGTAATGAATTCCAAGAAGAAAGGCAGAGAGAAAGTGTTGAGATAGCAACTAGCTGAGCAGAAGGAAGCACGGAGAGATCAGAAGGGAACAAGCCCCAGGCTGGAGAAACTTTAAAGGTGGGTCTCTGGGATGAAGGCTCAGCAGCACAATTTCTCCCAAAGACCCAAGACTTAAATGTGACAGTCTCCATCCCGGTTCAACTCATGTAGTATGAGTTGGAATTATGTGCTTCCCAAAGCTCCTATACACACCCAATCCACACTCCTCCCAGGACATAAGGCCCCTTTAAATATACTGCTGTGAGTTCACATTGAAAATTCAGCTTGTTA
The DNA here is from genome assembly GCA_004026965.1 of Petromus typicus. Taxonomy (NCBI): domain Eukaryota; kingdom Metazoa; phylum Chordata; class Mammalia; order Rodentia; family Petromuridae; genus Petromus; species Petromus typicus. The sequence continues at coordinate 91,150 of PVIR01000021.1, forward strand.
ATAGGTCCATGTTTTCTTCTAGTTCTGAAAATGTCCTCATCTAAGCCCCCTCAAAAGATAGGAAGGTATGTTATTTTTATGAAAGATAAAATATAGGGTATATATAACATCTAGGATTCTCAGTGAGACCCACTTTATACCTGTTAGTGTTTTTCAGGCAGAAGAATATTGGAGTTATTAAAGGTGAAAGAAAAGGAACAAAACAAAAAGCATACAAAACTCCCATATGAAAATGAAGTCGGGTAAGCTCATGTGTGTTCTTCTAACATGAAACTGCCCCTCATTTTGACAAGCCTGATTTGTAAGCCTTTCATTCCTGAAGCTAAGGATAAAAAAAATAATAATCTGGAGGGATAGTTTGAATGCCTAGAAAATATAAACATGCATTTTAGAAAGTATATTAGATTTTATATTCATTGGGCTTGGTTTGCAGATTCCCATCCATCTCCAGCATTTGTTAAAATAAAGAAGCACTTATTTCTCATAGTTATCAACACTTCTAAAACTCTCCTTAGATGAATACCACATCATCGCATTTAAGGTTTATTCTTGCTGGTCGCACACGGCCCAGCACACAGAGAAAGCTTAGCAAGTGTGAAACAAGTAACTTGAATAGCATGAAAGCAGAAGGGAGAAGCATAAGAAAAGTAACAAACGGGGAAAGGATCTGAGGAGAGGGTTAACTTTTATCTTGACACACAATTCTAGCCTCAGACTACTTTGACTACTCCCAGCGGCTGGTGTGGCTATGGTTTTTGTGACCCTGGTTCACAAAGGGGCTCAATATCCTCTAGGTTTTGGGCAAATCTAACATAAACAGTTTGTAAAGAACAGCACCACGCACAGGTAAGGAGAGAGTGGGGGAAATGACACCTCTTTGGAGGGTCTGAGTTTCTTGCAAGTGTCTTAGTGTGGATCCTATTATAGGGCAGGATTGTGAAGAAGGGGATGGTTAACAGTAGCCCTGAAGACTTTCCATGTCTCAAGAAATAACCAAAGGTCAGTGTAGTTAGAAAAAGAAAACTCTCTGGTCCAAGAAAGGCTGGCAGAATCAAGGCTCTGGCTTTTCCACTAGAATGAAGGGCAGGTGATACAGAGCACTGGCTTTGATTCCGTAAGGAGGTCAGCACTAAGCAGTAAGAAACAACTAAGCATAATCATGATGTTTGCCTCCTATTTCCACCACCCAAAACATTAAACAAAAAAGTCCTATTATCTTTGCCCTGGACTAAGAACGGAGTCAGAAGGAGAACCATACTAGCCAAGCTCTACAGGATCCCCCAGTCTTTTCAGTTAGACATTCAAAAGGTCACAGTTTCAATGCAGTAGGAGACCCAGAGATTGGGCCATCTTGTTCATCGCTGCTTATCTTGATCTCAAGCCTCAAAACATGACTTAAATACGCAAGGAGCCCCCTACATAGATGCATTCACTCCCCAAGGCCTAAATCATTGGCTTGGGACTTACTGAAAGAAGACACTGAAGAGCTAAATGCATGAGTTTCTTATCTTAGCTCAGCCAGACCCTGGAGTTCACTACATTGTGCAGCTCTAGCCGATCCTGGGACCTTTCCTGGGATTTCTGACCTTTTGCTTACTTTGTTCTTTTCCCATCATTCTGAATCTTATCAGTTTGAAGCTAATGAGAAACTAGCCTGGGAACCACTCAGAAAGGTTCACTTTGGAATCCCGAGAACAATCAATTCTTCAAGAAGCAGAGAGGGGCACAAGAGGCATATTAACCAGTATAAAAGGCAACCCCTTTGCATGGAGGGGTGACTGACTCAGGAACCCCCCAAGGGAGTTCTCCAAATTCCGTAGCTTCTGAATACCTTCTTTTAACTGTTGACATCCTGGAGGAAAACCAGACCATAACATGTAGACTCTGCCAGCCTGTAACCTCTAGCTAATGCATAATCTTCATCTCCCTGCTGATCACTTACACTAATTAGCAAAATTTAGCTAATTATCGCTGAGCATTTCCGTGTTTAATTATGGCTATTAGTAATAGTCTGTCTGGCTTTCCCCCTTCCCTCTTCCCATTTTTTTCTTCTCTACTCCAGTCCCTGGAAGTCCCTACTTCTTCCCTGCTCCAGTCTACCTCCACCTTAAGAGCCACATTTTTATTGTGATGCCATTGCTGTTTTGGTGGCTATGACTTTTTTCCATGTATTCACTTAGTTTTTAAGTGACAAAGCCTATACCTATCTAGCAGGAGTGACACCGAAAACAGCAATCAAATCAGAATCAAGTATTCAAGTCTTCCCAGCTTCCCCCCAAGCCCTTAATCCAACCTCACGAGTTCTGTTACTTGACAATTTTCTTTAAATTAACTCAATGTAAAGGAAGACTCAGAAAGAGCCAGAGTGTGTGCTGGCATTTTCACAGCGTGCTTTCCTTTTAACACTATTCATCCCACAGAGCGGAAGCCCACAGCCAAGAGGCAGCAGGAAGAATCAACTTCACACACGGGGTCTGTTCGTTAGAGGTCTTCTAAACACAAGCTTGGGCAGGGAGCCTTCGTGCGTTCCCATGCGTGCTGGAGGGAGGCCACTCCTGCAGTCTGCGGCAGTCTGTGTGGGCTTCCCCTTCACTATCACAATGAATGCATAGTAAACAAATCGCAGAGCTCCTTCCTTGAGAGCACTTTACGACAGCAAGCTCCCACCTTTGCTGCAGACATTGTACTCTTCACAAGAAACCCAAGCATCGCCTCCTCAGAGACCCGTGAAGCTCATTCTTCAGTAACTAGGCAAAGGGGATCATTTGAAGCAAAACATATCACACCGCTGTGTGAACGAGCCCATTCATAGCACCTTTCATTGAAAGAAGCTTTGCACATATGGTGCCAGTGGAGTTACTATCATCTCCACTTGGGTAAAGGACACATAAACTGAGTCCGTTCTTACATATCGCTTCCTTTCTAACAGGAACACTCGATGTTCAGTTTTAGTGACAGCTGCTCTTTTGAACAGACACAGGAACAAACATGAACCTGCCAACATGAACGACAATGGCCACTGTCACTTATCCTTTCTGCCTTCTTCCACTCAGCTGGCTTTTGCCACACAGGCCACTTCACAGCAGCTCAAGTAACTTTGCGCGGAAGGTCAGAGGACGCTACTGTCTGCCCTTTGCCGTGACTCACTCCCAAACGGGCCCAGAGAGAGAGCGAAACAAGGCTCACCACGGATTTCTCAACGCGTAACAGCGGGACTTGTCTGATAAGTTGTGGCCCACCAAAGGAAAGTGGCAGGATTAAGAGTTTACAGAGAGGAGAGTGAGTGAGGTGTTTGCTAAGCGGAGCAGAACACTTTTAAGAAAAGTGGGGGAAGGAAGGCAAAAAAAAACCAAACCCCACAAACCTTTAGGAGAAAGTGGAAATTTTCTTCTCTTATGCGCATGCATGGCTTTTTCATCATTTTACGCTTTTTAAAAATGCTTTTCCCACCCTTGAGACCGGCTGAAAGACCAAGTGGGTTAAGGAACCGCTATGCCCCATTCAAAGCAGAAAGAGCAGAGAGACCCACCGTGCCCTCCTCGTAGGGAGACAGGGGAGCGATAGATAGAAATAGGCACCGAGTGGTGTTTGCTGCTGTGGAAATGGTGCTCGTGCTGAGAGTGAGATCCAGGCGAGGAAGAGGAGGAGGAGGAGGAGGCTACGTGAGAGGAACTCCACACAGAGCTGACGATACATCCCCAGAAGAGGGACCAGATCCCAAGTGCCCAGGCCGGCCGGCGAGGAGGGCTCCGTCGCGCGTGGATTCGCAGGTGCATGGTCAGCGCACTGGGCCACTACAAACGGGCAGTTTAAATTCCAGCCTTGGACGACTAGGGAAGTTCATGATGCCCAGGGGCCCATCGTAGCAGGAGGAAGTGCTGCGCGATTTGGGGAACAGGAGACCAGTAAGAGCTTCGAAGACAACGATGAATTAGTTAAATTTAAAATAATAATAATAATAATAATAATAATAATAATAATAATAATAATAATTTTTAAAAAAGGCAAAGCCCCTCTTTTTTCCCCCACAGCCGAAATCTAGGACGCCAGAATCCACCCAGGAATGGCGAACCTCCTGGGGAGCCCCGGCGTGCCACACATGTCAGGGGGGCTTCCTCCTGCTCTCTGGCCCTCGGCTCGATGACTTAAGATGCGAACTCCGGGAAGCCACGCGGGGAGGACGGAACCGAAGCCAGAGCAGGAGGCGGCAGGAGACCCAAATGGGTTCACGCTAGTTTATTCCAACATCCAAGGAGTTTGAACATGTTTGGTTCCCTGTTTCGACTTCCACGCGATGCGATGCAGGGCTGCGAGGCGAGCCCGGGCTGCAGGTGGGCGAGTCCGCGCGTCCCGGGGTCGCGGCGCTGTTAACCGTGCGCGGTCCGGCCGAGAGCCACGGAGCGGCCGCCGGCTGCGGGATCCCACCCGGAGGAGACGAAGGAGCCGCTGCGGGCAGGGGAGCAGAGCACGCAGGACAGGACAGGGCGCGAGGTGAAGCAGGAGCGCGGCGCTCGGCGATGGGGAGCGGGCGGGCGCGATCGGGGCAGCGTGAGCAGAGGCGCCCGGCAGGCGGCGGAGTGGCCGGGAAGGGCGTGCGGGCGCAGGCGAAGTGCTCCGAGCGGCGCGGCACAGGTGAAGCGGGGCGCGGAGTTGAAGAGCCCGATTCACGAATGGGCGAGTCGTATGCAAATAGTGCACTCCCGAGAGCAAATCAGCGCGGCCGGAGCGCTCTGCCGAGGGACTGGCTGGCTCCCGGGGTGGGCGGGGCCGGCGGCGGGATCCCGGCCCTCAGCGTTGGAGCACACGCGCGTGTGTACCCTCCTCCTGCCGGTTGTGCGTGATTGCGTGAGTGTGTGAGTGCGTGTATGTGTGTGTGTGTGTGAGAGAGAGAGTGTATGTGTGTGTATGTGTTTGTGTGTGTGTGTGTGTGCGCACGACCCACAGACCGATGGAAGCTGCGCCTTCCCTATGCCCCCCTCCTTGGCTTGTTCAACCAAACTCCAGCGGTTGAGGCGCCTTTTACAGTTTTGCATGAAAAATACAGGCTGCGATCAAGGCCCAAGTGGCCCTAAATAAAAATCACCCGGTCAGCGGGAGCAGCTGCAGGCAGCGGGGGACACGCAGGCTCTCGTGCTGCCGCGGCCACTCCCTCGGCCTGTGTCTCCCGGGGCCCCCCAGGACGTGCGAAGCCGGTGGGGTGGCCCAGAGACTCCGGAGGGTGAAGGCGGGGAACTGGATCTGAGAAGCCGGCTTCCCCGGGGACGGGACGCTCTTGGGATTCATCAGCCCGCGGTTAGCTCAGATCTCAGTCCAGAGGCTTCCCGAGCAGCGAGGGTCCCGCGCCCCACCCCCACATCCTCGGAGGAGGCTGGGCTGCCCTGGACCTGTTGCTGCCCCAGGAGCGTGCAGTCCCAGCGGGGAGGCGCTGAGCTCTGAAGGATCAGGTATTTACCCCACGCTGAACCTGGTGAGCGCTGAGAGGGTGACTTAGCCAGCACTGAACAGCGATGTTCTCCACAGTCTCTGTAAGCAGAGTGCTGAGGGAGAGATGCGTGCATATATAGAGCATTTAGTGACAATTTTAAAAAGTGCTTTTAGTAGATCCTGTTCTGCTTTCAAACTCCCCTAATCAGAGATAAAGAACCGAGATGATGACAGGCAGCACTATTCATCTTTGGGCCGCCCCAAGAAGATGTCAAAGGAGTACCTTTGTATCTTTCCAAAGATGAAGACACCAAACATACAGGCGATTTCTTTGAAGGTCAGATATCGCGTCCGTTGCAGAATTAATGGCAGTGACTTTGGATTCTGCTTGTGAAATTGGAGTTGTCCTCCAACTCCGTGCTGCCCACGGCCAATAGTGGAGTGAGTCATCCTCACCGGGCTGCTTCTCAAGTCTGGGGTGATGATCCAGGATTCTCAGCGTCTCTGGGAAACGATCCCGCGACAAGGTCTTGGGTGTCTTTGAATGAAGGCTTAAAAAACAAAGTCTGAAACTGGTAACGTGCTCAAGAGCACAACAGCTGGGGTGAAGGTGACCTGGGGACACTCAAACCTTGGTCTCTTCTACACAGTGTGAAGCCTACCTCCCTGAGGCTGGGAGGGGTATTTAAAGGAGACCATTGTGCACAATTACTGTCAGGGCCTCCGACAAACAGCGGCTGTACTCCTTGTTCTCTGAAAAATAAACGGATGCCCCAAGAAGTGGACGTAGTACATGCTTAGGCAGTTAGGCTGTTACTGTAAAGTCAGGAAAGCGATCTTAGTGTTCTCAATATGTCCCTTAAGATATGTGGTAAATCCCACGTTTTCAGCCCTGACTTAATCGCGCCAGGATTCCCAGTTCACTCTAAACTCATTCTCATGTTTTATCGTGGTCTTAAAGGGACTTAAATGACTACACTTCTGCCAAATATTCCACCATATCACCTCCTGGGATACTCCTTCCTCTACAGTCCCCAGACCTTTCTTCTCCTTCAGTATGCCTACTTTTTCCTCCAACCCAAGCCTTTAAGGTCTAACCGGTTCATCTTGTCATCTTGTCCAAAGCATTTTCATGTAATCACCGTATTTCAAGTGTCACCTCCTCTGCGCTCCTCTCTGGCCCCCATCTAAAATGAGTTACTGCTACCTTGAAGGACATTCTAGCCTATTCCCCCATTTTGTATCCTTCGCAGCACTCTCTACATTCTGAAATTGTCTTGTCCATGTGTTTGTCAATGGTCATTCCTTGAATATGGTGGTCAGCTCCTTTGATGGCTGAGCCTGCGTCTTACTTCCCCTCCATCTCCTGTGTGAGGAACAGCAGATAGCAATGCATACTAGGGGCCTCGTAAATGCTTGCTCAGTAAATGAATCCAGCAAACCACTGTCAGTCATATAACCCTATATTTTTATGCCATTACTTTCACTGACCCATTTATCTGGCTTCAGTGACATTGATCCCCAGAGACAAACTCTCCAGAGTTGAGACGCGAAATACCCAGCCACTGAATACATTTCTTCTTTCCTAAATTGGCACTGAGCCGGGGAGACTCTATTTTGACTTCATCCCAAGGAAGCTTGGGAAGTTTAGATGGACTTTCCAATTAAATCTGTGCGAGGCAGCAAAGTGAAAATAAATCCTTAATGTAGCACAAAATTCAAAAATGTGGCTGGTGTGTCATAGCTGAAACCATTCATTTCACTTGTCATGCTTATAATTTATTTACTTACTATTCTGAAAAAATGTCAAAAGAGGTAGTTGTTAGTTCTAGAAAAGCAGATTTCATGTATGGACACTGCTGAATATTAAGGAGATTAATCCAAGGATAGAGACTGGTTTATTTTGCTGCTTTCATTCTAAAGAGCTAACTCGCAATTATCCTGATAAACTGCATGGGTCCTTCACCAGTTTAATACGTTATTTTTTCATCTGTTCCTTCTCCTTTGCTTTCTAGTCAACAAATTCCTATTTTGACTCCTATGCCCCATTCTTCAGGTCTAGAGTGTATATTCGGGTATTCTCCAGAATTTCGGTTACAGATACAATTCACCAGTCTAACGCTTCCTCTTTCCCCGAGTTCCTGTCCCTACTGAGTCCCTGCATTGGCAGTCCTTGGAGACCTTGTATGCAGGGACAAGATGAAGATGAGACTCCACTTTTTGAGACAGAACAGAAACAGATTTAAAAATGCTATGCCAAGTACAGATTTAAAGTTGAAAATATAAATAATTTCACAGGAACAACCACACTTCGCTCTACCCGAATAAGTCCCATGAAATCCAAACCATAATCCATTTCTGAATGGAAGGCAGATTAAAAATTCTGTATCTGCATCCACTAGGTTAATACTATGACTTAGAACTCGCTCTCATGGACTTCCCCTCTCGTTCTTTTAATTGTTCCTCTTCTCTCCCCTTTAAGAGAATATCCCATGGTCAGGTGTGAGAGAGCATCTGTGGCCTCTGATTCTTCATCTTGTCTTCTCTAAGAAATCCATCCTTGGGTTTCTTGATTGTGTTTAATGTGCCAGGCATCGGGAACCTAATGCAGTGTTGTCCCACTGTCATCCTTACAACACATTTCATCTCTGCACATGCCTCTTCTCCCTTGGCTAGACTCTGACCTGCCACTTCTCTGCCAGCTTAGGCAGCTGTCAAGTTCACTATCACAGGAAGTCCTAATGTGACTTCACAAACACAAGAAGGCCAGACACATGGGAGTAGCCTGTTTCTTTGTAAGACTTAAACTGTTAGGTAAAGATGACCTTCTTTTCCCAAGGTAAAGGAGTATAAATCCTTATTTTCTTTTTCTACACAGGGCTCCATGTGGCCATTTTAGGAGAAAAACACACACACAGACACACACACACTCACCCCTAAACTCTCATAATGTGAAATGAAATAAAAGTCCTGAAAAAACTGGGGACTGTTAACATGGCTATAAATATATCTAAAGGTCCCAGAGACACCATCAAACAGTCGAACTTCACTTTATTATATGTCGATAGATTTATTTACAGTCATATAATTCATCCTTCTGCTCATTTATTTAAGAAAGCCATCCTACAAAAAGCAGATTTTGATTATATTTTCCATTTGGGAGTACAAAAGCAAAGCTTTATCCTTTTAAATATAATTCTTACTGTATTTGATTTTTTTAAAGGAGATAATGGCACCCTTGCCTAAATTTGTAGTTTAGGGAATGCATGTGTTATTTTGCTTTCTTTAACTTATTCTTCTTATAAACATTCATAGTTATTCCTCTAACCTCCTTGTGGCTGAAATGGAAATAGATTAAATGATGAGGAAAATCTCTCTGGGAGATTTTCCCAGATCTCTTGAGTTTGGTCTGTAGCATCAGATATTTACTAGATTAGATTTTTACACATTTCTTGAAGGAGAAGAAAAATGTCAAATGTTCCCTAGTCAGCCTCCTTTGAAAGCCAAGTGAAGTTATTGTAATAAAGAAATGATACTTTTTTCTTTTATTCAAAGAGACAGTTCCTCAAAAAGAGATTTGTTATTTATACCCACATTAGTGTTCACTACGCTTATGTTGAATATCATAGGTCTAAATTTTTTATCCTTTCTTTGAAAATCTTCTGCTCAAAAGGGGGACAAGTTCATCAAATCCTTCTTACAATGCCCTTCACATCAATTCCAAGAGAAGGTGGTTCCAAATTGGTCCCAGAACTGACAATAATGGCTACCAAGCCCAACCTCATTTCTTAATTGTTTTTCAGAGTAGACTGGGACACTCAGGATCATGATCTTCTCTGGGATTTAACGTGGCTTGTGTCTAGGGCCCCCTACAGCCTCTTGTAGTCATAGGTGGGGCTTTTTCAGGGGTCAGTGGATCTAGAACGTGTGACACGAATCAATTCATAGTGCAACACTAGGCTTGAGGGCACTAGAATTAACAGTGTGAGTGCCACACTCCCTAAGGAGCCAAGACAAGATACAAAGAATAGAAAGAAGAAATAAGGACTAAAATCTACAACAGACATTCGAAAATGGAGAGAAAATGTCCAAAGGAGAAGAAGAATAAGGGGGGGGGTGTGCAACAAGGAAAAAGAAAAAGAGAAAACTGAGAGGAAAAAAATGGAAACAAAACTTTTCTGCATAAAGGGGCACCTGGTTAGAAAAAAATAAAAGCAGTAGCAAGACATATCATGCAGTACTACAAATTTCCTATGATGAATACCATCATTATTTATATCTAAAATATACTATCGAGTATTTTTCTAATAAAAAAAGAAAGAACTGTGATCATCCCTTGTGGTTTCACTACCTTCTGCCTACCATGAACTATTTCTACTCTGCAATGCCTATCTGCCGTACCACCCTGCCTAGGAGCCAGCTGATTATGAACTGAAATCTCTATGAATAAAGCCTTCCTCCCTTCATCTGTGAGCGGTTTGAATCTTGTCTCAGCAACAGCAAAAGTCATAAGTCAGGATCTGAAATGGCTCTCTGACAACTTCTCTTTCCAATCTCTTCATTTTCTACTTTCTTCTCTCAAAAAAAAAAAAAAAGTTCTAATTAATTAACCTTTTCCCCTAAAAGGCATGCATTAGACATCCTTAATAATTTTCACTGGAATTTTATAGGATTTCATTATTAGTCAACAGTTGTTAAAAGTGACTGGGAACATCCCTCTGAACCAGTTTCTACTGAATATGGAAACTGAGGGTCATGCACTTCACTTTGGTGCCTGAATCTACCTACCCTATAAAAATTAAATTTATGCTTATTGTGGGCAAGATACTGGATGGAGACCAGTATACCAGGCAGTGAAGAAGACATGTCAGCCCCTGAGAAATAACGAACTAACAGAAAAAGGAAACATACCAAATGTGATAAAAAAAACCATAAATTCAATCCATAGAAACAGCTTCCCAAACAAAAGAAGTGCTAGAATAAAGACATAAACTAGGTCACAGAATAGTAAATAAAATTAATCTGCTTAGGGATGAACTAAGGAATTATCAAAATGATTTGATTCACAAAGTGACATATGAAATGAGTGTCAGAGGAACTGGAGTTCAAATCCTTGGGCCACTATTTCCTAACTGAATGACCTTCAGCAACTTCTTTAAACTATCTAAATATGTTGCCTTAACAGTGTAATAATGAATAATCTTCATGTCACGGAATGATTCTGAGGACTCAGTGAATAGTTATACTTTCACACCTTCATATCTCACTGCTTGGAAACTCATAAGATTTTGGATACATTTTGATATTAAAATTTTTGTCTCAGTACTTGTTATTTTGTACTTGATAGTCAAGCTAGAATTTTCAGTATCAGATGCCTTAGGATACACTTCCTTCTTCAACCAAAACTATCTATCTTGTATTCCTCAAGCCTCCCAGAACCAATTAAGGATGAGTTCCAAGGTGCCACTATATTTGAAAAGGAGGTTTTACATTGATGTTCACAATTGGTATGAACCTAACATTGATGGGTCAGATAGATGGGGTAAGAGGATTACAAAGTGACAAAATTATCAACAGAGAGCCTCCTAGAGGGGGAAACTTTTAATCTTGTTTTTCTTTTGTCATTTATGTTGTTAAAAACCTGAGGGCTGGGGATTTAGCTCAGTGGTTTTGGTGCAAGGACCTGGGTTTGATCATGAGTAACCACAGACAACAATGCTGGGTGTAGAGACTCATGCCCACCAGCAATCAGAACCACTTACCACAGTGCTGGGTGTGGAGACTCACGCCTGGAATCCCAGCATTTGGGAGGCAGAGGCAGGAGGATTACTGAGAGTTCAAGGCTGAGCTCAGGGCCAGCCTGGACTACAAAAGTGAGACTGTTTGAAAACAACAACAACAAAACCTGAAGAGCTTGAAATGGGGTTAATATATTTTTTTTCATTACAAAAACAGGTGTATCATGGGCTGAAGGAAAGAAACAGAAAAAGGAAGAGAAAGAAAGAAAAAGGAAAATAAGAGAAGGGAAAGGAAAAATGGAGATGGAGAAAGGGGATAAGAGACATGAGTAGTGAGGAGAGGAAGAATCATACATGTTAGAAGCCACATTTTTTATTTCTAACGATTGAGTTGCCATAGTGAATAAATGCCATAATCAATTTAAAAAATCCAGTTGTGTCATGTGTCAGCTTTACCACTGTTTAGTTTATTCCACATAGTTATTTTTCAGATATTAAAACACCCCTTGGATCCAATTCATCAGACGATCACTTAATTCTAGAAAAATCCTAGTTCAAGCATTTGTCTAGCTCAAGTGTTCGTCTTATTATTCCATCAGCGAAGAGCGGACAGAGATCTAAGGTAAATGGGCACTTTCCACTTGATACTCTGTCCTCTTCAACTCACTTAGCTGAGAAATCTCTACAAGAAATGAGATGAATGCTCTCCTTGCAGACTGTACAAAGGTTTATCTGTGCCACTGCTAAAATGTGTGTGAGATGAGTAATAAGGGCATTTCTCAGTGGCATTAGGTATTTGAGTGCTTTTTACAGCTAAATGGTGAGTGTGGAGACGGGGATTTATAACACTGGCAAGGAGGAGCAGGTTGGTCTTAAAACAGATGATAAAACATTGATACAACATTAGCATTGCTAAAACCTATGTCCTCAAAATTCGCTATTTCCAATCTGTACACTAGAATGACTTGCTCTTTTCTGTCTTTTTCTATCTTCAAAAACTAGTTCTCTGTTAATACTTGTCACGTTATTATCATTTGGTGTACATATACATTCCTCATGAAATTTACAGAGAAATTATTTAGGGATCCAGGGTCTGACCCTAAGGCAGACAGCTTAAATTCTAAGGAAAAGAGTTAAAACTCAAATCCCCAGTGCATTATTTAGTGACAGTGCATATAGGTTCTGAAAACAGGCATACTCATGGACAAAATAAATATAATATCCCCTGTCTCAAATTTAGGATTGTACTAGACTCAAAGAAGGCATTTTGGATATTCATGGAATAGTATTGGGATACATTTAATTACTGTTGTGAAGAACATTTCTTCTATAAGTGGGGTGAGAGATGGGTAGAAAACTCCAAAATGCACAAGTGTCTCATTACACCAAGAAACATCATGACATTTGGAATTGCAACAAAATAAGAAGGGATGATTTCCAAAGAGTGACCTCTCCATTACAGGAAATGGTCAAGTAGTAGACGCCCACTGAGAGGCCCTGCAGCAAAATGATCTGGTAAATAACACCGAACTTTACTTTCAAATTGAAGATTATATGACTAATTAAAGTTTTCTTTGAAATTTCCCTTTGTCTACTACTTTTGCATTTATTTATACATTTCTCTTGGCCTTGTTTTGAGGCAAAAATCCAATAAGTGGATGTTGCAAGACTGTAGCATGTCACCATTTATGGAAACTTTATATACTAGTTTAAAATTTTTGTTTGACTTCTGTAAAGTGAATCCAACTTTAAGCAGCACTGTGGCACTTCATTTTTCATTACTGCACTCAGTACAAGTTATCTCTAGACATATTAATAATTTTATATTTCTATTTTTAAAACCAAACATTTTTCCCTACTAACAACACCTACACAACGGCTGTTCCTGTGAACTAAGAGGGCATTTTTCACTGGTAAGGAGTACATTACCATGGAAAGAGTACGATGGTTTGCTTCCCTACTGTCCCTTACCTCTCAGCAGGAAATCCTTGTGGACTAAACATAAAATGAGTCCATTCACATGAAGACATATGGCTTGAGAACCCTGGGCTTCTTTGCTCTTTCTAACCAGTGCAAGGCTACGCATCCTCACCAGCTGGTACAGAAAAGAGTTAAATTAGGAATAGCGGACACACTTAAGGAGGAGAAAATGAGATACAGATTCAGTGAGACTGTTGAAGACTACATGACATGTTAGTGTTAGAATAGGTTGGATTCTACAGTAATGTCTATGTTTAGTTCCTATAGCAACAGATATACCAATAGAATTTTTTTTTTAAGACAGGGTCTCGCTTTGGAGTTCAGTCTGTCTCTGCGCTCACTGTGTAGCCCAGGCAAGCCTCAAACTCACAGCAATCCTCCTGTCTCTTCCTCCTGAGTGCTGGGATTATATGCTTGAGCCACCAGGCCTGGCACTATGGAACACGGTACTGATTTCTGGAGGATGTAAATCATAACACCTGGCATTGTTATATGTGGTTATTGTGGATGGAACCCAGGCACTTGCACTTGTAAGGCAGGCACTGGAACTACTGAGCTGAATCCCCAGCTCCAGAAAATAATGAGAAAAAGTACCAATATGGGAAGAAGGCAACTCACATGAGAGAGAGAGAGAGTTATGTTCTTCACAGCAATGGGAGAATAAGAAACCCAAAAATGTGATGTACCATGATAGTATGAAATTGACTACCAAAATAAACATGGTTCAAATGTTTAAATACAGAAATTACAGGAAAACAAGAGAAAAAGATATATGGTAAAGATATAAGAAAGAGCTAAACATTCTTGAACATGGAACACAACTAAAATAAACTTTTTTTTTCAACTAACTAAAATAAACTTTAAAACCAGTACTTGGATTATGTAGATGTCACTAAAGAGAGGATAATGAACTGAAGGACAGAACTAAGGAAGGTACCCAAAATATAGCACAGACAAAAGAGGTGATTTAACAAAAATAGGAGAGATTTAAATTTATGAAAGTTCAAAGATAAACTCCACCATATATCTGTTATGATGATTTCTTGAAGAGAGAAGAGAAAACATGAGGTAGGAAATATTCAAAAATAAAATGGCTGGGAAGTTTTCATGTAATGGAAGGTTTGATGCTAAATCTTCTAAGCAGGGAAAAAACCCACACTTTGGATCATCAGTAGAAACCAAGAACACCAAAAGTAAAATTAAAAATCCATAAGTCAATCTGCTAATTTCCAAGTCATTCTTTAAAAGGCTGATGCTTACACCTTAGTTTTCCTTTGGCAATTCTCTGTAACATGGGTGTGGATGTGACCTATCTTCTACCATGTGGGTGATGATCTTTCCTTATCTTTTCCTTCTGGCTGATATTTGCTAGGAATATTAGTTAAGATATTAAGTTGCCTTTTCTTTTTCAACTGAAATCATGAAACTAATGCTGAAACAAGGTAAAAGAGGATGCTATAGGCTGGATTTGAAATACTGCCCCAAAGGCCTATGTGTTACAGCTCAGTGTCTGGTCGCATTTTGAGAGATGGTGGTACCATGAGGAGATGGGACTAGTGTAAAGCAGTCAGTTCACCGAGATACGTCCTCAAAGGGAATTCTGGGACCCTGAAACATTCCTCTCCCTTTGCTTCCTGGTCATGAGGTGCCTAGTTTTTTCAGCCATGTACTCCTTGCCATTCCTATCCAACACTTCACTGAAAGCCTGAAAGCAATGAGTCTATCCCATCGTGGATTGGAACTTCTAACAGTGTCAGCTAAAATAAACCTTTTTTTTTTAAGAAGTTAATTTATCACAGACATTCTGTTACAGTGCTATAAAGCTGATTAACACAAGTTATTTTCCTCTCATAAAAAGATTATGAAAAAAGCTTTCTCTCTCTTATAAAAAGCTTACCGATTAACAAAATTGGTACTATGCTACTAAACATAGCATATCTCACTGACGAAGGAGAAATAACCTGGTTCTGTGAAGCACTTTAGAGAAACAAAACTACCATATTCTGAAATCAAATTCTGACTTTGCAACTATTAGCCAAAAAATGAATAAAAGAATGAAAAAGGGAAGGGGGATGGAAGGAAAGAAAGAAGGTGAGAGGGGAAAGGATAGTGGAGAGAGAGATTCCCACACAAAACATACTTTTATGCCAAAATTATCATGGTATTCTAAGGAAAATATTTACTGCAGGACATGTAACTTTCAGTCTTGGTCCAAACACACTCAAAAATATAATCTCCAATATATAAAGTATATATTGATAGAATGATAAAAGACAATTCATAATCAAAACCTAGACTAAAATATGTTTCTTTAGAGTAAATGTTTTTGTGCTTTAATCATTCCTCATGCTCTAGGATGGAGAAAAGCTAAATGTGTGTTAAATGTTTAATAACAACCTACTGAATAGCTTTACTATATCCTCCTTAAAACTAACAGGAGAAGGTAGAAAAATTAATAGGGCCATACTGAATTTAAATAGTGTTACTAGTGGCCCACAAATATAGCAAACACATCTACAACCATGTACAAAAAAATTAGAGAATATTATTCTTCCACAAACACATGGAACATTGTGCAAAAAGCGTGAATGCTATGGAATAAATTATTATATAGTAGATGATATATTGAACATATTATATGATATTCTATATCATCTACACACAGTACAATGCTAGTCTAAGTATTTAGGAAAAATCAGAAAATTCCTCAGTTTGATTAAAACTTAAATAGTGACTACTTTTACCAATGCTCTCATAGATAACTTCCAATTATATATATATATTCAGTTATATTCAAAGCACTTGCATTAGATATTGGTGATGTATTATGTTTGTTTTCAGTCTCTGAAAATTGCAACTGTCATATGCGCTTACAATAAATTAATGGATAAACCACAATACATGCCCTATTTCAGATACCTTTTATTCGTCTAAATGTTGGAATCTTACAAGATAAGTTTACTGTTGTGTCCCTGGCACAATGGAAGCCAAGCCTCTGTTTATACCAAAAGTTTCTCTTTTCTTGTTACAGGTCAGAGTGAATCTGCAGAACACTTACAGCATTTTGGTTAAAATTTTATGAATATGAATAGAGAAGTTGAATTGTTGAGATTTCCAGTCTTTGCTTTCAAGCCATGAGATGGAGAAAATGGAGTATCATTTTGAAAAGTACTGGCCAACTTCAGAAATGGATGCTAGCAAAATACAGATGGGCTTTGGATTATGGTCTTCTGGAAATGGTGAACTGAGGAACAATATTCCCAAACAGGACTTGATGTAATTCATATAATGTACAATGGTGGTAACTATAGACATTACATTTAAAGTGAAAGAACAGGAAAAGCTTTAGTGTAGAAGACTGAAAGTCAGAAGGCCCAGGAAAAGTCATAGAAGAGAACACTCATGCTTTTGTGCCTTGAAACTAAATTATCAACTAAAAAAAAAGAAAAAAAAACTATGTTATGTAGGATTTCCAATGGTTCAATATACGAGGATAGAAGAAAACTACTCTTCCTACTTGAGAAATGCAAATATCTGAATTTTAATACTTGGATCTAAGACTAATCACCAGAGATGAAGCAACTCAGTCAGGCTGCTTTGTGTAGATTCATAGGTTTTTAAGTTTTAATGGTAAAAACTAAAGTTAGCTACGTAACTTTGGGATGACACTTTCTAGAGTGCTTGTACGTACTTACTTTTTATGTTATGCTGTGTTCCTTTCTGGCTTGATCAAAAACTTTCTTATTAATTTTAAGCCAATAATGCAGATAACAAATTCTTTGCTGTGAATTTACCAGAAATGCTAGTAAAACAAAAACCCTAGGATTCATAAGGGAGGAGCAGAAGACTTATGGGAGGGCAGAAATTCTCAGCAGCATATATCTTAGCCCAATTCAGGCAGAGTGTGAGCCTTTTCATCCTAGGGAGTGTGATGTGGGAGTAAAAGCATCGCAGAGGGAGTCATTGTGCCTGATAGATGTAATTTCCTAAAATGTATTCCCTGTCAGTGTACAGAAGATGAAGTAAGAGAAAGGTCAGCACAACCGGAGTGAAAAGGACACACAGGTACTGTGTGGGGGCATGGTGCTGCCTATTCTCTGGAAGGGGGTCTGGAAGACCACTACCTTATAGCTTGATTCATCACGAAACACGTTAAGCAGTCAGAGAATTACAGGGAAGGATGAAGAACAGTCAGCAATTTTCTAATCTTCTTTTTGTACGTTTCTTTTTCTCTCTCGCACTGGTACAAGAAGTGGAGCTGGGGGTGGGGTGTAAGTGGTGTTTGCTTTAGGAATTACTCAGCAGGTGGTGGGAACTAAATGTGTCACTGGGGGAGCCAAGATTAATACATATATCAAAACTACAAGAAACTCTTGACCTTTTCTTCTCAGTTCCTGCTCTCCCACTACAGTTAAATAAAAATTAGAGATAGCAGAAATAGCAACCCCCAGCTGCCCCTACCCCACTTACCAGATGTGGGAGAGACTTTCAGTGGCTTTATTCACATAACGTGAAGACAATTGTGTGCATAGTCCAAAAGAAAAACTAAAAACTATAAGTTATTAGAATACTTCTCCCCCAACTTACGACTCCATGTCCCAAGGCACATAGTAACCAGTATCCTTGATGAGCAACCTCAAGGTAAATATCTGTGTTTCAAGAGAAATAGCGCCCTTAAAGAGATAACTGAGGCTATTATGTCTTAACTGAAGTCATATCTGTGAGGCCCTAACCCAAAAAGACTGGAATCTTGTGAGAAATGGAAGAGGCACCGCAAATACATGGGCATAGAAGAAAAGAGAAAAGAAAGCAAAAGAACATTTAAAAAGAAAAGAAAAGTTCACAGAGAAGGCAGCCCTCTGTGGGTAATAAATACAGTGCTGTGTAATAACAGTGGCATTTGTGGAATTAGAAATTTTTAGATGCAGAATTGTAGAGATTATATGGTCCAAGGATTCCTAGCTTGCAGTTCAGGGTCACTTCTTTGTGCTTCTCATCAGTGTGTCCTTTACATCACAATCAATGTCACTTATGTACCTGGGAGTTCAAGGCTGAAAATGTCCACCTTGAACATAGGCTGTGAAATTCTTTCCTAAAACTGTATTCAATTTCAGTGATGTGTGTGTGTGTGTGTATGTGTGTGTGTGTGTGTGTGTGTGTGTGTGTGTGTGTGTGTTGAAAGTAAGTCCAACAATTTCTTTAGATTTTAAAAAAAAGTTTTGGCTCCTAAAGATTTCTGAACCATTTATTACTTCAAATTTCTCATTTTAAAGATGAAGAAACTGAATCTAGAGAGAAATATTGCCCCAAAATCCATAAAAAGACACTAGTAGAAAATAAGATCCAGATCTCTTTCTTCCCAATAAAAGAAATTCAATCATGTTTTCATAGGACTTAAACAACTTACCTAAGTTCTACTTGGGCAGAGACATGCATTTAATTTTCCAGAGACTTTTGACATGTTTATAAGACTTCAATTGTAGCCTATTTACTTAGATGGCAAACTTTCTTCATCTATGTCTAACACTATTTAAATGCAGTATGTGAAGGACAACAGCATGGAGATGTTCAGACGTGCAACAGTGAGAGAATCAGGGATATGTTTAAGACTCTAATGTAGCTCTAAGCTTCAATAAATGGTAATATGAAGAACTTTTTGTGACTTTCTTCTTGAGAAATTGTCAAGATGCTGCAAGAAAGTTGAATTTCCCTTCCTTTGTCACTCATCATTAAGCCTGGAGTCAAGCCAACAGGGCACAGGAAGTATGGGTGCACACACTCATTTGTGCATGAGCCATTGTGCACAGCAAAAGTGTGCAAAGATCCTCCATCCTGCAAAGATCAAACAAGCAAGTCACAGCAGAAGTCACAAAAGCAGTTGTTCAAAGCCAATCAGGCTTTTGGGGGATCTCAACAGGCATTGGTCTTCTCTGAGATCCTCCCTCCTCCAAAGGGCTCTCCCTGTGCAGCCCTTGCCCTCTCTGTGGCTCCCCCTTGAATGCATTTGTCTTTTTTCCTGATTCTTGAAACAGAAAAGAAGCATCTCAACTTTTGATAGCTACCCTAGGCCCTTCATGACTTATGAAAAAGATGACCCGTTGTGCTTTCGCTTTTGTCTCCTTCATTGTTCCCATGACTTCTTATCCTTGGTTTTCTTTTTCCTGGAGTCTCAGAATTCAGTGAGCAGAGACCATCCACCTGCAGCCCTGCACACACACACAAAGACTTCAGAATGGGGCATCTTATTTGTTTGTTTAAAGAAAGTTGTGAGAGGGTTGTGGGTGACAAGGGTTTATGGTTATTTTATGAAATACAATCTTGTGATCCAAACCTTTATACTGTAGTTCAACTTTACACCACACATGAACAGACACTACATATCTCCCTATTTCCTCTAATTCTCCCCCTATTTTGCATTTCTTATAGCTGATGACCAGATACCCCGAAATTGACTCTGACACCAAGGTCATATCCCTCCTTTTCCCCATTCTATGCGTGTCTGAAATCAAGTGATGAACTGGGTGTATTTGTGCAAGAGGAGAAGCCAGAACTGGAAAACAAGATCCCTGAGTGTTAGCCCCAAACTCCAAATTCTCAAATCATAGCCCAATCCTTCTGCCCCAGGAGAATACCATCTTCCTCAGGTTTGTGGTCTCACTAGTAGCCAAAAAGAAGATATGCTGTTGAAGAAAAAAATCCATTCCAAAAATCACATCATTACTTCCCATCTCCATTTTACTCTACAGAGAATCTGTCATTCTCTCCCATCTCTCAGTTGCTTCTGCTACTTCCTGATTTGGGTCTCCCTTACCATCTCCTTGGACATAATTATATTTCTGTCCCTTACTTGTATTGTACTAGGCAGCTAATGTTCTCAGAACTGGCTCAAATATTTCCTTATTCATGAAATACCCCTTACTTAAGTCAGAATAAATCTCTGCTTTGCTGTGTTTTTCTGAGTCTCAGGTCTGGAATCAAGCAGATGTGTGCCAGGAATGCAGATCTTCACATACACCTGTTGCCTCTCCTTACACCGGGTCTTTATTGGGATGATGAAAATTCATTCAACTTTTCTCACCTTTCTTGGCCATTACAGACCAAATACTTAGTAAAGAGTACTGAACTGAACTGAAAGACATTCTGTTCTGCTTATTTTTATTAACTATCAAAGCTCCATTTATTCAGCTTTTACCCCTTCTTCCTTCCTTGTCCCTGTTCCCAGTGCTGCTGTTCATTCTTTTATATACACCTTCCCTATCCCAGAAATCCAATATAGCACTTCACCACAGCCTTTAGCTTCAGAGACCCTTTTTTGCCCCTGGTTCCCATTTTAAATTTCATTTTAAGGTGTGCTGCTGGCATTCCAGTACTCATGCCTTTAGACAACATTTCCTATGTGTCCAGATATTTGATGATAATATTTCTAGACTAGGATACTGAAAAAGTTCTAGGTTAGCAGGTACGTGAGTTCTGGAAATAGAATACACCATTTATCTGGAAAAACAGACTGTATGCTCTGAGAATTGACAAAGTAACTTTGAAATACAACCCTTTGGAAAATGGAGGTCTGCCTTCTCCCCTGTTACGCTGTGGGTGGTAAGTGGGGTGGTGATATGACTATGATATCGGGACTTCTATTTCTGTAATGTGTCAAGGATGCTGAGGAATTCAGCCCCCAACCTGAGAAATGCAGAATAACACCAGATCCTAAATCATGCAGAGACAATATACACCTATGTTGTGGGAGGCTGTGGGGGTGGGGTGAGGGATTTGTCAGAAATCCTCCCCTACACAAGCCTCTGTTTTCTGCACTAGCCTAGTTTTCTGGACCTTAAATGGGAGAGAGTTTTCTCTCATTAATTTTTAAAAATTAATCTCTTTATTTCACTGTTCTATTAAAGACGTAATTCTTCTACCCTGCCAACACTCCAAGCCTTGTCTGTTTTTCCTCTCCATACTCTATTATTCAGCTGTAGCTACAGTCCTATAAAATAATTGAGATAGAAAAACTCTTCCAATATAAAGAAAATGTGTGTTTCTTTATAATAACTATGATATATCTCTTTAAGGTAATATGATACGTTAGTTATCTATTTTTACATATCAACAATAATGGTCAAGTGTGAAATAGAAAATAAATTTACAAGGGAAATTTCAAGGCAATCTATGACCAATATGACTCCACAGTTTAAGTGCACCAGCAGTTCTCTCTGGTCCCAGTCACTGAATGGCCCCTGCATATCACAGACAGAGCAAGAGAAAGAGGTGGAAGACAGAATGGAGAAGTGAATTTGTCTTTCTTACATAGCTCTAATATTTCCATGCAATGCACTAATGATACTTCTGCTTTATCCAGAAGAATATTAATCTTGGACAACATTTTTATCCAGCGTTATGACTCAAAATCAAAGAAGAAAAACTAAGTATAAATACACATGGAAAAACTAAAGCATTATTCTATTTATGCCAGAACCATGGTGATGTGTCCTACAGAGAAAGGTCTCAGAAAACACGAGCGAAGCTATAAATAGTAGCCACAGAAAAAGTTCTACACTTGAAAGACAGAAGTTTTTTATACACGAGATCACGTGAAACAGAAGGTAGGAAAAAAGGTTAGAAAGAAGAGCTTGGAAGAAATACCGACTCCCACTCTCCTGTAGCTGTAAACAGGAGATAAGGGAGTCCGCTCCTTTTGACATACAGCATTCCTTATTTAACAGCAGGAACAAAAGCTCACCGCCTCCCCTGCCCAACAAGGGACAAGCTAACGATAGGATGCGGAGAGCGTTTTACAAGGAGCCACCACTGACAGCACACTGGTGATTCTCTACCGCACACCTGCTTCTTATCTCTTTCTGCAAGTATCTCAACCCGGGACGCCTGCAGAAGAATCCAGACAAGAAAAGGTGAGCACAAAATAAAACTCATGATCACAGGGCCTCTCAAGTGCCTGTCCTGTGTGAAGGACATCTGATTCCACTGTTTTCAACATCACCTGCATCTCCACTTTGTTCTGCTCCCTAAAAAAGACAAACTTTCTTTGCTGAGGCTATGTTTCCTCTAACTCACACACCTTCTTTTCTCAGACTACCTGTTTCTTCCTGGGTAAATACTTTTATGTAGGTTTCTAATACATACAAGACACTGGGATGAGTTGAGACTAATGATATCTCCAAGCAAAACAAAGAGCTGGTTAACTAAATTTGTTACCAAACATTAGTCTGGAAGAGAGTGCATAAAATTGAAAGAATTAACCCTCTGAGAAATCATGAAATTATATCATTTGGAAAATATCTATTTGTTAAATATCAGCTGAGATTTGAGTTAAGAAAAGAAATCAACTCTGAGTCTATAGAAACTTGAGAAAAATTATTTCAAAATTAGGATCAATGACAGTTCCTAAATTTTATGACCATAATGTGGATGGTTTTAAGCATGAGCATGATAAGAAGACATTGCTGGTGGAGGAGGTAATTTACTATTATCGAAAGACCAGTGCTCTGAGTTCTGAAAATTAGAAGCAAACCTGGTTGCAGCATTTCTTTGAGGCATGACATCCAAAGAGACCAATTTACTATGCCTTGAAGAAATCTCCCACAGTGGGATTCAAAAATATAACAAAAGAGAATGGTTACAACCTTTCTCCCCTATTTGTTTAAGGTAAACAGTGAAGTCTTAATATTCAATTTGAAAAAAAATCATTACTCTTGAACTTCTTGCCAGTTTCTCAAGATTAAGAAAATGCTTTTGTCAGGATGGTTGGGTGTTTCAGCAACCCCCTTGTTTCATGGAGCTAATTACTATTTGTATGGAGTTTGATACAATGGTCTTCCTGAGTTATCAGGTCATTACTTCTCCTCCCTTTCCTCATCATCCAAATGCACAAACACATTCTCATGCTACCGTGTGAACCAAAGTTTCTGGGAGACTCTCCCCGCCCCAACCCCATACCACACTACCTCCACCATCACCACAGCCACGCCTGAGCTCTCACACCAGAGATAAGCCAATCATTGTCCACAGAACTTCTGGTGTGTCGTGCCTCTTTAAATAGCTGACAACTGGAGGAACTATCTAATACTTGTGACTTACACTCCACTCAGCATGAACGGAGGTTGGCAGGGAATTTAGCAGCATGTCTTATTTTTAAAATATCTCACACCTCCTCTTCGCCCTCCCTGTCTTCAGAGAGGGTTTTGAACAGTATGCTCTGAGGTTGTGTTGCATGATCCTACCACTGTCTCCCCAGACATGCACTGCTTTAAAAAGAGGGCCTGAAGTTCTGATCTAATGCCAGGGTGGGCCACCCAAATGAAACACAAACAAGACAGCTGCCAAAACTCTTCATTTCAGGCATTAAAACCAAGACAGGATCCTCATCAGCCTAAAAGCAGTCAGGCAGGCACTTGGTTCCTCATTGACACTCTTAGATTCTTGAAATCTTGCCTCAGAAAGGCAAGTCTCCATTTTTTTTTTTTTTTTTACTGCTCTTCCTCCAAAGTAAGATCGTTGGCAAGTTAAGAGAATTAAGTTGACTTGACAAAATGAATGGGACTTTTTAATTCAGCTGTGACCTGAGAGAAAGCCACCTGCTCTGTTTCTGGTAGCATGGTTTATCCAAAAGATCTCCTTCTCATTTCACTCGAGCTGCTGTGAAGTCAGAGGCAGAGATCTGAGCAGGTTTTAATGTCAGCCACATAAGCCTTTGAGAGCCGATCTCCCTGAACAGGGCAATCTCCTCCTCATATTTGCTACTTGCTCTTTGGGCCTTAAAAAGAAAATTCCAGTCAAAGGTGCTAGGGGAGCTATGCTAGAGGAAAAGGCACTGGGGGTTCAGCCAGGAGCTTCCAGAATTGGGGAGTTCCTCTGTAATTGCTAACAATGTGTTAAGCGACCTTATAGAAAGCAGCAGAGATGCCCAACATTCTCATGACAACAGTAATTATTAGGAGCACTACTGGTAAAAACAACTCTAACAGCTTGGCGGTTGTACCTGTCCGTCAAACAGCTCACAGCACTTTATATGATCAAATTCTATGATGCCTCATAGAATTTCTTCAAGTACCCAAACTGTTTTTTATGAAAGGAGTGTGTGTGTGTGTGTGTGTGTGTGTGTGTGTGTGTGTGTGTGTGTGTGTAAGAGGTGACAGATAAAAAGGAATTCATCTAATGCAAGGACAGTACAATATCAGGCCTCTAACTATTTAAAGATCTGTCTTTTCCTTTTCTAAGAATTGAGATTATTAAGAACTCTCTTATCAGGAGACAGCAGCTTCCAAAGGCAAATATTTAACTCTTGCTTGCCAGGACTCAAAATCGGAGAACTCTTTGCCAGTCTAAGCACTTCTAACCTGCTTTTGGATTACACAGTTAAAGTCTATCTTCTAGAGATGTGCTGATTATTACTAAAATTACCAGCTCATTGGTCTTCAGCCACCATCAATCTTTCTGTGCATCAAATTCAGAAGCTACGGTCCCTGCCATATAATATGGTGTCAAAATCACATCTAAGCATTTGGAGATAGGCAATGGATAGTAGGTATAACCATCAGCATTATGTTTCCCTATCTCTAATTTAACTGATGTAGCCCTGTCAATAGCTTAGAGTAGCTGTATCATGGCCATATTATGAAGGAGGAAATTGTGGCTTATGAAAATCAAGAGGACTGCCTGAGATCACTAGGATTAGATGGCAGGATTCGAACCTTAGCCCTCTAGCCCTGGACTTTACCCTCTACTCCTGTACTCTCTATTGGGCCTCAGTCGCTATCTGTTGACCCCTAAGTATGGTAAGCGATTGGTAAACATTGGTTAATATTATCAGCTGACTTTTCCCCTTAGTACTGGGAAGATGTGACTTCTTCTGGGAAAAGGTCAGAGTATCTCTTGGAAGCTATGGAAAATTCCTTTTCAGTGTCATAAAGGCTGGCATCACTGGAGAGCCAGATGGCTTGGGCCACTTCCCAATAGTGCGACTTTCTGACTGTTTCTGTGCAATAAACTTAGGAAGACTGAAAAAGAAGAGTTTACTTTCAGAATAGGGTCAAAGTGTACAGGGATGCTTCCAGAGAGAAGAAAAACTGAGTTGCATCTTTAAATGGTCAGTTATTAAAGAAAAAAATGAACAAAGCTTATGTATATGGGGACAGGGAATTGTAGGGAGGGCAGGAGAGTGGGAAGAAATGAGAACCAAGATTGTCATGTACTGGTACAAACCCTCCATGTTGAATGTGATCATAATGTACGTATAAAATGTACCAATTAAAAAGAATTGTAATAAGAAAAAAATGCCAGGCAGATCTTAAATCAACAGAATCCTTATGAGACAGGACAGTGAAAGCAAACATGCTGAGCAAGAGTACATGAATGAAGTGAAAGAGAGGTGACATCAAACAGATATACATCAAGAAAAAGGAAACAAAGGAAGTGAAAAGGAAGGAAGAAAGGAAAGAAGGGAGGAAGGAAGGAAGAAAGAAAGGAAAGAAGGAAGGACAGAGGGAAAGAATGAAGGACAAAAGGCAGGGAGGAAGGAAGGAAGAGAGGGAGGGAGGGAGAAAGGAAGGAAGGAAAGAAGGAAGTGAGGAGTGAGCATGGGAGGAGCCATCAGAAGGACTAGCAGCGTTTTCACTGGGATGACTTCCTCTGAAGCCTCTAGTGTAAGACAACTTTCTCCTCACTTTGCTGTTTCTTTCCCATTCAACCAATGGCAGGTAACATGGTCTCAGCTGGCAAGATAATCAACTGTGCTAGCAAGAAGGGCTCAATTTTTATACAGTTCCCACCTTGGCCTAGCCTTGTGCTTATTTCTTGCAAAACTTAAAGCAAATGAAACACACTTAAGTTTTTTGTCTTTTTTTCTGCTTGAACTCACAGAATGAAAAGGTGGCATATGCCTTGCTGGTGTCTAAAACTGTTTTTGAAAAGTCACCAAGCATCCTCATTAAAGAACAGTCTTTGCAAATGAGCTGATTTTCCTCATCACTTGAGACCAATTGCTCTTTTTTTCTTTCTTTAACAGATAACAGAAGGCTGAAAGTGTGTTTCTGTTACACAATCCTTAAGATCAACCAAGATTAACAAAATATTCTTGGCAAGTCCCTGAAAGCTGTGCATTCCTGTTGACTATGCATGGCAGCAGCAAGAGCGATTTGGCCCAGGAGCGGACATGTTGGAAGAGGAACTTTAGATTGTACCTAGGACACCTGGGAGCACATGTGGTTCTCAGATCTTTCTCCTGTTCTTGCTGTAAGAAAAGAGACAACTGACAGAAAATAATTTCGATCACAGAATGCAAATGATGAGAGAAGAATCTATTTTTCTTGTTGCAGTTATTATTATTGTTGTTGTTGCTGTTAAATGATTTCATAGTGATCAAGTAAGAGCTAGTCCCTAAGATACACTATTAATTTATCAATATAGTCCACTCTGAGAAACTCTGCAATTTATCTAAATGCTTTGGGCATCTACTCAGGCAACTAGCAAGAAGTCTAGCCTTGGTCTAAGATCTCCTTGTCCCAGTTCCTGGGATAGAGCTTCTCACTTCTGTCAGAATTCTGGTTGCACACTCTGGTTGCCACATCTGTGTCTGTCCTAAATGCTTCACCCTGTACCCCACAGAACAGACACAGCTACTGTTTTTGAAATGTTCTTGACTGTCTATGGTCAGTGGTCACTTTCCTTTCGACACAATACTGCCCATTCAGAGGTGATTCCATCAAAGACCATTACACATCCAAGTGACAGAGTTCTTTGCTTTGCAAACAACCTCTTTACAAAGCATATAGATGATAAAAGGGAAGATCTTGGGGTGTGCAGAACCAGATTCAGCTAGATTTGGAAGCACCTCCTTTTTATCAATATCCAAGTCATGTTACTTGGTCTAGCCAGTAAGCCAGGTCTTCTTCTCGCCTTCCTGTCTAGGCTCTCTGGAGCCTTCAAATAGATGAATGTAGGAGTGAACATCATGAGTCCCGTGGAAATCAATGAAGGATGGTGTTAGTCCACTTTTCTAGTAAGTACTGAACATTTTCTTCAAAGTTAAGAAGTCATATAAATACTCTATGACAGGGAAGAGGCTCATTTTTCCAGGGTACAAGGAAAGATGTGTTGTAGCTCCCCAAATATGTGGAACAATCTTGTTGATGATTTCACTAATTCCTACTCAACTGTTGTATTTGTCATTGCTTAGGGAAGTCTCGTTCACTTCTTTCATGGATTTATTTTTTTCGTACTCCCTCAAATCCTGACAACTTCCTCTTAGACTGGAAATAACACCTTCTATACTATCCATGGTCATTTATCTTCTTCATTTCATATCCCACACACAAATATTCTGTTTCTATTTACTTGCACTTTTCTTAAAATCAATCTTCCCCCAAACAGATAGTTGCAAAACCTATTATGCTAAAAGGAGGTTCTACTACAGCATTAAGGTAATAATTGGCATCATGGTAGGAAACAAGATGTCAACCACTGGGTTGAACAGACTCAAGAGAATCTTATTTTCCACACAAATATAGGTAATTAAAAAAGAAAATGATAGAAATAGATAGGGTGAAAAAGAAGTGAGAAGTAAATAAATTTCAGTTTTATGCCAGATAAGTCTGAAAGATTTTCTCCTGAGGAGAATTCTCTATTAAGATCATAGAAGATAAAGTTAATTTCTGGTTTTTATTCATTAATGTGCCAATCAGCTTGACATTCACATGTACCTCATTAAAAGAGGTGGAGGTGTAGGCC
Organism: Petromus typicus; assembly: GCA_004026965.1. Taxonomy (NCBI): domain Eukaryota; kingdom Metazoa; phylum Chordata; class Mammalia; order Rodentia; family Petromuridae; genus Petromus; species Petromus typicus. Next base: position 119,031 of record PVIR01000021.1, read on the forward strand.
TCTGATTTGCAAGCTGTAATGGACAAGACAGTTGATCAACAGAGGATATAACTTACTCTTTGGGAGAAGGATCGACTACCAAGTGTCATAAATTCTAGATAAGAATGGTATCAGATAAGGGGCAAATAACATAAGAGTTCAATGAAAATTTTTCATTCCCAAATTTTTCTTTGGTTTATCTTTGACTGTCCATTTAGAAATGCATTTACCCAAGGCTTCCCTTCAATTATTTAGGGGGTAATATGCTCCATATTTACCCCCGCCATGACCTCATATGAACTGTCCACGGAATCAGTTCCTGGCCCTAAGGGAAGGACCTCTTGATCTAGATTTATAATCCCAACTGATAATCTAAGTTATCACCACTTCCCGCATCTCTTTTGTAGATGACCCACACGCATTATCTTCTGGACTACTTTCCACCTCCTCACACACACTTTTTCCAAACTGATTTGCATGCTTGTATTTTAGTTAATTGGTGTCTCATTTTCATTTACTCAGCCTCAGAGCTCTACAGTCATTCCAACAGGCTCCCTTTACTTTACTGCTGTTTACTACAGCACCAATTATATGTGCAGCATCATTCTTCTCTGGCTTCTTTCTTCTAACCTCAGAGCCCAGTTTAGGCCTCAATATATTTTTATCTGAGCGAGAACAATCGCACATGAATGCAGTTCTTAGCTGCTCTTTGAACGAGGCTTGTTAAGTGTTTCCCCAGAGAAATCTTCCTAATGCACATTCACTTAATTGCAGTTCTTTGCATCAGAACTGCACTCAGTGAGTACCGACAGAAGGTACTAACACTGCTTCATTCTATTCAGACTCTTCTGCAACCTACCTGCTTCCATCCTTGTCACTACAGCCTTCAAATTACCTCCACTGCACCCCACACTGGCTTCCAGACCACGTACATTTACAGGAACATGGAAGCTCTGTCACTTTCCTCTTCTTCATTTTTGGAACTTAGTATTTGATGGACATTATATCAAGAGGCAGATGTCAAAAATAAAGGCCTCTTTCCCTCAAACCATACAAAGTCTATGAGGTATACAAATAGCTAGGAGGAAATCTCTGAAGAGTTTGCTCAAATGCTATCACCTACATGAAATTGTATCAGAATTCTCAATCAGGATTTCTGTCTTCTGTATGTCCCTACAGTATAAGATCTTTACATTCTGTCTTGGCAATACGATTATTTATAGATGTGTTCTCTCTCTACTAAATGTGTTAAAATATCAGATGGTACATGGATGAGTCATAGTTTTTGAGAGGTAAACCTGAGATCTTTGTCTGTTCATATTATGTACCAGTTTCTTAATTACTTGGTGGTTTGATTACCTCTCTTTCACAAGGTTATAATACTGCTAGTGACTTGTGAGTATTAAACAAGCAATTATTTGTGAAAGTTCCTAGCATATTTGCAGGAGTCCACGTATTAATTTTCTTCTCTCCTTCCTTTTCTGAGAGCAGGGATCTTACAATATTTGCCTTCTCATATTGTTTATTTTTCCTCCATCCTTTCAGGGTAGGCAAACTTTACTTTGCATTTTCCCAAATAATAACTCTAATTTCTCCTTTTTTAGCATGTTGGGATGAGCCTTGTAACACATGCATATCCAACCCAAGGACTTTGAAGAATATTTCTGATGTTTTACATGGAAGCGGAAATTGGTCACCAGAACATGTGAACATAATTAGGTCATGTGAAGCTTTTAAAGTTCACTCTGAAACTGAATACTTCATAAGCTTTTGAAAAACACCATAAGCTACGAGGGATTGGGTTGTGCAGGAAGTGTTGAGATATGACTTTGCTGTGTTTTTCATAAAGGACAGTGCACCACACACACGTACACAAACACATGCACACACAACTGAAGGTACTGTATTATAGACTAACAGAGGTGAGAAGTTACCATGTTTCTCAAATACTAAGGACATGGAACTGGTGGGTTTAAAAAATTAAAGAAACTTATTTGTATAAATAAAACTTTATGCAAAAATATATACATAATAGGAAAAGCACGGAGGCAAAAGATTTAATGAAGACAAAAGAGTAGACGGCAATTAGCTAGTCTTCTGCTGTTTCCATTTTAAAATAAGACTGGGAAAGTTAGAAGGAAAAATATTTATTTTTGAAATGGAAAAAAATTAGGGTGATAATTTTCTGCCAGGGAAAATATGCTTGGGGAACCTTGTTGCTCTGTCTTTACAGAAAAAGGCCTGCTGTGGAAAGTTCCTCAGATGAAAATTTGATGAACTTGAGGAAGTGGTCTTATGAATTGGAAACTCACAGACTGTGTGATGACTGCATGTTAGCATGGTAATAAGTATCTCATTATTATTATTATTATTATTATTATTATTATCTTAATCATCACTTTACTTAGTGAGTTTTGTTGTTGTTGTTGTTGTTGTTGTTGTTGTTTTTTGTTGTTGTTGTTTGGTTTTTTTAGACAGGGTCTCACTTTGTAGTTCAGGCTGGCCCTGAGCTCAGCCTCCAACTCACATCACAGCAACCCTCCTGACTCTGCCTCCTGAGTGCTGGGATTACAGGCGTGAGCCACCACACCCGGCACTGTGGTATGTGGTACTGATTGCTGCTGGGCGTGAGTCTCCACACCCAGTATTTTATGTGATAACTGGAGGATCAAACCCGGGCCCTTGCACTTGCAAGACAGGTGCCAGATCTCCAGCCCTTGACTTGGTGACTTTGAATGCCAAAGTGAAACAAAATTGCAGGACCCAGAAACAGAATTTTTCTTCTCATCCATAGACTACAAAACTTTAGTAAAGCATCTTCCATTGAGAGTGGTAAGTAAACTATATCAAGGGATGAATAAGAGACATTAACATAAAATAGTATCATTCTACATAGCTAATCTTATAGTTTCTTTTCATTTTGTATACAGCATGGTTTGCAATCTGGAGAATGCCTATAGATTTCAAGCAGTTAGTACAAATTGCTAAAGTAGAGTATGCTGAAAAATTCTGGTGCTTAAATGTTTTCTTATTTAATTGCTGTTACCAGAACTGGTCATCAACTTTGGTGTTTGTAGGATAACAAGAAATGATGGGGGCTGGAGCCAACCAAGGAAGGTCTAAAATAACCTCTACTTATCTACTACAATAAGTTTTACCGTATGAGAATTCAGGCTTAATATTGCAATGCCTTTCAGTTTACCAAGAACAGTTGAATATTTCCCTTTAGATGCAAACTGTACCATTTATAAATGTTGCTCAGAAATCACTTTTCAACCTTGTTGCACAGCAAACAAAGCTCAGTTCTAAGCCTGATCCTGCTCTACTTCACATAAAATCCTGTCACCAAACTTCAGGACAGAGGTACCTTCCATCTTTCACTAAGATCTTCTTCTACTCTCAAATCCCTCCCTGCACACTGAAAAGGAAGTCCACGAGGTGAGGAAAGCCCTATGTGTGTCAAAATAAGCTGGTAAGGTATCTCTAGATCAGAAGGAAAGAGTGAGGTAGATGGAGAAAAGAATGAATTGGACCAGACAAAGAGGACGAGTCTGTTTGGACTCACGCCTAGAGAGTGGAAGCAGAGCCTGGCAGGGAGTTAGTTGATACCATCACCGTTTGTGCCAAACATTTGCGCTAATGGGGTCTTATTTGGTTTCTTGAAATGATTCCACAAGTAAGTAAAAAAGGCATGAGGAAAATTCTGGAGCTGGGAATCAACTAGTCAGCCTGGAAGAAAAATGGAAGCTCCTGAGGCCAAATCCATCCCAGTCTTAGCCAAATTGTTTTAGCTGTGCAAGGAATGGAAGGAATTCAACTTCCCTTGCAATGCCAGCTATTTTTCTAGCCATGGGAATATGCTAATTTCTGAAACGCTTCCCCAAGAGTGTCAATTCTACCTATAGGGAGAAAAGGCATGGGGAAAATACATTAACATTCTCATACTAAAGAGTCTGAATAACTTCGTAAAAATCTGTGATCTAGTTTTTGTCAAATGCTGCACAAGACAGAGGTCTCACTTTCAAGCAGGAATAACAACTTCATTAAGAAGTGTTTGACCAGAAGCCCAGGACCTACCAGGCCTGCAGTGTTTCCCTGCATGAGTCTACCATGTGGTACAGGGCCTGACACTTTACAAGCACGACACTGTATTCCTCTTTTTTCTTCCTCTATCACTCCTCTTTCTACTCTTGCAAAAACAGTCTGCATAAGTTTCTACGTAATAGAAATTGTCAGAGATGGAAAGCCATGCTTTCTGCTTTCCGTCCAAAATAACAGAGGAAATAGAAATCAAAAGGAACCAGGGCCAGTCAGCAGGTGGAATCCATGACACTGTGTATGCTAGACAAAAGTGAAGATGCATCATCAGAAAAAAAACTGAGTTCCAATTTATTAGATATTTATTGTGCATTAGGCACTGTGGGCTGCATGTAGTATAAGCTCATTTAGCCATAAAAACTGAGTCAACGCATGTGTTTATGCCTTACTGTTTTGCTGATGGAGAAACAGGTTTACAAAGGATGATTATCTTTACCTGAGTCATTCTTTTTTCAACTTTACTCTCTTCTTTCTCTGTCCTCTCTCTCTATTTTGTCACTTCTTCCCTTTCTCTTCTTCCTGCTCTCTTCCTTCCTGTTTCTATAAATTCTAGTAACACAATGGTATGAAATTATTATAGTTTAAATCTAAAATGTGCCCCCAAAGTTTTGTGCTCAGGGGTAGGGGTTTGAGAAGGTCATTGGATCATGGGATTATTAAAGTGATCAGTGGACTAATTCACGATAGCTCATAGCTGTCAATAGAGGTAGGGCTGGGTCAGTGGAGCAGTGACACAGAAGGACGTATTCTCATTTCCAGCCCCCTTCTCTTTTCCTGCTCTCTTTCCTCCTCCTTTTCCTTCTCTTCCCTTCCCTTCCCTTCCCTAAATTAAGCAGCTTTCCTCAATTACACCTTTCTGCCATGCCATTTCTGCCTTTCGATCTGCTAGCCATAGCCAGAATCCTCTAAGACCATAAACCAAAGTAAACCATGACTCCTCCAAGTAGTGAGTGTCAGGTATTGTTTTCCTGGTGGTGGAGAAGTGACAAGTAGGTTACATATTCTTTGGTGACATAATAACTTCTAAGTCAGCATGGGCTGCAACTTATTGGACCCATCATGGAGGGCTTTTCAGGGGTAGTAGAACACGAACCAGAAACTGAAAGATGTTCAAGTCAAAGAGTTGTGACATTTTTCACTTAGTTTATTATGTAGTAGGAAGACTGGAAGATGGCTATCCATTAATTCACCTTTCAAACAAGGAACTGATGCTCAGTAGGTTTAAACAACTAGTCCAAGGCCAAAGAGCTGACAAACTGGAGACTTGAGATAGGGCCAGAAGGGTCCTAATTCAAAGGCTAACCTCTCTCCACAGTACTACCTTTGCTCTCATGGCTTTCAGATTCTAAGGTTGAAAAGCCTAATCCTTGAGTAATAAAAGGAGAGTGAAACACAGAACAGAGAGCAGCTTCTTGTTAATCTTATTCCCTGGAGAATGAGGTGTCCCTTGGAGAGTTAAAAGGTACATACAAATGAGCAAAATCATTACCTATTCAGCAATACTTCCAATCTGCTCTTGTGTCTTCTTGAGCAACTGGAATAATTACAGGAAAGAAAGAGGGAAGAAAGAAACTTCAGGCAAAGACTGTGTTTGCAAGAAGATCTTCCTAATGAGCTTTCTACTTGGTACATTTTGTTTTCCGTAAAGGAGGCGTGTGGATGGAGCCAGAGTAGATTTGCTAAGAACTAGTCCATCAATTATACTGAATATTCTGACAAACCTCTACTGCTCATGGGAAATTTCTTGACAGGATGTTAATAAATCTACCTAACCTTGTCACCTCCCAATATTCCCAATTTGCAGCATTTAAGATAAATAACAGGAAAGCATGATGAGTCTGGACTTCTCAGAATTTCCATAAGGCTCCAGTAGGTTAATTAGAGAAACCTCTAGAAAATAAAAGAAAATGCCTGTCTTTAAAAAGCATCAAAATTGACACACAAAGTGTTTGGCTGGTGGACCCATTTAAAATGTCAGGGAGTATAGGATTGAGGATGATGAGATTGTTGACCTGATGTTATCTTTCTAGGGCAGTGCTGTGTTGGAGAAGAACGTATACAATGGAATAAAGCTCTGGATAGAGGCCCTTATCAAATCCAAGACACCGATTTGGGGACTGGCATATAAATATCAACTCAAAGCACTAACTTTCAGTTGTCAAAGAGAAATCATCAAACCACTAGAACCAAGCTCATTCTCCAAAGACAAAAGATTGTTATTTCCAAGAAGAAAAAGTTTTGCTTGTGGATATTATAGCACAATAAACTCCAGTGGACAGCAGTATGGCATATTTGAGAGCTGATTTCTAGGAGCAGAGAATGTGAGTTCAAATCCCTGATCTGTTATTTGCAACGTTTATAATAGAGCAATCCTAAGAGTACACATTCCATTGGATTGCTTTAAGCATAGGATGGGGATAATACCTATAAAATCATAGCGCTCAGTTCACAAAATAACCCCTTTTGTATGTCATCCTCTGGGTTAATACCGGGCTTGGGTATTCCAGTTTTCTGAGGAATCCCTCACCTGCCCAATCCAGGTAAGTCAGTTGCTCCTCCTCTCTGCTCTGCTAGTATCCTATGTGGACCTTTTGTTCCACACCCAGCAAAGCATAGTATGGACTCTGTCCCTGTGTCTATTTCCTCCAGTTGGCTAGGAAATATTACCAGGTAAATAATATGAGTTTTTACATTGTATTCTGTCATATTTACCTGTAAGATATACACAGTACCTTGCATGTAGGAAGTCATCACAAATGTTTGCTGAATACTCCAGTGAATGCACTATCTCATTTTGTTCATCTGGAATATAGAAAAGACTAATGTTTCAACTTTTAGGTTGAAAGGTCAGCTTTGTCATATGAATGTCCACTGAGATTTTTCTTATTTGTTTTTTCTCAATGAAATTGTGGGAAGGAAACACCTTTAATGTCCTACATGATAATGGTGTAATTCCCAAAAGTGGACGTCAGGTGGGTCTTGACCCATTGTAAAGAGCCTCCACTAACACAGTCTTGGCATAGATTGGCTGCAGTTTGATCAGAACACCCCACAAGGTAGGAAATTCACTCTAATGCACTCAGATGCCTTTTTCAGAGCAACCCAAAAGCTGCTAGTCAGGGGAACATTGCCTCCTTGAGTTGATGGTGAGCAAATTCAGCCCCAACTGACAGTCATAACAGTGGATTGTTGACTCACAGAATATCCAATTCTTTAGCGTCAACTCATCATGTTAGCTATTTAAGGTGGTGGTGGGGGGATAGATTTGTGTTGGATGTTTCCTTTCAGTTTTAGTTTCATGTTTGTGTAGATTCCACATCTTGAACTCCAAAAGATGACTACAGCAAAAGAAGCAAAACTAAAAGCATAGCAGACAATCATTCCAAAAGGCTGGAATAGAGTCATTTAGGGACTAAATGCAAAGGGAAAGCATTATGTGTGTGCATAGAGAATGTATTGTGTCACAAGGCCCTTCGACACCTGACACCAGCCACGGAAGGGTTGCCAAACTTGGTGGAAACTGAAATGAAAGTTTCTTGAAGGGAAATTGAGGAAATATCATTTCCAGTATGATTCTGCAACTATCTTCCTAGAACAAATGATCTAATAGCAACAAGTTTTCAAATTTGACCTTGCATGGCAAATCGCGGTAAGCTCTCTGAGAGGGATTTTGTCACAATGGCCATGTTGTGTTTCAGATTAAAACAAAACTATTCAGGCTTAATTGCAGAGTTGGCACTTTATGATAATCAAGCGAGTTTGGGGCAGCAGTTTAGGCATCTTTCTCTAAGAGTTTCACCATTACTGCTATAGATATTTGTATCAGCCACTTGGGGCCTGATTCTTTTTCTGAGGAAACTATAATACATATTAATCTAACATGAAGGATGAATTAAACTTCAGACTGTCCTTCTTGTTCTTTCCTAGGAAATTTCCTACCTACCCCCGTGGCATCATCAAATATGTATGAGAATCCTGGTTTGATAAAACATGACTGCCTTTAGTATAGATGCTTTGAAAATAAATTTAGAGCTGATTTATACAAGATGGGGTGGGTTTCGCAAATATGAATATCCAGGGAGAGACGGACATACACATATTTTAAAATGTTATTGCACGGACCCAGTGGAGGGAGGCAGAAACTCACTTCTAGATTCTCTACCTGCATGGCATAGCCGTAATGAAAATGCCTGTCAGGGAAAGTAATGTGTTTAATATTGCACAAGGCTTAAATATCAGCAGAGATTTCTGCACATTGCGAATAATTCCTTCACCTGCCCATCTTACCCTGTCCTGTGTTTTAGCTACAGAGAGGTGATATCAGTATGTCGAGCATGAGGAAAAGGATGTTTTATGAGAATGATGCAAGGAAGCACAATGACAAGAACCTCGAAAGGGCAGCCGAAGATGCCACAGAGTTGTCAGAAAAAAAAGGCCATGAGCTCTTATTGCTGAGCCAGGAGAGGATTCTTTTCTATCTGAGGGTCTGGAGGAGTGATGGCGAACGTTTTAGAGCTTTGAATGACACAGACAGCTCACGGTGGCACGTGGACCATAGGTTTATCAAGACTGGTCCAGAGACCATCCCAGATCTTGTGGTCTTGACCAAGGATTTCACAGATTATAAAACAACAGTGATTTACAAAAGGCATTTTGGCAACTAGTCAGTACCTGGAAAGTGAATCACAGATGAAGGCTCAGAGGAAGGCTAAAAGAGATAAACTAATCAGAAAGTCCCAAAAGAGGCAACTTTGTAAGGCATCGTGAAGGGAAGTATTTTCAGAAGCAATAGCCTGATCAGAGAGAACGGAAGTAGATTTCCTTACACAGAATGCATCTATGGAGATATTCTCTTGTTTCTTATTCATAGTCCCCACTTCGGGCTTTAGTTATCTCATCTTTATTTTTTTATAATAACATCGAAGTGATATTTCTACCTTTTACCTTTCACTCCTTTAGTTTATTCTAATAGCTTGCTCTTGTCTTCTGAAAAGTATCTCAACTCCTTCCATGAACATTCAATGCTCCAAAGCATCTGCACTGTGCTATTATTCACAATGATTCCTTTACATGTGTCTTCTGTATCCCAGGACTTCCCCTACACTTTCTTACCATTTTGCTTGATTATGTAAAGTCCTGTTACCTGGGATATTTTCCTTTGTGTCTTCACCCAGACAAACCCAGTTTATCCTCCAGAACTTGATAAAAAGAGAAATACCTTCATGGAGCCTCTCTGAACACTCTGGATTTAAGGATGCTTCTAGAATTCCACATGTGACCTGTATCACATTGGCTCATCGTAAAGTTTGACAGTTGTTTGTATATAGGTACTAGAATGCTGGGTCCTTGAGGACAGAGCCTAAACCCTCAGGGGTCAGAGAGCGAGCCTGAACAGACTAGCCCTTAGGAAATATTTGCTGAATGAATTCTGTCTGTATCTACTATCAATGTTTGTATCTACCACTGTCTTATACATTGTATATAATTGACATTCAGTAAATAGTTATTGATAGTTGAGGTAGATCTAAAATATTATATATATATATATATATACATTTTATCTACTATATATTCTATCTATATATATATGTGTGTGTGTGTGTATATATATATATATATATATATTCTTAGAGAGATAGAAAGATAAGCATAAAAAGACAGAATAAGGAACAAGAGGAAGAGATAGAAGAAGTGAAAAGATTATTCGGTAGGTATATTAAAATATTCTGACTTCTGAAAGCACTGGCCTTCAGGACATGTAAGTAGGAATAACTTTGGACTGCCCAGTGGATATCCTTCTGAACAAGTATGCCACGATATTTCTAACTTCCTTTTCATTCAAGTTTTTTTTTCCTGTTTTGTAGTAGATATGAGTCACAGGACACTTCCAGAAGTTATATCCAAAATGTACTTCTCCTCTCATTTGGGTAGTGGAATTTGTGAACATTATTATAGAAAGATTGCTTGGTTCCCCATAGAGGCTGCTGGGATATGAAATATGTCTTGCAAAACTCTTACAGCAATTTTAATGGAGCCCCCAAATAGCACAGAGGACTGTTAATCAAGTTGGGTGTGAGCATGTAGGATATTTCAGAGAGGGGACAGCTGAATATTAGCAAAAGCAGAGTCCTCTTTGCTTGAGATCCTGTACCTGGTCAGGCTGCACACCCATGAACAGACTGTGTCTACAATATATGCAATGCTTTCCTTCCATATACCATTTTACTAGACAATTCTTATTATATTTCTCTCGCTGCTTTGTAACATGACTCCAGTATAGAATTGGAATGAATCAAAACAGCTCATAATTCACACTATATCACTTTTGCACTCTATTTCCCTCACTTGAACAAAATACCTGAAACTCACAAATTTAAGGAGAGAATTTTGTTTTGGCTCATAATTTCAGAGGTGTCCATCCTTTGTTAGCTGGTTGCAACATCACGGTGGAAAGGTATGGTGAGGCTGAGCTGTCCACTCCGTGGTGCCCAGTGAGCACAGTGCAGTGTAACAGCACCAACCAATGAGAGCTGTGCCCCCCATGCCCATGCTGGCTGGGACTCACCCTTTAACTAGCACTACCTCCTAACAGTGCAGTCAGCTCAGCGCCTTCACCCACTTATGAGAACAGGGTCCCCTGATGATCACTTTTTAGGCACCAGTTGAGTCAAGTTGACACTGAAGATTAACTGGCTGAAGCATTTGGACAATTCCAGGACCTTCCCATCAGCCACTGAATTTGATCAACACAATGTCCACATGAGGAAGGCATATCATTATTTCCATTTTACAGAAGAGAAAACTGCTGATCAGAGCTTAATGGGCCTGAGTGTTAAAAGACAGGACAAAGATTTTAGTCCATGAACAATGTGCTCATTTTCTTTTTCTTCTTCCTTTTTTTTTTTGAGACAGGGTCTCGCTTTGTAGTTCAGGCTGGCCCTGAGTTCAGCCTTGAACTCGCAGCAATCCTCCTGCCTCTGCCTCCTGAGTTCTGGGACTACAAGTGAGAGCCACCATGCCTGTCTCTATGGTATGTGATACTGATTGCTGCTGTGCTTGAGTCTCCATGCCCAGTATGGTATGTGGTTACCGGGGGACAAAACCTGGGCCCTTGCACTTGCAAGACAGATGCCAGAACCACTGAACTAAATCCCCGGCCCAAGTGCTCATTGTCTCAATACAGATCTCACACTCTTCCTTGCATTTTCCTTTTCTCTGTATTAGCCATGAGCTCCTCCTGGGTGTGGTGGAGAGTACTATTTCTTGGCTTCTTCCTATCTCTTAATACAAAGGCTTTGGTAGATACTCTGTGCAGATGTGTGAAAGAAAGGGAGTTCTTGGTAGAGTAATAACTCTACTTACTAACTAAGTAATGGGGGAACAACCAGTTTCTCTTTGATCTACCAGTGGGAAGAGAGTGGAAGGCGCCTCAAATAGCTTCCTCACCCAACCATTCTTGTAGCCAAACTCATTGCCTCATTGAGCATATCATCTCATTGCTCATTCTCCCTTGACTCTACTCATTTGCATACTTTCAGGTAGCATTGAATTTAGATAGCTCTCCCTTCCCAATATTGCAAGCTGGCTATCATCTTATTTGTTGTCTTCAACCAGCAATTTTGCAATTTGTAATCTTAATAAATGTATCATGGCAGCTAGCTATTAAGCCCTTACAATACTCAAAATAGAACCTGGATGAATCTTGATCCTTTTTTACAAACAAGTATCTGAGTCTCATCTAATCAGCTCATTGTTATTTTCTTTTCCCCTGTTCTGCATTCTTCTACTGCAATGAAATGTTGAGACACAACTTGATTTTAATTAATTTTTCAAGCTTTCACTGAAATTTAACAAAACATTACAAGTAAAAAAAGAAGATAACAACACCCTTGTGACACCCTGCAGTATAATTAGCACACAGAAAATTACATATATAATCTAGAAATATATATATATATATATATATATATATATATATATATATATATATTGAAGTGTTTGCAAGCAGTGAATTTCTAACAGATATAATTCAAGGAGGAGAAGTCTTGGTTCGTGACATTTTATAACGTATAGATAAATACATTTTAATAAGAAGAAGCAACCCCTCTGGCCAAAAAGTATATATAAATTTCTCTGCTCCATGTAATGCTTAATATTTACGTAGTTTATTACTATCACCAATGCGGATGGGAAGAGGGGAGTTTTCATATGCTTGAAAATATTCTCTTCTAAGCTACTGAGTACTTTGTAGATTGAAGAAAAATCACAGTAAGAGTGTCTAGCACCTATCAGCAGGTTATGATTCATTTACAAATGTACACACTTAAAGGTGGATGAACCTTAGATACTCTCTCTTTGGCTCATACATTTAGGGGCCTAAAAATAACCCATAAAGTGTTTACTTGGATAAATTCATGGGAATAGGAAGGAGAGTGCAAGTGGGTATGTGTGTGATATCTAGATGTGACACTAATGTGGAAAATCAATATCATAGGTTTATAAATATACCTCCTCTTTCATAGCTTCAACCAGATACTTTCTTGATTTTTTCACATGCCATTGTAAGAACATATCAATCAAGTGTATGTGTGTATATGTGTGTGTGTGTGTGTGTATGTGTGTGTGTGAGTTTTGCTGAGTCAAATGCCTAAAAATTTTCTATTAGTCTAAATTCTATAATTGTTGGGAATTTCAGAGACTACTACTTTAAGGAGCTGGTCTAGAGCCTTAGTATCAGACCACAAGTCAGACTAGGTTTGTCCATGTCAAAGCAAGGTGAAATGAAGGCCTGTGCAATGAAGCGACAGTAGGTGAAGAGGAATCTTGCTGATCTAACACAAATGAGCACACTGAGCTGTGCCATGCTTTACGGGATGAAATTTCCAGCTCTTTTCATTGTTTATCATTTTAAATCTTCCTCAGCCCACATAGTTAACTCTCACCTTATTTGTTGAAGGAATTAATGAGAGAAGTAAATTAAGGATGGCAAAATTCCACCTATATTAACAGTCTTAGAAGAAAAGTCTCTTGTAAAGAGTTTAAGGCAACTTATTGGCCAAAGTGGTCCTCTGCTTTCACAGGGGACATGTGTAATGAAATTTATGTCACAGAATATTCATGAGGATTAATGAGTTCATTTTAGGAAGGTACTTTGAGATCCCTGGAGGAAGCATGGAAAGATTTTAAGTAGTTTATCCTTAACGAATCACCATCTCAGTTATCTAAATACAACTCAAATTGTATTATTTACTTTGCTGCATATTAAATAGTATCCAAGTATAGTTCTTATGTCACAGATTCATATTTTAGACCTTGTCCCCAATGACACGCTAAAAGACAACTATACGATAGTAAGAAATTGGGTCCTGCACTTGACTTTTGTATCAGTGAGATGCTAATGGGGGAGGTGATCAATTCATTCACTCCCTGAGGCATGAGATCTGATGGCCCTTATCTGTAATTCACACTCATGCAGTGTACTGAATCTGTCGTCCTGACTGAAAGACACTCCTCCATGGTGCGTCCCGTGACTTCAGCTAAGAAGCAGGTGTCACTTGCAGTGAGTGACCTGTAAGGGATTTGTGGAAAGAGATGCACTCTTATGGTGAGACGCTCACCAGCTAAGAAACAGGAAGTGTTTGTTCTACAACGTTCAAAAGAGAAAGGAAATCTGCTTGGGGATGTGTCATTGAGACGGATTTTTAAACATTTAAGAATAAGGTCCTCTTTCGAATACAAATTCAAGATAGTACAAACCAAGATACCAATACAGTCATCAATACACTGAGTCTTAATTATGGTCTTAAAATATCTTGTAGAAACTACATTCAAGAGGAGTGTGGAAAGAGAGGTGAGGTAGTGATTCCAGATGTCATAAGATGGAAGGGCCCGGTTCCCTGTCTAGAGAAGCAATCAACACAGGTTGCAATGCAGCTTGTAATGCTCTCCTGCCCTGGGACTTGAGCCAAATTACTTAGTGTTTTTGAGACTGTTTTCACCTTAGAGAATGTAAGATACTCTTTACATTTTTCCTCTTTCTAATTACTTCACTAAGTGTTTATAGGTTTCATTGAGTTCAAAAATTAGCTAATTAATTTTTTAACGTTGAGAGGTTTCTGTTTTTACTTAGCTGCCAATATGTCAACTTTCCTTTGCTGTAACCCCCATCCCCCAAGCAACTACAACCAGTTTAACCTTTTCTTTCCAATGGAAGAGGAATGTTAGTTGCTCCAGATAGAGCACTGCCATTTCATAAATCAATAGCCTGCTGGTTGATCCCTTACGTGTGGCTTATCTCTTCAAATCAAGGTGTGCTTCTAAGACCAGCTAAATGGTTGTTAGTAAGTGACAAGATGGAGAAGCTATTTTTTCCTTTGATAAATTAGCAGAGAAGTCAAAACACATTGACTGTTTAGTCCTTGAATTCCCCTGACTTATTTTGCAGATCTGAGCTGCATGAAAGCCCTAGTCTCAGGGCAGCATTCCTAGAGAAACAAACGGGCATTGCCAATCTCTTGCTGAGAGATGAGTGCCAACCATTCCATTCTGTTGAGATGTTGGGACCTCTTTATACCATATTTGACTATGATGTGCTTATGAGGTTGGAGACAGGAAGGATCTTTGGTTGGTCCTTGCGTCCCACTCATCACTCTGTAACACTAATGAACACTACACTGGCTTAGGCTGAAACTTGGGGGGAAAATGCTTCCTCAGAATGCTTCCTTTAATCAAGGGGGAAGTAGTCACATTAAAGGAGGAATGTCAACTGGTCTACTCATATCCATGTGATGAGTTCAAAGAGCTCTCTTCAGCCTCAGGGCAGAATTTTACCTCATACTTTTATCCAGGGTAATAAGGATACATAAAACAATCATAGAATCACTATAGCATTCTGACATCATCCAGGAAACCAAGTAATTTGGTCATCCTTTTGGACATCCTGCTCTGAAGTGAACACTACTTATATGCCTAAAGAATGAGAAATTCATTATATATAATTATCTAGAAATCCTAAAATACTCTAAACCAGTGATGGCAAACCTATGGCATGCATGTTATTTGTATTTCTTTCCAAACAAAAGATGTTAATGTGTGAGCTGCATCTTCTAAACTAAAACATCAGTGTTCCTGTTTTATCGCATTGGCAGCAATTTTTTTTTATCTTTGTTGGTACATTAAATATACACATCATGATTGCACTCCATAATGGGGATTTGTACCAGTATAAGACACAACTTAATTCTCAATTTTTCCCATAGCCCTACCCACCCTACCACCCCCCCATATACATAAAATTTGTTTCCTTGGCAGCAATTTTTGATAAAGATGTGAACTCTGGGCTGCAGCTCAAGTGCTCATCTCCAACTCCACCAACACTGCTCTGTAATATCGGAAAACCCAAATCGGGTGCCTGAAGTCAATATAGCTTGCCCCATAGTATTCTGTGTATTATCTAAACACTCTCAGTATCACCTGTCTGCTAAGAAAAGGGGAAAATGTATGGTAACTATTGCTATTGCATTTTACAGAGGAGTTAATGAGATTCCAAAACATGGACTGTAGAAGCTCACATTATTAGCAAGTATCCTGGTCTTTACAAGTATTCAGTCTTTGATTTCAAGGCAAGATCCTGTAGCTGTGAGGGAGAAAGCAGGAAGGCAAGGCCAGAAAGAAGATGCCTGCTCCAGGACCAGAATTAGTTAGACTAATAATTCCCAAGGCCAGTGAACTTGTTCTGCAGTGGGCGGCAGCTTGCCCCAGAGAGGATTTGAAACACTTTTACAAGGTGGTGACACCCAAGACTTGGGGTTTCAACAGGTAGCTCTTGCTCTACATGGCTACTCACAACATGAAAGATAAATTCATGCCACACTCACTCCTGCAGGGGAATAAAATAGCCATCACTTCCACCTCATCCCAGATCTCCAGCAGGTGAAGCTAGTGTGTTGGGCTAGAGTCCTTGGTCAGATAACCCTGTGGCTTTAAAGAAGTAGGAAGGGACCTTTGGGAGCCTCAGACTTTTGAACACAGATTGGGGAGTGTTGGGTCTCACATCAGACTTTTTCCTTCAAAATTTCCTACCCTGGGAAATCTGCCCTTGATTCCCTGGAGGAGGAAACTGAACTATTTCTCTTCTATTGTGCAACTTTCCCAAGAGTCCTTTGCATTTCCAGAGGCCATTTTGAAATGCTCCCGGCCATGTCTAGGTTCAGAGTGCAGCAGAATGCTTCACTTAGTCACTGGGGCCTCCTAACGGCTCAGCCCTGGGTGTGTAATCAGCTGTCTTCACTCACCTGACAGTATCATGCTCTAATAAGGTGCTCATTTGGAGAGGTTTCCCCACAGGCTCGCTCTCTCCAAGAGCTCCTAGGACTGCTGATAGGAAGAGTGCATCTGCTGAATATTCATGTCTGCAAACAGTTTTCCCCTCCCTTTTGGTCCAGCGGCCCTTCAGCTCCTCCAAGGCTCAGGATGCCTCAGATCTACACAGCACAGGCTGGTTGCTGGCAGCACAGAGGAGGAAAAAGACAGACACACTAGGACAAGACAGACAGCTGGCAAATTATATCCGAGTGTGCCGCTGCCCACGGGGAGAGCAGGCCTGACTTCCCAGGGTAATCCATCTTCCTGACACATCCCCTGCCCAGGAGTTAGTTTTCTCCAGCACACTCTCTGCTCTTGACAAACAGGCCGGATCTGTCCTCACTCCTCCCTCCCCCTGACTAGCAGAAGAGTCACCCCTGGAGTGCCTTCAGCACTTCCCTTTCTCCTGACATCGCTATTTATCTGCCATCCAATTTATTGATAATTATCAGAGACTTGCGGGACTGCAGTGATTAGATAAAAGCATCTGGTAAGAGTTGGATGCCACTTCATATTGAGTTTCCCAGGACCATTTGTGCCTTCAACCCCACTTTAAATCAAACAAATGGGAAAAGCCTAAGCTGAGGCTCAGAACACAATGCTCCTTTCTGGGGGAGCTTGAGCCTCGGGGTGTTAAATTTTATTATAATTAAACAGACTTGAAAGGCGCAGAAATCTTTTACCATGCCTCCTGAAGATTACAGAGCACACTATTTGAGGTAGTCTGTTAATACAAAGGAAGAATTATTCTATTATTCTATAATTGAGATGTTTCTTCATGCAACAATAATGTCAATGCAAGGAAGAAAAAAAAAATACCACGACAGAAATGAATCTCCGTGTGATTAGTGCCCAGGCTGCTAAATATTTGTGCAATTTTTAAGATTCTTCTTTATCTTCTCAGGGGTTTAGTTTGCTAATCTATAAGGACAGACTTGTAACAGATGATTCCTTTGCTCCATCCTAGGGGCAAAAACTCCATCTGGGGTCTCATTTCAAAAGTGATATACACCAAGACAGTAATATGCATGCCAATACTGATCACATCTTTTAAAAAAAGGTGAATTTTAGTAAATGAGTAGTCTACAAAAGAATATGGTATATTTACTATTCACAAGGTCTATTTAATTTTTAACAAGAAGCGCTTTTGAACTTTCCAGGCTCCACTCCGAAGTGTAAATCTCCTCTCCTTGGAGACTTTAGTCAAGCACCAGGTGCAAATCAGTGGGCTAAACTAACATTTTCTGCTAATGAGCCAAAGGCACAAATCAACTGACTCTCTCCCTCTTTCTCTCTCTGTCTCTATCTTTCCCTCACTCTCCCTTAAGTTTCATACTAACCTCTCTTTTTATCAACACCTTAAGATCCAATTCTACACACAATTCAGTGTCCTCTGCTAGGGCATAAGAAGCTATCTTTAATGAGGCAGTTTGACGTTAAACATATATGCCAGTCAAATATCCTATTGCATCAGAACATCAAGCATTTTATTCCATCATCATATGATTTATTTCATCATCATATTCCATATCATCATATCTATAATCCCCACTTTTACATGTTTAAGAAAGTTCCTCAAAACAATTGTCTTCCGAGTGTTCATTCCTCCTCCCCACCTCTGTGTATTCCACTATGCAAAACTTTATCAGGGAGATGTATACAACCGAGACCCTAAGGGGATGTTGCATGGTTAATTCTTCAAGAAGTGTTTCTGCTCTCTTGGGAAACTTTACATGTTCTAGAAACTCATCCATATGATTTTAATTGAATAAATCCTCATCTTCTAGGCATCTTAATAATCACAATGTCTGAGAAGGCAAATGGATTGAAATCCATAGGTCTTTCTAAAGTATGCATCTTCCTCTTCCTTAAACGTGGATATCCTGTTTCCTTTGATTCACCTAAATCTATCTGAAAAAATGTTTTTTCTATTGCTTTGCAGGAAGATGCCACTGGCGTCTGCTTTTAACTGTCACATTACATATCAGGGAGAGTTTAGCCATTTGACAGATGAGTGTAGAGAACTGAAAAGGAGAAATCAGAAAGGAACCTGGAAGAGGCTCTAACAAAGCACACATTGCTCTACAGTCATGTTGTTGCCCTTGGTCTGCTTAGAGTGGCTGTAATGCCACCTACAGAAGTTCAATCCTTTCAGTTAAAATGAAATCTCAGGATGGGATGATGAGCAAACATTCACACAGCTACCAAATCAAATCAAATCCTTTGGTGGCGTTTTCTTAATTAGATATTTTCCAAACAGAATTAGTAGGGCTGGGGAGTTAGCTCAGTGGTTCTGGCGCATGTCTTGCAAGCGCAAGGACCCGTGTTTGATCCCCAGTAACCACATAACAATACTGGGTGTGGAGACTCACACCAGCAGCAATCAGTACCACATACCACAGTGCTGGGCGTGGTGGCTCACACCTGTAATCCCAGCACTCGGGAGGCAGAGGCAGGAGGATTGCTGTGATGTGAGTTTGACACTGAGCTCAGGGCCAGCCTGAACCACAAATCGAGACTCAGTCTCAAAAAAAAAAAAAAAACCCACAAAACAGAGTTAGTTAAAAAGTTGAGTTGCAGCTAAAGGAGACTCAGCATATAGTATTTAGATAACAGAAAGAGTACAAAGAATCTATGCATTCCAAAATAAGGATGCATCCACATCTATGTGGGCAAACATGGACATAAAGATAGAGAAGGCAGAGTTAATAAAGCTGGTGTGTTGAACACAATGGCCTCAACAGGACTCTTGAGAATTTGTATCCCTGGTATATTCTTGGGCCTAAGACAGTCACTAGTATATAGCAGGTGCTAGGTGGTATTGTTACCGAGATGGATAAAGTCTCTTCAAAAATGTTTTTGAAATACCTTTTATATTAACATTTTTAATTTTAAAATGTACATAAGAAAGCCAAAATATGGTTAATGTTAGACCACTAGAAAGAGTTAAATGTCCACATCTGGTGGTAAAGTCATTTAAGAGAGAAGAAGCCAATGCAGGAAGCAATGCCCATTTATGATGAAGGTTTATAAATAATGTGATTCTTGGGCTGTTTACAAGAAGTAGAAAAACAGAAGGAGATATGTAAATGATTTAATAAATGCATTTGATGAAGCGATTCTAGTGGTAAGTGGATACAATTAAGAAAAATGCAAGTTAAAACAATTCCATTCTGTTGAAGTTCACTGCATTGGGAGAAACAGTCTGAAGACAATGAGAGGTTTATATTTAATGTTGTCAATGTTAAGGCCAAAAAAATAGTCCTGAAGACAGATCAACAAATTCTCCATTGCCTATAATGGACTGTATCATTTCTTGCCTTTGAAGATGCATCAGACGCTCGTAATAGTGAAATATTTTTCATTAAACAGATTTAACTTTTAATTTTCAAGTCATCAAGTTCATAAACAGACTTTTTAAAAAATTACACTGCATATATCATACATGACTTAGCGCTTTCTTTTTGCTTATATGGATACTTGTCATGTTTTAATAAAGCTTATTTTTGTCTCAGTGTTTATCTTTTACATTATTCAGTTCTGGCAGGAAGTTATGTAGCTATCTGGGGCAGATAAGCAGAATAAAGGTTTCCCAGCAATGGCCACATCCAAAT
Source organism: Petromus typicus (assembly GCA_004026965.1). Taxonomy (NCBI): domain Eukaryota; kingdom Metazoa; phylum Chordata; class Mammalia; order Rodentia; family Petromuridae; genus Petromus; species Petromus typicus. The sequence continues at coordinate 139,085 of PVIR01000021.1, forward strand.
CTCCTGAACCTATGAAGATGTTAGATTATGTAGCAAGGAAATGTAAGCCTGCAGATAGAATGGAGGTTGCTGACCATCAGACCTGCAGAAAGCAAGATAATCCTGGATTACCTAGATGGACTCAATCTACTTATATGAGTCTTCAAAAGTGAACAGGGAGATGAAATCATAGGTTATAAAAACTTCTGGAAAAAAGGTGATACCATCAGCCATTGCTAGTTTTGAGGATGGAATAAATTGGCCATGAGCCACTATGGTGGCCTCCAGAAACTGGCAATTGCCCTTAGTTTACAGCCAGGAAAAAGAAAAACATCAAAGATTTCCATCCTACAGATAGAACTATATTTTGCCACCAACACAAACTAGCAGGAAAGAGATTCACTGCTGGAGCTCCAAGAGAGGAGTGCAGAGTGTTAATACTTTTGATTTTAGATCATAACGATCCATAATGGACTTCTCACATGCAGAACAGAAGTAACAGTATTGTCTTGCTTTAAGCTACCAAAGTAGAAATGTGTTACAGCAGCAATAGGACGTTAAAGCATAGCCCAGCCACGTGTTAGATCATTGTTGGCACTGTTTACTCTCCAAGATGATATCAAGAAAAATGGAGTAGGAGGTGAAGCCCAGAATGATGCTGTGTCATGTGCACGTGGAGTTCTCTGTGGCCAAGGAGAGAAGCTATGTGATAAAGCAATGCAAGCAAGGTCCCTGTGCTTTTGTTTAAAAGTTTACCACCCCAGAATGAGTCCAACTCATTTCAGTCCATTAAAGCAGCTTGGGCCTCTGACAGAAAGAAATTGGCACCAGCACTGATATTTGAAAGGGGTCCCTGCCAAGAAGTCTTTTAATGACTATTTCTCACAAATCTCCTTGGCTCTCAGATCCCCATCTCACTATCTGGATTCTAAAATCTAGTCAAGGTCCTCCATGATGGCGACCTTTATAGGAGTCCCAACAAAGTACTATAAAATGAGTAGTTTAAAACAACATGGATGAACTGTCTCCCTCTTTTGGAAGCTCCTGTTCTAAAATACATCAACAGGGCCATAGTCACTCTCTTGGCTTTTGATAGATGCCAGAAATCTGTGGTTTCCTTTGGCTTGCCCATGAATAACGCAGTTTCTGCCTTCATCATCACAGGGCCACCTTCCCTCTTTGTCTCTAAGTTTCTGTGGTCTCCTCTGTCTGTGTCTGTCTCTTTCCCTTATTATAAGGATATCAGTCATGCTGGACTGAATCCATCCTGTTCTGGTATGATCTGCAATTAACTTCTTATAACTTATGGGTCCTATTCCAAAAAAGGTCACATTGGAAGGTTCTGGGACAGATGTGAATTGGGCAGGGAGATAGATGGGTACAATTCCTGACTCTGAAGTCCCTAGATTATAGTAGTATAAGCACAAATGAGTCCTTCTGGCTACCACTGCTTTGCCCAATCAGTGCTGCCCTGACTGCCAAGTAGTGACTACCGGAGAGTATCACATAGAAAGAATAAAGCTGAACCAGTAGTAATTTTCTTGCACTGTGTATTATCATTGAAGTTTCAAAGAACCTTACACATCCCAAAATGATTCACATCTATTATATCATTTCCCCTCATATCAACAATGGTAATCCAAATTTCATTATCTCCATTTTATAAGCAGATAAAATGAAATGTACTAAAGGAAAATATATTTTTTGAAATCACACACTTAGTTCAGAACTAATTTAGCTAAGGAATTCCTGAACTCTAGCCCTAGTTTCTGGATCTTCTTTGTGCAGTCATAATGGGGGAAATGACCTTCATGTCCATGACAACTGTGAAGAGAGCGTTCCCAAGAATTTCATATGTCACAGTGGTATCTACAGTAACCTGTACCACTAACATCTGTCTTCTAGTAATGATAGTTCTGTTGTTGTTTTTTTTCTAGTCCCCCCCCCCAAATTAGAATGAGTATAGAATAAGAACATCTCACCTTCTCTTTCATATATGTAAAGAGAACATATCTGGGCCCTGCCAAGTCACATGATGTAATTTGTTCTTCAATTATAGTTAGTTAAAAATGCAAATCACATAAAAGAGCACAAAATGCTGTGTTTTCCATGCTTCTGAGAAGTGTTCCTTTTATGTGTTCCAAAACAGAGCTTCTATTAATTATTGTTATACATAATGTTCATTATCTATGGCCGGTTAAAGTGGCAACACAATATATAAACCATAGATTTCATTCTTGAAAGAGGCAGAAAACTACTTGTTCTTTATTTACCTCAATAATCTCTGTTACTGCTCGTGGGCCAGGAAAATCACTAGTCTACATTCATTTGGGTAAGCAGCATTTTTTTTTTTCATTACAAGAATTAGGATTGAAAAACATGATATTCACATTAAAATTGACATGCTCACTGAGAAATATTATTTTAGGAAGAAAAGAATTCCTAAAAGAAAAAAGAAACAATAGTAAGTGGCTAAAAAATAAAATTAGAACAAAAGGAACAGGTCTAAAAATATTATAGTAAAAATTTTAAAGTGTCTAAAAATCTAAACTTCAACAATGTGATCTACATCATTTAAGCCTTCAGGTTCAAGGGGGAAATATCTGTAACATGGGTTCAGTAAGAATAATAAGCGATGTTCCCAGTTAGGTGGAATTGTTAGATAAAATCTTTACATATTTAGTTTACACTTTTCCTTCTCAAAACATCAGTGCATATCTCCTGGCTCATTCTTGGTAAAATTGTTAAGATTTCCTAGTCTCTTTCACTTTATTTCACTAGAATTATTATGACGGGGGAAGTCAGGACAGGTCAGTTTTCCACCTCAGATGAAACCTGGAAAATAGAAGATAATGTGTTTTCTACATTCGATTACTATGGCTCTGGTGTTTTTCTCTGTCTAATTCTATAGTTAAAAGCATAATGTAACTGTCATAAGAATGAAAAGACAATCCCAAGACTGGGAGAAACATTTATAAAAGACAAGTCTGATTAAAGTCCTTAGCCAAAATATACAAAGAGTTTTGAAAATTCAATAATAAATTTTTTAAAATGGGGGTAAAGATTTGAACAAGCAAATCACCAGATAGAAAAATGCTAGTAAGGTACGGAAAATCTGAAATTGTCATCCATCACTAGTGAAAAGTAAAAGGTATACCCACTTTGGAAGGCAAATTGACAATTTCTTGCAAAACTAAAAATATATTTATTATACAATCTAGCAATTGTACTCCTTGGTACTTATCCAACTGAGTCAAAACTTCTGCCCATACTAGCACCTGTACATAGATATTTAAAACACCTTCATTCATAATTGACAAAATTTAGAAACAACCAAGATGCTGTTGAGCAGGTGAATGGATTAAAAACTGGTACATCCACACAGTGGCACACTATTAAGCACTCAAAAGGAATGATTATCAAGCCATGAAAAGATATGGAAGAAAACAAATATAAATTACAAAGTTAAAGAAGCCAATATAAAAAGGCTACATGGTGTGTAGTTCCAAGTAAATGACATTCTAGAAAGGCCAAAATTATAAAGATAAATAAAATAGTGGTTGCCAGCGAATGGCAGGGATGAAAGGATGAACAACAAATCAGGGAAATTTTAGGGCAATAAAAACATTACATATAATATTAGGATGATGGATACATGTCATTATGTACTTACCGATCCCATGACATGGGTACCTCAGGAATAATAAACAATGACCCCCTAGTCTAATGTATGGGAAGGTAAATTTGTACATATTTGGTTTCTGCTTCTCTTTCTCTTAAGATAGAAAACATATATTCAAGTCTCCTTCCATGAACTCTAATGTAAACTATAGGCTCTGGCTAATAATCATTTGCTAACATAGATTTATCAGTTGTAGCAAAGGGTCAGCGTAGGTATGGAATGCTGTTATTAAGGAAGGGAATCCATGTGTAGGGGTGGGATATACCAATGCTCTGTACTTTCTATCATTTTTTTTTTCTGGCGAACTTCAACCATTCAAGAAATTTTCTGCTAAAAAGGGAGGGGGATCTTATAATGAATATAATTTTTTTTGGCCCAGGAAGGCCCACTTTTCAAAGTCTTTCAACTCTTTTTTTTTGTTTGTTTGTTTGAGACAGGGTCTCGCTTTGTGGTTCAGGCTGACCCTGAGCTCAGCCTCCAACTCACATCACAATCCTCCTGCCTCTGTCTCCCGAGTGCTGGGATGACAGGCGTGAGCCACCATGCCCGGCACTGTGGTATGTGGTACTGCTTGCTGCTGGGTGTGGGTCTCCACACCCAGTATTGTTATGTGGTCTCCAGGGAATCGAACCCAGGCCCTTGCGCTTGCAAGACAGGCACCGGAACCACTGAGCTAACTCCTCGGCCCTCAAAGTCTTTCAACTCTTAACCTTAAGACTACACTATAAAAGATAATCTTAAAATTAACACTCCTAAAAGTAGTATTTATCTGCTTTTGCATACTTTCCCTGTTTTGTTGGGAAAAAAATGGTACATAGAGCACCATTAAATTAATTTGGGTTGAAGTGGTCCATAAGGCAACATGGACATATAATGAAATCATTCTACTGTAAAACCATTGCTATGCTAAAATTAAATAGTTGAGCCCCAGATATAGAAATAAAATATTCAGTAAAATTTCTGATTTTTTTTTCATTTTCCTTTAAAATATCCACACTAGTATATAGTCTCCCTCTGTAGGGAACTTCAGCTATCCAAGCCTTCTTTGTAGCATAAAGTACTCCAGGAGAAAAACCTTTAAAGTAAAACAAAAATACAATTTGTGAAACTCTCTCTGCTTTACTTATTAAATCTTTCCACCAAAGCAATGACAATGACCAAGCAAGATCTTGCCTCTAGGTTTGACCAATTTTCATGATGACTTAACAAATACAATAGCATTTATGGAGTGACCACAATGGAAAACTAAAAGTTTAACTAATATTCATGAGCTTTTTAAAAAGAAATTTTATCTTTTTAGAGTAATTCCACATTTCTAGAAAAATTGGGTCTGTTTTTTCACTTGTAGCAGCATCATCTTAAGGCAGCACACTGTCATATCTCACTGGGACAATTACAATGCCTCCTAATTAGATTTCAAACTTTCTCTTTGCCACTCCATTCATAAAACCAGGTAATTTAACCCCTATAATGTGCTCACAGGAACATTTCAAATGATTTTGTTTACAAATTATAGAATACTTCAACATCTGGTTGAAACAAAAGAGAAATTTATCCCACACTATAAGAAGCTGAAAATAAAGTAACTATGATATCACTGATATCATCAAAGAAACAAAGTTCCCTTCAGATTTTTCTTGAAAATTGGTATGTGGGCTTTGTCTCCATGTAATCAGTTATTAATCTCCTGGTGTCTACAGTGAAGAAGGAAGCAGATGATTATCTTTCTGAATGGAATTTGCATGTGACTGATAAGAACTTTCTAAAATAATTTCTCATTACAATTAAATAGCTTTCCTTTTATTATATTTGATATGAAAACCAGGTCATAAGTTTGGAAGCACATAGGATCAGCATGGGAGTATCAATACTTTGATACCTCTGATCACTGAAATGAGTATGTCTTGGAAAGAGTCAGGACTTCTAACTTTCTGATTCACTTTGTTTTCAAGTCAATGATTGTGTTATACAATGAATGTTGAGAATTTCTAGGACATTACTTATGTTCTGTCATAAATACTTTCACTTTGTTATTATTCATTGGTATTTCTTCCCATTTATATGTTTCCCTTTCTTCCTTCCTGTCTTTCTTTCATTCTTCTTTCCGGTGTTCTAATAATACTTATTAAGTATTTCTGTGCTAGCTTTCTGAGTATTGGGCCAAGATACTCAATATTCACAATCTAAACAATGAGAGGTTTAATTTGGCTCATGTTTCAGAGGGTGCAGTCCATGGTTAGCTCTCTCCAGATAGAAACAGCATGTTAAAGGACACGGCAAAGGGAAATGGTTCAGCTCATGACAGGAAGCAGACAGGAAAGCAGCAGGCCCCAGAAGCCTTTCCCCAGTACCTATCCCTTTCAACCAAGCTCCACTTACTAACAACGTATTCAGCTATGAGCTTATGAATGGATTTATCCACTGATAAGCATAGTGATTCCATGATCCAATCATTTTCCAAAAGCCTCACCTTTGAACATGAATCTTCTGAGAGGTCTCAGACACAATATGCCTTCCACATATCTCACTACATAAAATGTATTTGGTTCATTTCCAATAGTTGGCAAAGTCTTAAAAATTTCAGCCATAATGAAGAGTGTGAGTCTAAATTCTCTTCTGAAACTCAGACTCTTAGTTATGCATACCTTTAAGTGTCAAGAAAGAAATTTAAATACACCCAAAACAAAAGGGGTAAACAGTCCTACTTAAAATGATACAAATGGGGGAATAAAAGGAACTGAATCAAAGATGAACAAAAACCAGGTCAAATATTAAGCCCTGTCACTTCATATTGAACATTCATTTCTCTAGATGGTTCCTAAAGACTAGTGAACCCCGCAGCTCTATTCTTTAAGCAAAATCTTTCAAATTGTTCTACCCTTTGACATATTTAAGCATTGACTGGTGAGGTATGGCCATTTTCATGCAGTGGTACAAATGCTTCTCTTCAGAAAGAATGACAACATAGACTCAGTTCGAAATACAACATGTGGAATTTTCTCTTGAGCTCAGAATATGTCCCTAAAACTCTTCCCAGAGCCGTCCTCCTCCTACCAAACTTGGAAAGAATATAGAATAAATAAATGGAAGGATAATATGAGTAAATGGTTTAATGTAAAAGTAAAAAGAAAAGAATTTATAATTCATTTAAAAAGATTTAGAATTTGCAGCTCAAAATAAGCAAATTATACAACTATAATCCCAGCATTGTGAGAGGTTCAGATTGGAGAACTGAAAATTCCATTGCACTGTGGTTTACATCAGTAACTTAGTGAGTTCTCTGTTTCAAAATAATAATTAAAAAAAATTAAAAGGGGCTGGGAATAGAAACTAGTGTGAAATTCTGGGCTTCAATCTCCAGTAGCAAAATAATTCTATTGTATTTTACTACTTGATTCTGACTTTAGATTTATATGCATTCCATGAGCATAATGAATTGCTTTTGTTAACTGAAAGGGAAAAATACATCCCAAAATTACCCAAAGAGAAATCCAGGATATGTTCACTTTGCATATAGTTAGTGATTCATTCCAAAGGCCTAACTATGTATGACTTGCATACAGTGTAACACACACCTGTCCATTGACAGTAGCATGTAATTATATCATTTTTCTTTCCTCCTTTTAGGTATACTCATGGTTTTTTGAGAACATGGGGGAAAATCAAGGTGAAAAAGAAGATAGAGTATCCATAAGATAATGTTCTTGCATCTTGAAACCACGACTTCTGGTAGTTATTGTAAAACTACACTTGAAGGGCCAGGGATTTAGCTCAGTGGTTCCAGCACTTGTCTTCCAAGTGCAAGGACCTGGGTTCGATCCCCGGTGACTACATACTATACTGGGTGTGGAGACTCACGCCTAGCAGCAACCAGTACCACATACTACAGTGCTGGGCGTGGTGGCTCACGCCTGTAATCCCAGCACTCGGGAGGCAGAGACAGGAGGATTGCTGCGATGTGACTTTGAGGCTGAGCTCAGGGCCAGCTTGAACTACAAAGCAAGACCCTATCCCAAAAAACTTAAAAAACAAACAAACAAACAAACAAAAACTACACTTGAAATTTGAAAAATATAATATTTTTCACCTTATTAATAAGCCAATTTACTAAAGCAATAATGTAATTGTGCTATCTAAATTGTGAAAATACAGGGAAAGTAATCTAGCCCAGTTCTCTCTAAAATGTATTCTACTGATTTTTAGCCCCTCAAAATGCTACAAAAAAAGACATTTCAAGGTCAAATACATTCGGGGAATGTTCCATACTACATATCCCTCCTAGGAATTCATAATATGAGTGATATCTTTTTTAAAACTCCGAGAAGACCTGAGATAGAAACACTTACATGGCTTTGTTTTTCCACAGTGATCTGAGCACAAAATCATTCTGTGTATACTTACTTGCCTGCTGCCCTTATAGTGAGAAAGAACTGGTCTTATTTAAAATTTAAAATTACAGGTACCAGTAATAGCTATTAATAGGCCCAATTTCCTGGAAAGAACTTCCCAGAAGCAGAAGGAAACAGAGAAGAGATGGTCCTTGAGATTTCTTTTCTTTTTCTTTCTTTCTTTCTTTCTTTCTTTCTTTCTTTTTTTTTTTGAGATTCTCTCATCTCTGTTTTCATAACACCTTCATCCATCTTCCCTGTCCTTTTCCCCCAGGCAAGTTAATGGATTAACCTAAGAACACCGAGTAGCAGAGGCCAAAACTCTGCACCTGAGAATACATTGTAGCTTTACATGCACAGAGGAATAAATCATCCCACAGTCTTTCTCTAGTGAAGTCTAGAAAGAAAAATCATAGACAGGGGGATTTGTCCTTTAGATCGTTATTACCCTTAGCAGGGGGCAAAAATGCCAACAATACGAACTATACTTCGGCGACTTCAGCTGCAACCCAGACCCAAAGATGCTCATAGGGCCTCAAACTGCTTTCCTGGCCACTGAGAAGCAATATTAACATCCAAAGAGTGGCAGACAAATAATGAAGCTTGTTCCCTTTGCCACAGGCCCCTGAACATGCACAGGAAGTCACCAGTATTTGTTTCTTGACAAGTCCAATTTCAAACATTTTAGTTCTTAAGTGTCTAGAGAACAACCAGGGAAGAATGAAGTCAGTGTTAAATCTGTGGGAAGGCGTGTGTGTGTGTGTGTGTGTGTGTGTGTGTGTGTGTGTGTGTGTGTGTATTTAGCTGTAGAAACTAATACAAGCTATTTAGCTTTGGACAAGTGCACAATCTTTGCGATATCCTTTCTCCCCATTGCAACACAGAATGATAGTAACATTTTCCTTACCATGTTGTTGAAGTGAAAGTTGACACAGCATTGCTGTTCAGTGCCGAGCACAAAGTAGCTGGGTATGAAATGGTAACTGAAGTTATGATCATCCCCTTATCTTAGACTCAGAATAGACTTGCATTTCCTTTCTCCTAACTCCAGACAAAGGTTGAAATACCTCCCTCGTTAACGGTTTCACAATAAGAACTTGTGATATGCCAGCTACTCCTCTGACCTCATTTTGTCCTTTAACTCATAACTCACAATGACAACGTAGGGAAATTACTCTTAGCTCTGTTGTAAATGAAAGGAAACAGGCACAAGAAAGCTGGGCAGGATATAAATCTAAGCTGCTTGATTCAGTCAGCTAAACTCTTCACTGCTGAACACGGGGAAATTGCACAAAGAATGAGAGTACAACTCTGATTTTAAGGAAAACTAGAGACTCTGATACCTGATTATTTTTAGTATGAATATTAGGAATAAATAACAAAAGAATCAGATCAGGTGGCAAAGATAATCAACAGACAATAATACACACACACACATATCTATCTCTCTATCTATCGATAGATAGATAGATAGATAGATAGATAGATAGATAGATAGTACTGGGGATCAAACTTAAGATCTTGCAGTTATAAGCCAGGCACTGGAAACATTGAGCTAAATCTCCAGCCCCAGAGAGAATTTAACACTCAAATGAGGAAAGGAGAGTTTAAGGGACCACATGTTTCTCCAAGCTAGAGAGAGGTGACCACACTACCAAATAAATGCTTCTAAGAGATTCTGCCGAGACTATCTGGCCTTATTGTTTTATACTGGCTGAACAGATCGAGATAAACACATTAAGATGTGACAAAGTAACTTTGACCTTGCTATCTTTGCTCACATAAACTGAAAATACACAGAAAACAGGAATGTTTCTTTTAACTTTGGAGCCTCTGATGGAAACTCAGTGATATTCATTGAAGACAGAACATGGGCTTTGTAGAGAATCAATGAAGGTGACAAGTTTTCTTCTCAATGAGAAAAATTACATTTCACAAATTCAAGCCACTTAAATGAAATAATATCCACTCTGTATATTCAGAAGTTCAAAGTAGATACAAGCAAGAGAGCATGAGTGACCCAGACACTCACCAATACTCAAAGGAATTATACCAAACATACAATAGACCCTGACTGGGTTTCATGAGAGAATAGAATCGATTATCTTATTCATTTATTCTACATTATTGTGGAATGCTTTCAATGCCCCAGTCACTGCCCAAGTGCTGGGAATCACCACAGGACCACACAGAGTTCATTCCTGTCCTAGTAAAACAAACATGATTTCCTGTTGATGTGTAGATGCTAAATCTTTAGATATTCTCAAAGTCGTATCACTTAGAATAAACAAGTTCAAACTAACTGATCTTAGGAAAGTTGGCATTAATACTTTTAGTAACTCTGCTGAAGCTGAATCCATGGACTATAGGGAGTGAGAAAATAAATATGGCATCCAAAAGACATAATGCTTAAGGGAACACAGAGAAAATCTCTACCCAGTTCACGTACACCAGCAGGATACCACTAATCAGAATGGATAACGTAAATCCAAGGGAAAATTCATGTACACTTGTAATAAAAGGGCTGATGATATTGATCCTCTGATTCTTCCCCAGCCATATTCATCTACAAGATTATGTTAGTCTGGATCACAATTATTCCCAAACAAACATATTTCTTTCCTCTTAAAAGTACTGTACTGAAGACCAACATGAAATGTACAGGGTGAGCTTTGCAATTTAATAAGACTCTCACTAATTCATATTCATTTACTTATTCAATAATTCATCATAAGTGGATGTCTTTATATTTCAAGTATTATTTTAGGTACAAGGATACAATGCCAGTCTGAGAAAGATCTTGCACTGCAATGGACCAAGAGGTAATAAATTAATGAACAAATAAACAGAATAGTGGTGCTATCAAAGCATGAGAATAATGAGATGGAGGTTGGGAAGATAATGAACTAGAAGAAAAAACTCCTCTATGATCGTAATATTTGAAATGAGACCTTCATTATCCAAAAATGATAAGGAATAAGAGTCTCTCAAATAGCAGGTATAGTTATTAATTTTTATGTATTTTTATAGCACATTACCTCACTTGACTTTTAACAATGTTTCTCTAGTAATTACATGGCAAGGCATCACAGAGAACCTGAAACATATTTTGACTCCCTTTTGCTGTGGAAGCAGGTAATTGGAGCTTCTAATTCTTGAAAAAAAAAAAAAACCTGCTACATATCTTTAAAAGAACTCAGAGGTTGTTAAGTACCAATTTATTACCTTTAAAAATTTTAACAAACTCTTCAATATACTATTGGTAGAAATACACATTCATATCATATTCCTGGCAGGGAACCTAACAAAATTTGTTATTCATATAAAAATTCTGTTTATTCATATTTGTGACATTGGTAATTATACTTATGAAGATATATTCCATGGCTAAAATCAAACAGTTTTACATAATTTAGCTACAAATATTGCTGAAGACATAGTTTAAATAGCAAAAATTAACTGTTACATCTAATAAAACTGGGTTCGGGTAATTTATGATATGTTTTAAAATAGAACATGGGTAAAACACTGGAAATCAGTATCTATATACAGTAAAAGCTATTCAATTTCAGTTTTTGAAATTATTGTTATTCAATCACTATACAGTCATAGCTGTCCTAAAACTTGGAGAAATTCTCCTGTTCAGCTTCCTGAGTGCTGAGATTAGAGGCACACATTCTTACCCCTAGCACAGATTCGTTGTTATTTAATATTCCCACATATTCCTACTCCAATAAATCCAGGAAATAACCTAGATAAGATTCTGTGATTCCACGTATGATGTTATGACACAAATCCCCCAGAGAGTTTCTTTGCTTCTAGAACTCTTTCTGTTTCGGGGTTGTGGATCTCAATTCTTGCAAAGTCATAAATCTAATTCATGTAGTTTTCTTTACAAAGGGCTCAAAACATGGTCCTACTTTTTTTTTAAAGAAAACCAGATCATTTCTTTCAAAGTGAGAAGCTACCACCTTGCTGTCTCCATGTTTACACAAGTTACTTACCTTCTAGATCTCCTCGCTTACCCTGGAATACTTGTTTTACCCATTTCACAAAGTAGATAAGAAGATTCAGTGTGTTATTTTTCAAGCTCATTGGACTGGGTTTGACATGTACAATTTACAATATATACCTCATAAGAACTCTAGGTCAGCAGAGAAATTCTGTTTTTCTTGGTTTAAGATAAGTTTCCATCCTTGCTCTTTGGCTTTAGATACCAATACCCCTTGCCCTCTCCCTCTATGTATAATTATATATATGAATCACAATAGATGACACTTTCCCTTCATCAGTACACAACAATCCCCTGTGACTCCGATCAGTCCTAAGAAGGCTCTTCAGTAGATCATTAGTGGCAAGTTAGGGGAGGGAGATTGGGCCATAATCAGAGGAAGTACAACTTAGTGACTTTGAATGTTTTCCTTTTGCCCATCCTCAGTCACCCCACTTTTATCCCCAGCTTCAACTCATCCCCTCCCCATTCCTCTGTGCACACTCATAAAAACCACATCCTCTGCCAGTTGTTATGATGAATCCCATAAGGGAGGCAGCCTCATTGTCTTTTGAAATGCTTATTACTCTATCTATTTTGTCCCATTATTTCCATAACTCCCATTTCTGAGCACTCTCTTTTTCTCCATAATTTAAGTTAGGACTTCTCAAAATGATGTTTAACATAAGCATCTCCTAGGGCATGGGCACTTATACTTGAAACCCATTCCAGCCTACTGAACCCAAAACTAGTGCCTTGGGGTTGGTATTTGTGAAACATATGCAGTAAAGAAAAGAAACAGAACCCCGAGAATCAAAGGCCAAGGAAGTGGCAGAAATGCAGGGAAAGGGGCCTCCCAGTCAACTTCCCATTGACATTGGCTAGAAGGAGGAAAGGCTCTGAGCTGGTGAGTGTCTGTGATTGGATCTGGTATAGAAAAGGATATTATTTTTCCCTTCTCTACTAAAAATATGAATGCATTTAACAGTAGCAACGAACACCAAGACTTCTTATACACTAGTCTCCTTGTTATATGCAACTTTGTCTTTCCAATTAGATAATAAGGTCATTAATTATGCTTAATATTTGTATGTGTGCCTTGATTAAAATTAATTGACAATCAAATGTTTTTCAATTTCAAGAATAAAATAAGAATATAAAAACATCAAAATATTCCCTAAGAGCTAAAGTCAATTATAGCCTCAAAACATTTAATGACAGTGACTCATTAGAAAAAGAGTAGGAAAGGCAGAGCTGTCATTACCAACCCCCAGAGGTGAGCATGGTTTTAGTTGCCTCCTCTGTTTTCACTCTCAGGGAGAGGAGAACTTCTGTCACTGTCACACAGCCAGGAGTGGCAGAGGGAGACTGAGTCCATCTGTCAGATCCTAGAGCTCACATTCTTATCTTTCTGCCTCAGAGCTCAGCCTGCTTCTGATGGATTTTCTCACTTGGAGAGGTCGTATGGCTTTTTCATCAGGAGAGTTGATACTCATGAGACCTTTGAAAACTACTTGGCATAGAAGGTTCCATTAGTTCATCTGTTATCATTCTTTGTCATTATTAAATTATTCTTCTATACTCTGACGTTCTTTGATATAGAGGCAAAATTGGAAATGACAACACAGAAAATAGAAGAACAGTCAACTTTTAGACAACTGTATGTTTTCCTGCATGTAAAAATTAAATATCTTAAAGGCATATAAAGTTCACTCTTCCAGGAAGCACTATTTCTGGATTTCTATCAGAAGACTAAAGGATTTCTGACCTGACAAAATTCAGACCTTTGATATAATTAAATAATCACCACACCATTACACTCTATTAAGAGTGGATTAATCCGAGAAATAAAAATATAGTAACAAAGCTGATGGATGATGGTGGATAAAGATGAAAGATGATGATATTATGAAGCATGTGATGTTCTACACTGAACTTTTTAGTCCCACTTTCATTAACTTTGGGCTAAGCTACGGAGACAAGAGTGACTAACAAAGTTTTTAAACACCAATTGAAGAATCAGTCCATTAGAGTTGTTTTACTTTGGAGGAAATTTCTATATATTTCTGTTTATCTTTGCCAGTATCTCTATAGTAAGGACCCTGTAGCTCAAAAATTTGGTTTCCAAACTACTAGGTCATCAGTTCTCAGATATGAAGAAGAAGCTAAGATACACTGTTAGCACTGATAATTATATATCCTGTTTGGCTAGTAGCCACCCAGCCTTTTCTGCTTTCCCAAACATACAACAGCTATGTGTTGAACAAGACAAATTTCCCAACCTCTTATGCCTAAAAGAAATAATTGCTAACACAATGTACAATTCCTGAATATTTACTGAACACAAAGAGAAATCTCAGTTGGGAATGCTGTGCAAAGTGAGGAATCAGAAGCCACCTGCCAAAGAACTGCCAGAAGGGACCAACCAACAGAACAAAATGTGATGCTTGCGTGGATGTCTACACCAAGTCTCAGCCGTATCACACTTTGAAGACTATCCAAAAAGCAGTGCTTTCTAAGGAGACAGCTAGAAAGGCACCTGGATGTGCGCCCTTCATTGTCTTCCCTGTGCATAAATATCTCTGCACCAGGCCAAGAAAATGACAGGCAGCCTCAGGTTGCTGTTCTGCAACATCCACCTGACAGCTCCCTGGTTTTCAATGACAGCCGCTGGAGGCAGCCTGTAAGAAACACACCTGCAAAGATGTAGCTGATGAGTAAAAACATAACAGCAAGAGAATTCAGACATTGCCCTTACAAAAAAAGCATAAAAAGCCTCCCACTGAATAAGCCCATTTCTCTGATGGATACCAAGATATGGATGCTGATTTCTTTGGGCAGGCAAGGGGTGCCCTTTATACCCAACTCTTAGTTGGCTCTTACAAGTCATGGTCCAACATGGGTAATCTGTGTTCAGTTTTCTACTCAAAACTCAGAATTTCTCATACAACCTATCTCTTTCCTTGTCAACTGTCACCCTATGAAGCATTGTTGAGAAAGAGAATGATAGGGAGAGAAAGGGTGACAACAAACATGGGAAAAGCAAGACAAAAGGCAAGTCACTTGGAAAGAATATTTGGATTCTCCTTTTCAGAAAAAGCAAAGACAGTTTCACCATTTTAAGTGGAGCTGAAATGAGCACTCTTCCTTTTTAAGCACCATGTGGATCTGATGTGAGTTCCTTGGAATAGGAAAAAAAAAATTTCTCTGTATCTTTCTTTGCAAATATTAATGCTACAAATCTTATTTGTGAGCAAGAGTAGGAACAAAACATGGGGGAGTGAAGGGCATTCTGAGGCTGACTTGCAATGGCTCTCAAAAGTTATTGAATTGGACATATCGCTTTCAAGTTTTTGCTTTCTATGATGCCATAATGGTAACTTTAAATCAGCTGAGGGAAGAGTATCTGTGCCATAAAAATCAGCTACTGCTGTCAACTAGAGCTCCCACTCCCGGACAGCCAATTATCAACCAGAGACTTACCAGTACTCCTCTGGCAATAAAAGGCCTACTCAACATATATCTAGGTTCATAATTGATTATTATGTACTACAAATTTTACCTATGTATCATCTTTAATCTTTGCAACTAATCTTAATAAGAGGCATGGTACTTATCTTTATCACTGCTTTAGGTTTAAATTGCCCAGTATCGCAAAGCTGTAAGACATATTTTGAATCTAAAATTCATCTTCGTACACTTTACAAGAATATTATCTAAAAACAATGGGTTTTGACATCTCAAAGAAAAATCAGTATCACAGGAGATCTTGGCATAAGTATGCCAAAGAGTGGCTCATAGTATAACTAGTCTGAATCCTGAAAGAGGGTGGGGTGTGTAGCAGTGTGTCACCTGGATCTATATTCTGTACTGTCCTAACTTGTTTCTCATTCAAATAAAAACATAGAAGGTATGTTAATAAAACTGACAGACTCACACAATTTAGAAGAATTGACTGTCTTGTTTGCAGTGGACTTGAGTGTATGTGATGTTAGCTTTTTTTTTTTTTTTTTTTGGAAATAGAAAATCTTGGCAAAGCTAGTACAAGTATCATATCTTTTAGCAATGGCTAAAAGAGAAACTATTAAGTATTAGAGAAAGCGTTCTTATCAGAGCGAGAAGGCTGCTTGTTTGCAGACCCCAAGTCTGCTCTACAGAGAGATTCTTCTTCCAGGGAGTTAAACTCAACCAAGAAGGCTGAGCTGCAAGAAGGGAGAGAATCTTCCAGCTGGAGGACTTGGCTAGTAAAAGGTGACACTTCTTGTCCTTCAGTTATTTAAAGATGGCCGTAAGGCCTTTCAGAGTTTGGTTAAACATACCAGATTAATTCCGGTTCAAAATCTAATTTACCTGCTTATTAATTATGCGACTCTAGGTAATTCTCAACAGTTTCTTCATGTGCAAAATGAAAGTGATAATGGTACTTACTTCAATGATTTCTTATAATGAAAGAAATAATATAGTGATTTAGAAAAAGCTAAAACAGTGCCTAGCAAAAGGTCAGTGCTATATAAATATTTACTCTTATTACTCTCTCAGGATATTTCTATTTTATGTTAAATCAAAAGTTTATCAATTTTAATAGTGTGTGATTTTGATAGTTTGTTTGATTTCCCACTATAAAAGAGCGCCAAATTCTTGGTTAGTCTCCAAAAATACTTGTTGATAAAATATTCAGAGTGGTTAAGTAATCTTCATTAAAACTAACATGATAAAAAATGGCATGAATTCTAGAGAAAAGGAGTGGAAATAACATTCATTACAAGGTCAATTTCTCCCAATCTCAAGGCCTTTAATATCATTGAGTATTTCTGAATATATTGAAAGAAAGCATCATATTCCTACTAAAAAGTTCAACAACCTGGCCTGCACTTTTAGCAACTATTTAAAAATAATACTGTTGATGTTTTACTTTAAACACATTTTTTGATCCTTGCTGTCCTTTAAACATGAATTGTTGGGATGTGCCAGACTTTGAGATTAAGACATGAAAGTGAATCTTCTTCAACATTTGTCCACAAATTTTATTTTTTGGAAGATTTACTATGAGCCCATTAGTTTTGATAAGTGTTCTAAGGGCACTAATGTCACACAAAGAGGTTTTCCCAAAGGGGTCATCATCATTTCGTTCTTGAGTTCCCACCTGACAGGCAAACTTGACTTCAATATCGTTCAATGATACACACTAGTGACTTTAAAACAATTTATCCAAATCATAGGACCTGATTTTTAACTCAGTCAGAGGCATTATTATAGAAATAAAGGCGCATAAAAAAGATGAATTTCTTAGTATTTTTTTTTTTTAGCCCAAGGAATAGAAGGTTAGAGAGGAAAAATCTTGTGCAATACCTATTTCAAAAATATGAAGGATTATTACTTTGGAGATAGCTGCCATATGTTCTTTATCTCTCTGGAGGATAAACAAAGGAAAACCAGAAAAAAATATAGCTTAAATGAGAGCAATGGGGATTTTAGATAATGACTTGAAAAAGAACTTCTGGGTAACAAGTGCCATTGAACATCAGAACAGGTTAGCAGGAGACAGTAGGAAATATCTTTTGCTAGAAGTGGTAGTTGTAAGTACAGAGCTTTCTAATTTGTTTCACCACCTGCTTTTCTATTTGTATTAATGAAGAAAAAAGGAAAAAAATAAAACTAGCTCATGCCTTCCCAGGGATATAACTGTACAGACAACCATATGATCTACAAAAGACATGTAGGTCTCCATCTGTTCTCCATCCCATAGGATCCATTTTCTTCTCTCGTGGTTGAATGGCTCATGTGGTCTCAGAACTTTCTCTAGCCCAGAGGCAATTGCTACCCCATACACTGTCTGGACCCTCAGACAATGAACCTTCCCTCATTCACTTTTCCTATTACATGTGCATGGTGGACAAGACAAATCCTCTAAATGCATTTCTTCTTAGGAAACTATCATCCATCTTCACAAATCCAATCTTCATTCTCAAGTGGCTAACTCAAAAATCTCCAACTGTAGTGGTCTACTTACCCCTCAAAATTGAGTTCATGTTCTCCTATTGATGACAGGTATTATCATTTGGTTATTCCATAGTCACTAAGCCTCCAAACTATCACTACGCAAAATTGTAACCTTCATCTTCTTCCACTGGCTTTAAAAAACATTCCCCATTGATATGTTCATCCTTTTATCTGTCTACCTGCAAAATACGTTCCTTTTTATCCTTTTTGGTATAGACAACTCCCCACCCCTGATTTTCCACTCCTGTCAGTGGATTTTCAATTCCTTTTCTCGCATGTTTCTTTTCTATGGTTACCATAAATGATTCTCATGTACATACTGAAGAGAGTCCATGCTAACTAAATTAGCTTTCATGGCCTCCCATTACTACTTTCCCACAGTTATTTCAAATCCTCTATTGGAGCCAAACTTGTCTCACCACATGCCTGGAACACATGGTTTTTGATACTTTGCATAAAAGCAGCATCATTTATGGACTGTTCTGTAGCTGGACAATCTGCTTGGAACTTCTATGGTATTACCCCAGATCTTTTCCTATGACAGCCCCAGTAAATACCCACATTCCATCCATAACAAATAATTTATTCTTCACAGATATCAAAGTATCAATTTTCACACTTGTATACTTTTTTTTTTTTTTTTTAAGATTTTTTTTTTTAGGTTTTTTGAGACAGGGTCTCGCTTTGTGGTTCAGGCTGGCCCTGAGCTCAGCCTCAGACTCACATCACAGCAATCCTCCTGCCTCTGCCTCCCGAGTGCTGGGATTACAGGCATGAGCCACCACACCTGGCACTGTGGTATGTGGTACTGGTTGCTGCTGGGTGTGGGTCTCCACACCCAGTATTGTTATGTGGTTACCGGGGAATGGAACCCAGGCCCTTGCGCTTGCAAGACAGGCGCCGGAACCACTGAGCTAACTCCCCGGCCCCACACTTGTATACTTTTAAGCAAACATTTTAAAATTTTGAATTGATTGCAGACAACTTGAACTCATATGTCTATATATCTTCTTCCTGAAAAAGTGAATGCGAATGAACATTGACTATAATTGAATATTTCATCCTTGATATTGAAAAATGCTACCTATTGAAAAAATATCATGTCTTTCACTAAATAACCAGTCTAGGCACAAACAAAGACATGCATACTGCATTTTCTTCTCTGGGCCAGAGATTTAGCTCAGTGGCACCATGCTTGCCTTGTAGGTACTCAATTCCCAGGACAGTAACAACAAAAGTCCTCATCAGACTAATGATATTAAACCAACCATCTCATACTAGGGACAATTTAATATTTGGTGAAAATTAAAGGTACAAAGCAGAAAAGAATAAAGATAGAGGAAAAAAGAAATAGAAAGAAAAGGAGGAATGAAAATCTTTGAAAAGAGTAAGAGAAAGAAATCCAAAGATTTCATGTTGTCTAAGTTTGGTTCGTGAATTGCTTGTGATCCCTCTCATGGTTCAATTCTCATTTTACAGAATCAGTCAAAAAGATTATAGCTCACTTCAGTTATTCTTGGCAGATTATTCCTCAGTTTCAAGGTAAAACAGCTAACAGCTTCACTTCTACTGTGAAACAAGTTCCTGGCCCGCTCCGTTGATCTATCTGATCAGAATTAACACTGTGTAACTTCTATTCAATGTGGCTGAATTTGTATCTGTTAATTTTAGGAATGCTGTCTTTCCGGGTACCTTCACTTTTGCTACCATTACATTATTCTCCCTTTAGCCCAGAATTAAGAGTATTATATGTCTTTCAGCTGAGATGCTGCTGTCTAGTGAGGTAAATTACATCACCCTTGCTAAATCAATCAAATCCAAATACTAAAAATAAATCCCTCCTGGTGGCATAAACAAACTAGTCTTTAATACACAGAATATCATAACAGATTATCCTTGGCTGTTCACTATACTGTATGTTCTGACACTTGTTGGTGTATTTACAGTGTTTCTACTAAAAAAAAACATTGATCAAGGAAGAACAGCCAAGTTCAGAATGTTTTAAATCTGTATTACATACTGTCAAAATAACTTTTAACTATATGTGAAACTGAGTATTTGCAATTCAAAACAAGAACACATAAGGGAGAAATAGAACTGGCTTCCATTTCATATAAATCACATTAGAAAGAAGTTATGTGAATCATCCATATTCTAGCAGACTCAGAGAGAAATCTGTGGTCAGGTGAGAGAAGAATATCCCAGTCCCAGAAGGTGACCTTATGTTGAATAATGATGATCTCTAGAATGAGATGAAGACTCAAATGCTACAACTTGAGTAAGGAATAGGATAATTCAGGAAATGATGAAACCCTTCCAATTTGGGTATAGTCTTCAAATAGGGCCACCCATATCAAATAGTCAATGGGTTTATTATCAAGCAACTATTATACAAATTGTGTTCTCTCTCTCTCTCTCTCTCTCTCTCTTTCTCTCTCTGTCTCTATCTCTCAGGATATGGAAAAGAGTCTCAAGATCTGGCACATCATGTGAAGGCAAAAGCAGCCTGATATAGCGTATGAGAGCAATGCAAAGTTGGAGTTTGGGAGAAATGCAAGGCAGCATGGGATAAATGCTACCCTTGGTATAAGCTAAATGGATAATCATATAAATCCAGAGAAGAGAAATGTATTTGGTTAATAGACATATTTATGTGACTTTATAAAGGAATTGTGGAAAATATGGGGATGAGGAATGAATCTTCAGAAACTAATACATTTTGTCTCAGTGTTTAGAAGACATAATAAGATATTTTTGAAGTCAGTCTCCAGAAACAGCATGGATAGAATGTCTAGACCTAAGGAACACTGAGGAGCTGTCACAGATAGAGAAAAGATTGTGTATTGTGTGGAAGAAAATTCATGAGTTGGATGGATTTGAAGACAGAACTTCAAAGACAGCATGACACTGAAGTTAAGGCCTCCAAGATGTTCTGAGTGCTTGGTTTACATCTTTGGGGAGTTGGCAACAGAAAAGATACTGACTAATCAATTCATTCAAGTATTCTTTGAGATGGCCAATAAATCATGGAATGAGGAAAAAAACAAAAAATTATAAATATATAAAATGAAGAAACTTAAAGTTCTGAACAAACTATCCAAAATCTGCATACCAATAACCAAGTTCAAGGAATTAAACTCTCCAATTTACTAAGAATCGTTTTTCTGTGTAAGCAGCTAGTGAGAACCATCTTCCATTATCTCTACCCTCAGAGAAAATAATTAATTCAGAATATCAGTACGTCACAAAACTATTTTTGTCCTTCCCAATTCTCATATTGTTGGGATGGTTATTGCATATTCATACAGCCACCAAAGGTGAACTCGTTTCTTGACTAGAATGCTCCTTGGTGAAGATCTCAGATTATGCCAGGGTGACACTAATCTCATTATTCTAATACACAGATATGAGACAAATCTGAAAATGAGAATTGCCATATAGCTATTTAGATCAGAAAACAGCAAGAACTAATCTTAATCACCTAACAGCTTTCCCTGAACATCACTCATACAGGTGTAATTCAACCAGCTGATCATTATACTAAATACATTTCATAAAGTTCTTATTTTTTTCTATGTTTTATTATATTATTTTATGAAAATTAACAGAACATACCCAAGTTTTGGTTGTCCTGAACTTCTTATTTGGACCAGTAAGTGGTTAAAGCAGGAAAACCTGCTCCTGAGATAACTAGCTGGATACAGAAAAAGGAGGACAGATGCATAGTACTCCAGCACTACCCAGCCAAACTTCAGCTAAACCCAGAGCCAGAAATAAGCTTCAGAAGTGACAGGGTCATTCACCAAATCCCAGCCCTGTAAGCAGTCCTCTTACCAGCTCAGACTATCACCAGAAACACATGTTTACTATGTTGTTAAGAAATTGTGGCTATCTGTTGTGCAGAAGGTTGTATAGATAGCTGATTGAATTTATCAATAGTATTGCTGACCTAATGTGAATTTTGCAAGAAGTTTCTGTAGCCTTAAGATAGACTTCATTAGGCAGTTCAGGCAAGAAAAGAAAACCAACTAATATTCTGGAACATATTAAACAGAAAATGATAATTACATCATACAAAAGTCAGTACTTGATTCACTTAAAAACTGGGGCAGGGGTCCTGTGGAAACCACAGGCAGACACGACTGAAGCTATTGAGTCATTCCCTCTGTGCAGTCTCCCTCCATCTGCCCAGTGTCCCTTTACTTCATCATCACTCTTAATAGGAGGAAGAACAGTGTTCCAGGACAGCATGGTGCTCCTTGCTCAGAAGTTATTTCCCCTTGCAATCATCTCCAGTTAGTCATCTTTATTTTCCATTCCTTCAGGACCATCCTGTCAACTGACCCTCTCTACAGCAAATGGATTCACTAATGGCAGGTGTAGGAGGATATGGCTGGTTGTGTCATACTGCATCAGTTATTTCCCCTAAAATCACTTGTGTTTTCATGAAGCCTCCTGGAAAAGCTTCATCATATCCGAATGCATGAATCTCTAAAAGCAGCACCCCAGACCCTGTGATGGGGGGTAAATGGCTTCCTAATCTGCTCAGTTAAAGGAGTGGACAGACTCAGCCTTAAAGCAGGTAAAGACAAGAGCCGATCACAGAATGGAAAGTAAGATTGGTTAGTGTTTTTGTGTTTACAAAGCTTGTTTATTCTGTTTCCCTGCAGGCACTGGGAAAATAAAACTAGGAAGAGTAGAATGAATGTGAATGAGAGGAATGTGCTTGTATGTTTGCTTGTTGGTTGGTGGTACCAAAACCCTAAGAAGTCCTCAAGTTTCAAGATTTCTAGTATAACTGCATTGGCACCTGCAGAGTCTCCACAGTGTTAAGAACCAGGTCTCTATAAACACTAACTTGCAGGCATGAAGAAATTTTTTCTTTCTGATTTGTTTCTCCTTTTCCCCAAAGGCCTCTTGACATGGAGAGATAGATGATGGCCATTGTTAGGGATGAGGAGGTCCAACCATTGACACCTAGGCTCTGAGAATCCCATTTGTCAGCCCAGTGCTTTTCTCTTACTGAAACCTCTCGTCATAGGGCCTAGTTTGCATGCTCCTAGGACAGGGAGTCAGTGACATGGGATATGAGTTATCATTCTTCACCACTCAGGCAGGAGAAGGAAGGATAAGGAGAGCAGAGAAAGGGAGCCATCCATGACCAAGTCTTGATTAATTACCCCTCTTGACAGTCACGAGGAATGGGGAAATCAGAGCAGAAAGACTAGAGGAGAAAAAAGAAAGGAAGTAAAATGAAGCTAAAGAGAAAAGAACCAACTTTATCATCTCTTCTGACATGGAAAGTATCTCTCTTAATTTAGAAAAATCACTTAATCACATCAGATGTCTTAGAGGAAGAATCTGAGAACAGAAATTATAAATAAACAAATAGAGGTCAAGCCATGTTTTCTGGAAAACTCAACATTTTTATGTGCCTTGGAGGTATAGGAAGAAGGTATCTGAAAACCAAAGCTAGGATCAGGTTGAGGTCACTTATTTCATTTGTATCCTATACCTGGGAGGAAAAGTAATTGTAGCCAACACAGAGACACAGTGACCTCTCCGGTCTGACTGACTCCCCCACCTGCTGAATGAAACTACATGATCTTCGGTTTCTGTGACAGGGATCTTTTAAAGAATATCTTGACCTTTGCCTCACTTTCTCCCACAGGGTAAGCTACTCACAGAGAAATGGCCTCCAGTAACCTTCTGGTGTGCTAGAAATTCCCAGAAGTAGAATGAATCTTTAGGTCAGAGAATCCAGCTCCCGGGAAGCCCGAATGAAACACCAAATATGTTCACTTTGATGTTCCCAAAACAGATTATGTCAGTTTCACAATTTAGCTCAAGGCTAGGGAGTTCCTTCCTCTTTGTTGGAAAAGAAGGAGGGGAAAGATGGTGCTGGTTCTTTTGTATGCCAAAGAGAGCAGCTGACAAGTTGTCATTTGAGACAATGTGAGCTATCACTGGAGAGAGGACAAGGTAAGGGCGAGAACATTTCCAGAGAAATGTAGGGGAAATTCTGGTTGTCAGAGATGCTAGAAACCACCACTCAAAAAGTTCTGTTTCTTTTACAGAAATATTGTTTGCATAACCATGACCTCTTAAGGTTTTGTTAACCACTTTATATAATCATACAAATATCACTATACAAGGGCTGAACCCAGCACATATTAAGCACGGCAGTGCACGCTTTCACCTCAGCACTCTGGGAGGCTGAACCAGGAGAATCACAAGTTCAAGGCCAATGTAGGAGACTTTGTCTTAAAAAAATAAGTTAAATTAAAATTTTAAAAACCTGAGGATATAGCTCAGTTCTGAGTTTAATCCTGATGCAAAAAAAATGGAAAGGCAAAAAATAAAGAGACATACCACTTCTGAATTGAAATCTATACATAGTTATGCCTGTTAGTGTATTTATAAGATTGTCTCACATGGACTGGATCAATCCCATCAGCATTCTGAAACAATGCAGGCCTAGAAATAATTGACATCATTCCTATATAGCAGCAATACCCAGGGGGTCAACCGTGCTGTAAGAGGACTGTAGGAATTCTCCTTCACCCAAGGAAAGCACAGTAGAATGCTACTCGTTTGGGATTCTGCTCTTCCCAGGTACTGTTTCCATCAATATCTGTTATGTTGTTATTCTTTTTCTCATCTCTTCCACAGGTTTCCACAGAACTGTGGTTGAACTATACATTTACAGAGGTTTTCTTCCCCCACCTACTGGTTACTTTGGCTATTAGGAACCTCAGTTTCATGTGCTTAACAAATGATTCATGATGGTAAAAGTGTTGAGAGTTCATCATAATTAATAGACATTGTTAAAGGTTTACAAAATTAAAACTGGCTTCTATTATAAGTTTACATAAAGTGCTTAGAACTATGATTTATACTCAGATTAATACAGTAGCAATATAATCTAAATTTACATAAATTATACTCTAAGATACACTCTTGCCTGATCATATTTCTCCCTCTCTTCTTCCTTAGCTATATCCTTTGTTCTGTGACACTGCTAATACTAAAGGCCAGAATAAATCTCTCTAACCAATCTCTTGCTTGTGCAATTTAAAATCAAAGTCAGATCCAGAGGGTAAAATCCATCTCTCTTTTCCCCTTAATGTTCTCTTTAATTTACGCCCCTTTAAACATCACCATCTTATTTAGAGGTTATAGCATATTTACACTACCACCCTTCTCCCTAGAAGCTCAGTTCTTTATAGGTATTTTTTTCTTAAATTATATTCTTCAAAGTGTTTCTGTGACAAAAGCAAAACATAGGTTTAACATTTTAACTAATTCTATACAAGAGTGCTCTGCAGGCCCTTCTACATTTTGTTTCTCCAACTATGCCCACTCTGTTATTTCCATTGACAATCTTTGCCCAGAATAAGTGTGTAAGGACAGTAGTTCCAGCCTTTTACAGATACTTTGGGGACCTCTGTGCAGACCTTCTGAAAATAAGATAAGTAGAGTAACTTATTCTTTATGATTGTCTCACTGCATTGGACTAGAGGCTACATAGCATCGCTTTTGTAAATGTTGTGTAACATTGTATTCATATACTAGAAAAAATACTATGTCTAAATACTGCCTTCCACTATACTACATCATATACTCTAGTTCTGTTTGTAGTCAGCCCCTCTTACTTGGATCTTTGGTGAAATGAAAATGAAGAAGACTAGTGATGTATTTATTAAGCTAAGTGCTTTCACCTTGACAAGTGTCTGCAGTGTAGGCACCATTATCCTTACTACACATCATTGATAAAGAAGCACACAGACTCAGTAACCATAACAACTTACAATGACAGAACCATGATCCCAACCCTCTTCTATGAGCCTCCAGCTCTCAACTTTCACCCATTGTAATTTTAAGGTGGAAAGTAACCAGGTTCTGTGAGCACTATACTGTCTAGGGTCTCCTTTGGCTCTTCAGCTATGAGAGTACCTTTCTTTAAAATTATTTTACAAATATGATTTTTAATCTGTTAAGCAGGAAGGTGACTTAGCCATTTCTGGTGGAATATTAATAAGCACCATTGTAACAGTGGAAAGCTCAGGGGACTTAACTGGGGAAACACAGCAGTCAAATACAAGTTTTACTAACTAGTCGCTGGGCAATTTTTGATAAGCATGACTTCTTTTAAGCCCAGTAGGTTGTTCTGCTCAAGGTTGCTTCTCAGTTTCAAAGTCTTATGTCAGTTTCATGGAAATTTAAAAGCTATCAGTAAATGGTGTATATTGGCCAAGGGGACAATCTTGTCTGGGTTCACCTATGCCACAAGATGGTTTAGATGCCATATTCTGTCTCAGTAGACCCAAAAGTAAATATATGATGACACGCAAAGAATATGAACTACCCTCAATCAAATTATTTGGGCTTTACGGCTTTACGGCTTCTCTAAGATCAAATAGGAGCATGAAGTCAACTTAAGCCACTGTCACCAAATTGCCTCTCTGAAGAACTGCCGTCTGTCCATCATCAGGTAAACTGTGTCTACCTACCCAAAAGTGATCTGTTTCTGCTCAAGGACTTTCATTCCTGCTTTTAAAGTTTATTTATTGAGGTCTGGACCAGTTTCAAAAATTGTAGTATTTGAACCTCTCTCTCCATGGTTTAAGCATCTCATGCAATGGGAACAGCAATATCTTTAAGACTAAAGTCCTCTTACACACAGGTTATTGCTCAGAGTCCACCGAAAGTATTTCCTGCTCTAGACCTTTCTCAGCTCCTAGTTGCTGCACTCCAGGTACAAAGAGAACCTAACTCACTGCAGATCAGAGCTCTATGGGTCAGTTCTACCTATGTAAGTATGACTGATGCTAGTATGTGTCAGATTGTGTGCAGCTTTTACAAGGGCAGCCCTGAGGCCTTGATAAATCCTGCTACAGCATTAGTTACAGCTAATGCCTTTTTACACAGTTTCTAAACAGTTTCTAAGTGGCTTAGTAACAGGTTAAAATGAGAAGAAAGACATTTTGGATAAACCACCCAAAGTATCCTTTTCCTTTTTCTGGAATCTCCACTAACATGTTTAGAATTTTAGGGAACCATAAAATAATTTGTTTTTATGTGGGATTCTTTGAGTTGGTAAATGTGATGACTATGTCTAATTTCAATCCATAACCTCAGAGGATTACTAAAATTTGCACATTCACCGTCAGCATCACACCAAGCTCATGGAGATACCAAATGTCATAAATGACCCTCCTAATAAACACGTCACTAGAGAAAAAGCAACCACTAGGGCCAGGGATTTAGCTCAGTGGTTCCAGCACCTGCCTTGCAAGTGCAAGGGCCTAGGTTTGATCCTCAGGAACCACATACAAGAATACTGGGCATGGAGACTCATGCCCACCAGCAATCAGAATCACATACCACAGCGCCAGGCATGGTGGTTCATGCCTGTAATCCGAGCACTTAGGAGTTAGAGGCAAGAGGATTACTGTGAGTTCAAGGCTGAGCTCAGGGCCAGCCTGAACTACAAAAGCAAGACCCTGTCTCAAAAAAAAAAAAAAAAAAAAAAACCCAACCACTAAAACGCTTGTTACAGATAATTAGGTGTGAACCTACATTAAAAGCCTAATCCTTTTAAAATTAAAAAAAAATAGTTTCATAATTATTGTAAGTTAGACTTGGACTTAGTCATGTTAGTCATGTTTCATCAAGTGTAAAAACAAAGATACCATCAAAAGTGAATGGATGTAGATGAAAAAAAAAAAGAAAAAGGATAAAATTGTCAGTGAAAGGAGAAAGAGTCAATGTTTTGCTGTCAAGAATAGAAAGATGACAATGCAGAAATTTTTCAATAAGGCCTATAAGCCTAGCCAACTTACTCTGAAAATGTGTCTATGACAAGAGTATTTCTCCTTTCCTTCTTGATGTAGCCTGTTTTCCATAAGAGAACACTGGCTATAGCTATCAGAGAAAATTGTAGGGAAATCTGAGAAAATGAGAAAATGAAACATTATTTCCCTTTAGAGGATTTTTCAAGGAATGTCCAATACAGCCCAACTCCAAAAGGCAATGTGCTTCCTCGTCAGAACATATACCTGCATATAATGTAAATTTCTGCTCCTGCCATAAATACTGTCTTCAGGGAAATCTTTCTCAACGAAGAGAAAAATCACAGTATAATACATTTGGATAGACACAACAAACCTGTCTCTCTTTTGATGAATCGATGCATATGTTTTTATTGTTACTGTGAAATAGGTTATATATGTATATAGTTGTATGCCTTCTTTTTTATGCAAAAAATAATGTGGGATTGTACTCAGCATGGATTGACTTACGGTTTTGTCACTACAGAAAATTACATCCACAGACCTATACTGCATATATCTTGCTAGGAATGGACTTAGGAAAAAGTCTTAGCTACAAAACTGAAAGTTGATTTTGCTTTGGAAATTCTGATTTCCAGGTTGCTGTGATGGTGACTTGGACTCTGACTCCTTCTCCCTTTCTCTCACCACTTTTACTTTTCCACTGGAGAATAATCACACAGACGAAGGCTAAAGGAGTACTTAGCAAAGCCAAATGGAACATCGTGAACACTTGTAAGCAATTAAAAAGTGCAGCAGTTTTAAAGGTGTCTAGTGCTCCCTGTGCAGAATTTGAATTTATTTGACTTAACTGCCTTCATAGCTTTATTGGGGGGAATAAATTAGTTTTCCTAGGTCTGTGAACCACTTGTATATGGAGATTTTGTGCAAAGGAAACCTCTTTATGAAAATGTATTACTTTCTTGTCTTTGGTACACAACTGACACTTGCAACATAAATGAAAAATTAACTAGACTCAAATTTCAGAAGTTTCTCTCCTTGTGTGGTTGGCTAGCTCCAAGACAAAACAGTATAGAGGAAAAGCATGGTGAAGGATGGCTGCTAGTATCATGGCGACCAAGAAGCAGAGGGAGAAGGGAGAAACCAGAAAGGAGAGCCTTCTAGGTCATGCTCCCAGTGATTCACCTCTGCACACTGGAGCTCACTCCTTTACATCATATTCATGGCCTACCTTGTGCATGAGTACAGTGCCCCATGACCCAATCACTTTCTGAAAGGCCTACCTCTGAACATTTGAGTCTTTGGGAGACAATCCAGATCCAAACCATAACAGAAGGCTATTCTCCAGAAAGACAGCTACTATAAATTTCTTCTTCTATATATATTTGAAGGACACAAAGCCTGTATTTATATTTTAAAGGGCCAGCAGCAATATAGATTTGTCTCAAAAATCTCTGCTCTTTTTCCTATATTTCTACTTTAGAGATACGAGATATCTTTAAGCTTGGCTTTACAGAGAGACTCTATACAACCATTACTAATTTAATAAAAATATTTATTTTGAATTAGTGACAAAAAGTACAAAATTTAACCAATTCATGCCACTTTTCTACTTCATGTAATTCTTAACCATAACTCAAGGTATATTGTACAAGTATTTTGTTTGCAAATTTGAATGAAGGAAAGAGGGAGACTTGTATATTCACCTACTTCAAAAGCCAACCTCTTAATAGAAAAACCTTATACAAAGACAAATAGAAGCTACCAATATCCCACTAAGGCACAACCTGGTAGATGACAGCATGAATCATTATCCGAGTGCTCGGAAATCTTTCCTGAGCTCCTGTTTTATACAAAACACATGCTGAGTGATTTGGAGGGTGGTACATAGGTTCACAGTAACACCATCTGAGATGATCTCATTCTCCTCCCCAAAGTCAATTATGGAACACTTCTGGAGGATTTGTTGTAATAACCTACCACCTGTAAAAGTCTGGTTGATCCCTGAGAGAAATATGCCATTTTCCTCCATGTCTGTATACCCTTTAGATTAGAACGAATAATCTCTGAAGACTTCATTATATGGCAAAGGGGCGCAGAATATGACATTTATTTAGAATCCAAGGAATGAACTCCAAGGTATATTATGAGAAGTAAGTAAGATAATGGATTTGAGTTATTTTGCCCAGCTCCAAGAAATACATGTTAGCTTTTCATAGCAAACATAATCATGCAGTGTTCTTCCACTTATGAAGAAAACTGTGAAGTGGTTTTGGAATTTGAGCAACCCACTTTGAAAAGGTACTCCAAGTCTGTTCCTGGTACACTAGTTGGGAATTGTTCTAAAAGGAAGTCTTATGCACGCTGGAAAAGTGCAAGCATCATGCGTTGGTGCCCTGAGTGGCACCCTCAATCCATAATGGTTCTTAGAGAATGAAACCTCTGCCTTTAGTTCACTGCTACAGCAGCAAAGTGGTGAGAGGGAAACTCAATCACAGACAATCTATCCATATAATTATTCCTATTCATTTAGGTCTATAGAACATGTAGATAATATGCTCAAAGCCATTAGGAGAAGGGAAAAAAATGGCCAGAATCGATACTGAAAGATCCTGTACTCAACTCAAATTCATGCTTTGATATCCACATAGTTTCTGATTTACCTTCGCAGTAGTTTGCACTTCACAAGAGAAGAATCTACATCCTGGATTCCCCGGAGTCATAAGGAAAGGGATCTGCAAAGCTGATAGAGATGGCTGGCAAACGTGGTTGGTTTGGGAGACCCTTCCTTTCTTCTCCTGGGAGGTCACCATGGGAGAAATCTGATACTCACTTATCAAGGAAAGGCAATCACAGTCACTGCTCACAAATAGGGTGAAAGTTTTGTGTTTGTTTTTAAAACCCACAGGAGTATGCAGGAGCCAATTTCTTCTCTTCTCTTCCTAACTACTGAATGCAGGAAATGTCATCTTTGTGGTCATCAGAAATATGTCTTGTTATGACTGGCTTATGTCTTCTCAAATGAGATTCACTGGAGACATCTGTTGGTGATATATGGAAAAGAAAGGTCCCCCTATAAAATACCATTTAGAAAAATGGCATATAAGCCACGTTAAATGTCCACTCTATACTTTCATATTAAAATATCTGAGAAGTCCTGATAATGAAGAAAAATTTAAAATACATCTTCTACCTTACAGTTACCAAATATATTTAAGTAAAAAAAATTTTTTTTCAGGTGATACCTTTGATACACTGGTAGAATATTTTTAATGGCCATTCTATTAATTTAGTGCTGACTTACTTCAGGGGAATGCAATAAAATAGAGTAACTAGCATTTTATAGAGTTCTTAGAATGTGCCACTCAAGTACTGTTTTGTGTGTATCAATACTGTTTTCCACCCAGAAACTCTAGCAGATATGTACTATTTATATCTCCATTTTATATCCCCACTAAAAAGAAAGATAAATGCTAAAAGCTAAGGCCCATTGACAGTCTGGGTAGTTATGTCCATGGAGTCCAGAACCAGTAAATAGATAGAAAATTTACTGAACTGTCAGAAATTATTTTGTAAAATCTTAGAGAGAGATGAAAATTAATATTTTCTCTACAAAATGATTTTTGTTACTATTTTAAATCTAGGATATAGTGAAGTTTTAAGGAAAATACACTGTTCATTTATTTCTTGTTAGGAAACAATGAAGTTCCAAGCAAAACATGTCCTTTTTAGAATTGCCTTCAGGCACTGACTCCTAGATGGTGTTTTTCTGGCTCTGGCCATTAGTGAGATCTTGCGATTTAGATCTTCTATATTGTCCCCTGGAGAACTCAGATTACCCTGTGTAGAAAATGTTTCTTAAATGAATGTTTAAGAAGCACTTGGAATCTATAGTTCTACTTTATCTGAGGAATCTTTGTGCATCTAATAAAGGCACTATGAGCAGAATACCAATTTTCACAAAATTAGGGGGGGGATACATGTTTTCTAAGTGCCGCTCTCTGAGATGTACGATGGAAAGCGAAAGGTACTTCCCATCCCTGGCAAGAGCTATTCTGGACACTTTGTTCTTTTAATTTTTTCACAGATAAACAGAAAGCATCTTTTCTTTCTGTTTCCTTTCCTTGTTGTTCTCCTTTTCAATTACAAAATTAAGTTATTGGCCAATAGGCCAAGTCTTTGTGGATTTCACATCTCTCTCATGTCACCTATATTATCCAGCCTGACAAAATGGTTTCATCAGTGAGCTCACATTTCAAAAGTCTTCTTCATCCATCCTTTGACCTAATGACAGATGCTGCCTATGCTGCATCGGAAGCCTGAAACAAGGATCGTGAGTGAAGGGAAGTTGTTAAAGCTTCTGTTAATCAGAAACTCACATCTCCCATGACTTTTCAGCGCCTCCAATTATGTTGATGCCTTTTTGAAATTATGGAGAAATACACTCTCTAGTTCTCTTGCCCTGATTTTTTTTTTGCTGTTACTACAACTTCAGACCAGATGTTGGAAATGACTTCAGAACCATTTAGTGATTCCAGATCTATCCATAGATCAATGTGCCCAGTTAGGCTAAGGATACCAACCTGAACCTTCACAAACTGGCTGTCTCAGACTCTCACTTAGCAAACGTAAAACTAATTAATAAACAGGAAGCCAGTGGGGGCAGTGAATTGAGCTTACTAGTGCTGTAAAGTGCAATCATTGTGAGAATGTAAGGCAGGAAAGGGGACACAACTGCTGTGGACAGAGATCAATGTTGGTGCTACTGAGACCTGCACTGTAATTCTGGAGAGCAAATTTATTAATTTAAACAAACACTACTTAATGAGCATAGAATCACAATTCCCTCCACCACACACATACATCTACTGAATTTCTATAGAATATGTGACCTTTTCCTCACTGCTTTGGGTTTCATGTAGGATACGGTCTTTTAAAACATGCAACATTTCAACACTAAAAAATTGGAAAATAAGCCCACACATGAAACAGAGAGCTACTAACTTGCATGAGGGAGGAAGCAAGGATGAAAGAAATAAATGTTTGGCTCAAGCTGGCAAATTCTAGCACAAATCCTACTATAACTTAAAAATAACTGAAGAGGAGCTATGATACTTAATAAGTTAATTATCTCAGCTGGAATGAATAAAAAAATAAAGGATTAGAATTAATGGTAAAAAACAGAAAAGTATATCAAGAACAAAACAATAATTCCATCTTTGAAATACATGCTTAAAGAGCCTGACAGGGTAAAATTTGAATCCAAAATTCAAGTTCAGACACTCTGAGTTATAACTATTCTGATTATGTAGTGCTTTTTTTATTTACAATGTCCTAGAATTTTCCTTATATTTGTATTTGTAGTGACAAAGTTACTATTTTACAAAGTCACTTCTGATTTCAAAATCTACTAAATCAATGATACTCTATTCCAGTGCTGAGTACATTATTTAATAAGACTTAAGAGTTTTGCAGTAGAATTTAGGAGGATGTCTTTTGTAGGACTTTTTTTTTCCTGTGACAGAAGTCAGGAACCTAAAACCTTCCCTATTGGCAGGCTTAGCTGAAGTCTTTATCTTCATTTTTAGGGTTCTCCTTGGACTCTATTTTGCGACAACTTCACAGAAAATAATTTTTCACTTCCTTCATGGTAAGCTCTTTAAGGGTGATTACGTAGTCTTGATTACCTTGGTTAAATCTTGCTCACTCTTAGATTCCACACCTTCACACCTTGCCCCAGTGTCTCCCCATCCTAAATGCTATTCTACCTTTCACATTAACTATGGGAACAAAGTGTTGTGTTGACTTATAGGGTCATCCTAGGAAAAAGAAACCATTTGACCGAGAAAAATGACTCAAAGAGGAAAATGGAGGTAGTAACCACCAAGTTAAGATTTTCAATTTTTAAAAGTGAGCCAGGAGAAAATAAAATAAGAGGATTTTCATCAGATTAGGAAAAAAAAATAATAAAGTCTCAAAGTTAAAACAAACTCTCAGGTTTGATGCATTATTTCACTGACATATTTAGAAGTTGAACACCAAGACCATTTTTTATAGTTCGGGTGTGGTCTCTGTTTTATTTATTTATTTATTTATTTATTTATTTATTTGAGATAGGGTCTCACTTTGGAGTTCAGGCTGGCCCTGAGCTCAGCCTCAAACTCACATCACAGCAATCCTGCCTCTGCCTCCTGAGTGCTAGGATTACAGGCGTGAGCCACCACGCCCTGCACTGTGGTATGTGGTACTGATTGCTGCTGGGCGTGAGTCTCCACACCCAGTATTGTATGTGGTTAACCAGGGATAGAACCCGGGTCCTTGCATTTGCAAAACAGGTGCTGGAACCACTGAGCTAAATCCCCGGCCCTGTTAGTTTTATTTTTAATTGCTGATTTGTTCTCGATTTCAATAGCTGGTTGTTTTGTTTTATGTGTTACATTTCTGTTCTTTTTAAGAATACAAATATTTTTATGCCTGTCTACACTTCTCTTTGGTCCAGAAAGCTTTCGAGACTTCATATGAAGAGAGAATATAGGTGTACCACCACATAAAGGCTAGTAGACCTTAGGGGTAGGCATGGCAGTAGAGTAGAAGCACATCATACATCGCTATTTTTTAATGATTTAAAAGTTTGTGAAATG
This sequence comes from Petromus typicus, assembly GCA_004026965.1. Classification (NCBI taxonomy): domain Eukaryota; kingdom Metazoa; phylum Chordata; class Mammalia; order Rodentia; family Petromuridae; genus Petromus; species Petromus typicus. The sequence continues at coordinate 173,560 of PVIR01000021.1, forward strand.
TCCTGTGAGGTTAATTTTTAAAACACTTAATGATATCTGCTGTGGGTTTGTAGACATAAACTAAACTCATCATATAAATGTTTAAGAGATTCTGTTTTATAAACTACATCATGCAAGGCAGGCTATGTGATGATGGACTTGGAGGAAAAGGAACGGAGCAATCTGTTAAACATGGAGTCATTCTGAGTTTTATTTTTAGCAAAATATCATCACTTGGCTATCGTACCCATAAAACTACTGAAAACATACTCTCAAAGACTCAATATTTACCTTTAACAAAATGCTTAAATATTTCCCACTTGTGCTTGTGCCTGTGTGGCTGAGGGAAGATTGGTGAGTCCACTTATTTCTTCCTAGAGACTATAATTTCATTTTTCAATTAAAATGAAGTGAGCAACACATTTATCACCATAAAGCAGATCGTAGGTAACAGCTACGGGATTTCTTTCATTGCTATGGTAACTGGACTCCATGGTCATGACTACCTTGGCGCTACATGGAATTGACAGTGTGTGAATTAAACTAATAATACATAGTCAATACCCCCATAAACTACAAGCCACATGTTGAACTTGAAAGAAAACTTAGAGAAAAAGCAGTAATTTATTACTATTTTAATAATTGTGGTCAAGACAGGCAGAGGCTACTAAGCACATTATAAATTTTGCTTGAACAGAAGTCAGGCAAACCTGGACTGTAGTATCTGAACTAAATCCCTCACAAAATTAGGAAGGATAAGCTTCAAATGGCCAGGGGCACTGATTGAGTAGCAATGAGAATATTATGCAACAGTAGTGTGGCCGGATGCTTGGGATACAAACAAACAAACCACTAGCCTTCCAGAGTTCTGAGGAAGCTAGCCCATGTTGGAGATTAGGTTGAAGTCTATTGGCTTGTGTTGTTGATGCACCAGAGCACTCTTATCTAATGCCTCTGACTACACTCTTCACACTGTCAAGTGCCAGTGTTTTGTAGCAATCAAATAAAAGAATCTCCTGCAAACTCCAATTCATGGGAGAGTAAGTGAGTAGCAAACATTGACAGAACCAGATGAACTCATTTTTTCACTTTTATCTCAAGACGTTCCAAATCCTGAAACAAGTGGTTCTCAAACTTCTGTGTACCCAAGAGTCACCTGGGAGGACCGGTTATAATGCACATGGCTAGCTGACTCAGTGAAGTTAAGGTAGAACCTGGGGATTTGTTGAGCATACTTGGAGACACAGACTAACAGTACTCTCTGAAGGTATATTTTATCTTAAAAAATAATCCCTCTCTAACTAGATCAACATTTCCAGTCCATTAATATATTTGCATATTGAGGAACAAAACAAGAGAAGATAGTGAAATGACTCCACGAATGCTAAGATGGGAATACTGGTTGGGTTTTTCATCCTTAGTCACGGGAACAAGTCTTAGGAAAGACTAAGAGACTGCTCATTGTGTCTTATGTAAAAGCTTAAGATATGAGAAATTGCTCTGCAAATAAGCATGAAGAGCAGCAGATAAGATGGAAAAGAAAGACAAATATTTTGTTTATGTGTAAAGAACAAAAATAATTGACAAATGAAAGAAGAAAATAAAGCTCCCTGGCAGAGATCAGTAAGTTCTGATTTTCAGCCTCACTTTGGAAAGAGATGCAGAGAGCAAGCCTTCCTTTTGAGAGAAAGGAAGCAGGAAGCAGCTGAAAACTTTGAGAAGGAAGGGTCTGTCACCAAGGAAAACGCTGAGTGGTAGAAAACCACTGAAGCAGTGTGAGCCTGGGCAGAGATTAATGATTTAGCAGAGAGCCGCTGACTAAATGACATTGACATCTTAGAATAAAGTCACTGTATCACTTGGATTCCTGTGTCTGTAATGGTACTGAAATCAAAACATGTATGTTCTAAAGATATAATCTACTTGAACACAATCATTCTTACAAAACACCATGCTGTCTTAGGCTTTTTACTTGCATTTTTAATGTATCCCAAAGGAAAGACTCTGAGAACATTTACGTAAGTCAACTTTTACCTATTCAAATTTACTCCCATCTGAACAACGAAGAGAAATCACTCGTATGTTTCACATGATAGCAATAAAATATTGGTAAAAGCTACAACTCAAAGGATAGACAATGAATACATGAATGTAAACATTGCTTTCCAATTTTTAAAAACACTTTGTCTCATGCTGCCACAGAAAATGTACTTAATAACAATGGAATGAATATAACTGAATTTGAACTCTCACAATGGCAGTTTAGTAACAATGGCTTTTAAAATTATCTCACTTTAAAAATTCACTAAGGTACTTATGGTTACAAACTGTACTCCATATATAACCATAGAAAGTCAAGTTATAACATTTATTTCTTTATTTATTTTGAGACAGGTTCTCACTTTTGTAGTTCAGGCTGACCCTGAGCTCAGCCTTGAACTCACAGCAATTCTCCTGCCTCTGCCTCCCAAGGGCTGGGATTACAAGCATAAACCGCCTCCCTCTGCACTATGGAATGTGGTTCTGATTGCTGGTGAGCGTGAGTCTCCATGCCTGGTGTTATTGTATGTGGTTAGGGTAGATCGAACCCAGGCCCTGTACTTGCAAGACAGGCGCTGGAACCACTGAGCTAAATCCCTGGTGCTCAAGCTATAATCTCTAATTCAATTTTAAGTACTGGAAAAGAGCAATGTTCTACAAAGCATAGTTTTTGGCCAGTAGTATCCATCCATAACATCTAAGAATTTGCTAGAAATGTAAATAATCCCTCTTTACCCTTGACCACTGATGGCGAAACTTTTAGAGACCTAGTGTCCAAATTCCAATCTAAAACCCAGTTACTTGTCACAGTGTGTCAGCACTTTATCTAATTACACCTGAATACATAGATTTTAGTTAAAACAAAACAAAAGCAACTCATATATTGCCATCCTTTGTTTTAAAAGAAAAACAAATAACATGTATCCTATCAGTTCATCACCAACGCTAGTGCTACAGTGTCAGGACCGTGGACAGGGCTCAGTTATCCTGACTGGCTGGAATGTACAGGTGATGTTGAAGTACTCCAGGCTAAGGACTAAATGAATTTCTTTCATTACCACTGCTTGCAAATATTGGCCTTGTTGACAAACAACCTAACAGTCATATTTTAGTCACATGTTTTCTACAAATGATGGATTAGTCTTGAAATCAATCAATGGTATTTTTTTTTAATTCAGATTATCATTCTTTATTTTAATTATTATGATGGTCCTCTATATGCCACTCAATTCCATTTATATCTGCTTTTAAATGAAGAATAACAATAACAAATACATCAATTTTTCCTACCATTGAAAGCAAACAGTGAACTATTCTATTGTCCTCTCATTTTTTTTAAGTTAGCAATTTAAGATTCAAATGTCTCTTTCCAGAAACTCACCTACTTTTCAAATGCTCCAAGATCATTTTTCAAATGCAAATTCATCCAAGACATCTCAGATAGTGACTTTTCTCCAGTGAAACAATTTGCTCATAGATTAGGTTTAAATAATCCCTCAGAAACCCTGGATTGCAGCATTGGGTACTTGGGCTATTTTAGAAGATACATGATTTTTCCATATTCATTAAGATTAATTTGTGCATTTTATGACAAAAACTTATCAAAGCATTTTAGCTGTGAAGCTAACTAAATAAATATATCCAGCATTCCCTACATTTAAAGAGATTATTTATTTTCTCTGAGGGCTGATAAAAGTTCTGATGGCACATTTTCTAATTTTAAAACCATTTTCATTTCACACTTCTGAGAAACTTGAAGTAAGGAGTGAGCGGGTGGGTCTGTTTGAAGTGTGATTCACACTTTATGCTCTCTTCCCCCAACAGCTCATGCATATTTATAATGCCAACCAGACTTCAGGTTTTCAACATGCTAGAGGAAGGGACTATTTTAGAGGATAATAAATAAGTGTGCCACAGTTTTGCAGCACTTTCTGTCCAAAATAGCCTCCCTGTTTACAAATGTGAACTCATAATTTCCAAAGATATAAGGATAGATAAGTCATTCTAACTTTCATCTTATCCTATATATTTCTACAAAGATATGTTCCTCTAGAATTCTTTCAACAGTAGCTTCCATTTTCCAGGTCTATAATGGTCCCTATTCCATTTAATGGCTCGGTTGTCAACAAGTCCATCTGTGTGGATACAAGGATCTGATAGGGTACAGAGAACTCCTTCGTTTTCATGGACTACGAACCAGATAGATAAATGAACATCGATGGAAAGTGCACAGTTGAGAAATAATTTCTCAGAATAACCAAGAGGTAAAACAGAAGAACAATCAGATATTGTAGAGAACAATCGGATATTGTAACTTCTTGGAATAACCAAGAAATGGCTAACTTTTTCTAGATAGATTTTAATAAGTACATATGATGATATTTACATTGAGTATGAGTGGATGGTGTAGACTTCACAAGCTAATGGGACAGAACCAACAAGTCTGAAGGAAGAGAAAGTAGCCTGAATAGGTTCAGAGAACCAGACCAATGGAGCATGTCCAAGAAATAGCAAGTAACTCAACTGATTGGGTGATGATTTTACATGACAAAATGGTGAGACTCAATTAGAAATATTTCTATTGCTGGGAATTTAGCTCAATGGTTCCGGCACCTGCCTTCCAAGTGCAAGGGCCCGGGTTCAGTCCCCAATAACCACATACAATAATGCCGGGCGTGAAGACTCACACCCACCAGCAATCAGTACCACATACCACAGTGCCAAGCATGGTAGCTCACGCCTGTAATCCTAGTACTTGGGAGGCAGCGGCAGGAGAATCGCTGTGAGCTCAAGGCTGAGCTCAGAGCTAGCCTGAACTACAAAAGTGAGGTCCTGTCTCAATGACAACAAAAAAATTCCTATTGAAATAATGGGCAGGGTACAGAACTAGATTGTCAGTGGACTGAGAAGTCTAGGTCTTAGCTTGTAGACAGGGCTTACCTCCTTGGGTTGATAGGCTAGGGAGAAATGATAAAGTGAATAGTTAATGTAGAGAGATCCTAATTCATTTATTCAAAACATCACCAAAGCTCAACAAAGCACCACCTCAGGTTCAGGTTCCATGATTCTTCCAATCTGTAAAGTTGACTAGAAGTCACGGGAAAAATGATGATTCTCCTGTTTCAAATTTGCATTTAGGGAGATGGAAAATGGATTCTGGGTGAATGAGGGAAAAGGCAAAATTGTTAGCTGAGCTCTGCTGTTCACAGCTGTGTCTGGTCCATTCATTCACTCATTTAATTTATCTTATTCAACATTGAAAATGTGCAAAGCCCTCTGATAAGCCCAGAGTCAGATATTGTAAATGCTGTCATGGAAAATTACCTGTCTTTATGTGTTTCATTATTTTTATCTCTTCTTTTTGTTTGCAAACTTCCTATATGAAGTAGCAACACCAAATGCAATGTGATCATGTGCTTGCCCAGAGCGCTGTTTCTATGGTGCCATGCATGCTTCTGTACACACCCCAAGTGCTTGCTGAGGATGTGTAGTTTCATGACTACAACATTGTTTTGTAACTTAGCCAGGACACAGAGAAGTGCTGTGATTTCAACAACTATCCCACTTCCTTCCTCACTGCCAGCAACACAGTCCAGAAGCCAAAACTCTGAGCCTGGGAATCAGATGGCTGGGAAAATTCTGGGGCTCAGTTATAAGCAGCAGACAGAGACTTTCCTGCCAGAAGGAGCCAACACTTTTCAAGCGTGCACAGGATATAATATCATGTTGCCTTCTCATCCCTCCTGTAGACAGGATTCATTCCCTTAATGAGAAAATGCACATTTACCACCTGCTTACAAATAAGATATTTAATTTATTTATTGTAAAGATGAAGTCTGAAGAGTTTACTACTTACATTTATACCCAACAAATATAAAGCACATACAATGAATCTTTCTAAGTTGATAAATTTTCCTCCAAAAACAGTTGGTGATGAGTCAAGTCTTATAATCCCTAGTGAGGAACAGTAGCAAAAGAATTCTGTTTTTTGTTTTTCATCCTACATTGACCTTGTTTTTACTTCATGCTGCTGACTGTCTTCCTTATTTTGGCTCTTTTTTTTTAAAGGGAGTATTATAAAATATTTTTCCTATGCACATATTTATAATCTGATTTATTTTCCTTTTGCCAACCCATATTTGCCTATTGTTTTCCTTCTTCTCTCAAATCTTGCAAACTTAGATTCACAATTTACATCTTTTTGACCTTTTTCCATTGTGATCTTGTTTCCTACTTAAAAATGGGTGGCTAAAATTATTTTCGTCACCCAGTTTAAGTCAAGACAGATCAAATCTAATTTTCTAAATGCCTACATAATAGTCCCTTTTAGGATTTACTATGATTTACCTATCAACTCCATTTTTTTCCATTTGTGAACATTTACTTAATATTCTTTTTCATTACTGAAAATAATGCAAAAAATCTTGTCTATATGTATTTGGATACTGATATTTTTATTTTGATAAAATAGATTCTCAGACTAAGAATGTTCAGTATATATGTATGTGTGTATTTAAATTTCAATAGAAATTTCCATCTAAAATAAACATTCTTTTAAAAAGAGCTATAATAACTTTTTTCTGTATTTTAAACACCAACAGCAACTAGCACACTTGTAAATTGGTCAACACAGTAAAATGCAAATCTTTTTTTTTTAATTTTGCAATTTAAAACAACTTAAGGTATTGAACTTTTTTTTCATATGTTGAAGAATTTTGCTTTTGTGAATTCTTTTTATATTTAGCATTCAATTAAAGAGGGGATATTTTCTTTAGTTACCAGTTTATAAATGCTTATATGTAACCTAGACATAATTTACCTGCCTATCCAGAATAACACTGTCATTTTCACTATAGTGAAATGTCTGATGTTAAGCTTGAAGATATTCCACAGTTAAGAAAACAAAAACAATGACAAAGTACAAGACCTTTGCCCATCTTGCAACTGAGACAGGTGGACACAGCTACAGTTAAAGGAATGTTAACATAAGTCACAGGGACAGTATTTGTCACTTTCCTGGAAGAGACCTCTGAATCTCTTATTTTAGATGGCACAAAATGCCATCCATCACACTGGCTTGGCCAGTGTGGACTTTGTGCTTTCATCACCTTATTTTTACCTCTGCCTGGCACCTAAAGGTGCAATGCCTTCTGGTGAACATGGAGTGACTAATGTGAAGCCAGACGTCCATGGTGAGGACTGCTAGATGGAAAGCTGGCCCTTTCCACAGGGAATTTCTACACGAGCTCCCGACTATCTAAGCTTTGGTTTCTTGGCAGAGAACAAATAGGACAGTTGTTTAAGGGACAGTTAAATGGGTTTTCAGTTGTAATGGCTTGTAACTCTCAGGAACACACTTCATTCTACACCATTTTCTAAAAGCATCAACTATACATTGAACTTGGTGTGGTACCTTTTACCATAAATACAAGTAACTCTATAATTTAAAAAAAATATTTCCTTAAAGTGTTTATGATTAACTTTTTTTTTTTTTTGGTTCTAAGATTCTGGTATTATTGTTTTGGTTAGCCATACAACAACCAATCACTAGGATGTTTAGCTAGTCCAATTTTTCTTCCATTTTTTCAAATTTTTAAGTTCTGAGCTCTATTAGAATTTTGATTGTATAGAAGGTAAAATACATATCAGCATTTCCATCTATACGAATGACTGGCTATTAGTCTACCATTTTCCAATTCAATGCTTTACACTATCCCTAAAAGTCATGGCACAATTTTGTACATTACTAAATTTCAACATATGCTGGGAACAATTTCTGAACTACTGTCTATCCTCCTCCTTTAATATGCTTGCCCCTATCTAACTGTCATCTATTACTTTTTATTACCATGATTTTATGTGAGTATTGTAAAGTATATTCCTTCCTCAAAATCTTCTTGTATTTATTTTGGCTATTCTTCAGACATTTATTCTTTCATATAAACTTTAGAATTTATGCTGAACAATTAAGGACACCAGTGGACATTTTACTGAGAAATATAGTAGGGAGTCACATAGGCATTATATCATCTGTCCTAAGATGATACTCTTTCATGCAGTAAGATATAGTGGATTTTTATAGCTTAAAAAACACATGGCTTGTTTTTGAATGCATTCCTAGGCGTTTTGAATTTATGCTACCTTTTGTGATTCTCCTACATCTGATTATCCCCGACAGGGAAAACAAATACTATTCTTTATCTCTCTCGCTCTCCTTCCTCCCTCTTAGCCTCCTTTCTTCTATGCTTCTCTTCCTCTTTCTGCCTTTGGTTTCCTGGGGAGATGTTCAGCATTTTTAAAGGTAAATGCGATAGGACAAAAAAAAAGATAAAATTACCAAAATAAATATTTATGTCTTTTCACTGAAGACCTGAGAGGAAATATTGTTTTCTCTGCTTTATGCCACTAAGACAATGAAAATACAAAATTGTAGATCTACTAAATATTTTTGTCAGGATTCAAACTCAGAGCTACATGGCTCCAGAATTGGTACTTTTTTTTCCTGGAAGAATTATCATTTCTTTTACCATTTTCTCCAAACATGTTTTCATCTAATACTTGCTTCGCACATAGAGGAATTAAGAATAATGAAGGCAAAGGCTAAAATGGGGAGATATTTTAAAATATAGGCCAATCAATAAAAGATATGCTTCTGGTGTTCATTTTGTCACACCTGGGATGTATCCTTTTCCTTTCAGGACTATTGCGAGGTCAAGTTCAGTATTTCTTTTTGATCGTACATCATCTGAGACCCTGGACTCACTTTCCTGTTAGTCTTGAAGTTCAAACCTATATACAACAGAGCCCATGAGATTTACCCCAGTGGAGATTATTTTATTAACAGGACATAAAACAAAACCAATTTAAACATTTTAAAAAGACTCTTTCCTTTGAGGAAATGGAAACTTAAAATAAATATGGAACCTATTTCTCTTGGCTACAATTTTGCTTCTATAAACTTTCAGCAACAGCCATAAAAAAGGGAAGTTGAAGAGTAAAATAATAATTCTGATACCCAACTACCCCGTTCACTTGTGTCTTTAGGTTTGCATTTAAAAATATCACCTATATTTAAGATCGGTTTTCATTTGGAACTTATTTCCCTGTTTTCCAAAGGACAGTATCCTATTGGTATTGAAATGATTGGGTCAGGATTGGGTATGGGATTATGGGACAGGGACAGCATATCTAAGTGACCTTAGCTTTCTCAAGGGAAAGGAAATAAGGCCTCCAGACAGAGGTGAGGAATAATGGAGAGAGATTTCTGGGTATTCATTTAAATTGCTTACTACAAGTATTGCTATAATACCTTCCTGTGGTTCTGCCCTAAATGCAATTCTCCCTGTTCTAAGACTAGAGAGAATTAGGGGGGCATCACTCCAAGAAAGAGTAAAGGGCAAATATATTTCACCTCTTTCTCTCTTCCTCCTCTTTTTTTCACTGGAGAGCCAAATACACAGCTTGTATAAAGGTTTAATTAAGGTCAGAATTAAAATACGGATCCTGCTTCTGTGCCTGGGGGAAAGTCAGTGCATGTATTTTTGAAGTGTAATTTCAAGGGCAGAATGAAATTTGTAGAGTGGGTTTTTCCTACTAATTGGGCCCTAAGTGAGGCGACAGTGTATTTAAAGGGTTATTTGTATTCTCTACCTCCTCGGAAATAAAATAGTTTAAAGGAGAAGTAACCGTACCCCTGAAAGAGTATTCTGAGATATGACAGTCCTTGATTTGTGACAAGATCGGAAAGTTGATGCAGGAATCCACTGATCAGTAACCCAAAGCCATGAGGTTGGCTCAGTACAGGCACCAAGAAAGTATCATTTTCTCTTGAAATTCTGATTCTAACTACCACACACTCCTACAGGGGTTGTATCATGATGAGTGCAGGGGTTTTTTGTTTTGTTTTGTTTTTTTAAAGATATTTGGTGTTGTTAAGAGCTAGATTCTTTTTTTTTTTTTTTTAGGTTTTTTGAGACAGGGTTTTGCTTTGTGGTTCAGGCTGGCCCTGAGCTCAGCCTCCAACTCACATCACAGCAATCCTCCTGCCTCTGCCTCCCGAGTGCTGGGATTACAGGCGTGGGCCACCACGCCCAGCACTGTGGTATGTGGTACTGGTTGCTGCTGGGCGAGAGTCTCCATGCCCAGTAACATATGTGGTTACCGGGGAATCGAACCTGGGCCCTTGCACTTGCAAGACAGGCGCCGGAACCACTGAGCTAACTCCCCAGCCAAAGAGCTAGATTCTTAAGATGTGCAAAGACAGATGAAATCCAGAGGGGAATGGTGAGAAGCAAGGCTGTTCTAGCAGCCCTTTGGGTTAAACGCCACTCACATCACAAGGTTCAACTTGTTCATTCACCCTGTTTCTTTGTCCTTTCTGTTCATTGATGGCAAATGAGTTTTCTAAATAAATACAGCCTCTTAGAGTTCAGCTCAAATTTCCGCATACAGGTGAGTAGCTACCTGTCCTAGTTTTGCAGACTTCTCTTTCTTTTCTGCACATCCGTAGGACCAGTCATACACAATGCACTTTTGACATAGATACACACATAGGAATGTCTGGTTTGTTAGGATTTCTAGTTATAATAACCCTCAAAGACCAACTCCAATCTCCAAATCTGCATATTAAGCACCATGCTTTGAAGCGATGTTGAGTAATTTGTTTAAGCCATAGTAACAACTTTTGCTGGAAGTGTTTTTCCTCCCTAGTTGTATTTCAGACTCCTAGAATGTGGAGTCCCTGTACGGTGTTCATTCAGTAACTTCCCCATAGTAGATACTCATTAGATAAGGATTGACTGAAAGATTAACACCAGGATTTTTTCATGTGTTTGAAGTACCAGAAGTCTTTGCATGAGGCTCATGATCTCTGACTACGAAGTCACACTATACCTTACCACTGTGTTGGGCTTTACCCAATCCTCAGCATACCACCCTTGTGTCCAAACCACTGTGCTTTGATTGTGCATAAAGGAAAATGGCAGATCCACTGCCTGGGTAATATGGGACATAGATATCACAGACATTCTTTAGCAGTGATCACATCTCACTAAATCAAAGATGGCCAGCTGGGGATTTAGTTCAGTGGTTCCAGTGCCTGCCTTGCAAATGTAAGGTCTCAAGTTTTATCCCCAGTACCAAAAACAAACAAGCAGAAAATAAAGATGACCATTTTTTTCCTTGACATTGTTTCTTCTTCAGCTCAAGTAGTCAAGTCATGGGTTAGACTCTAAGTTTATTCTCTCTGAAAAAGATGAAACCACCCCATGAAGGCACAGAAGAAGGGCACACTTGTGCCCTTCCACCAGTTTGTGTAGGAAAGGTATGACACATACGGTACCTGAAGATTTCTTCACATGTTGCCAGCTAAAGTTTACAGAGAAAATAGAGAGAATTTCATTGTCTCCAGAGAGTTGGGACTTACTTTAAGTTCAGACAATCCTTTGAGATGAACATTAATAGGAGAGAAAAGTTAACTTGGGAATTGAGTTAAAACTATGTACACTTTAGATGGCAGTCTGTTATTTGACACTGAGGAAATCAAAGATCAAGTATTAAAATCTGCAATGGTTAATAAAGAGCAATAAGTGACGATAGCAGAAGATGTATGAGGGGCTGTTCCGATCAAAACCATTTAGCAAGAATTTGCCTTCTTGAGTACAAGGCCTGAACTGTATTTCATGGGGAGGTGGTAATTGCCTGGGATATGAACTCAGAGGAGCTTTTCGGTGTGAGACTCTAAGAGAATCCTTGAATGAAACCATGCTGCTGCCCTTCTTACCTCTAATCTCAGGGCCTGTGTGGAATCACCATATAACGTGAGCTGACCAGTGATCATTGGTTCCCAGTCACAGGTTTATTGTCTTTATTTGAATGAGAGTTCAATAAGCAGAATATTGTAGGGTGTTCTATGTGAATAAAAAAAGAAACTCCTTCAAAATATATCATGCGGCCTCCATCACAGTAGCATTCAAGTCATTTGAAAATATCATAAAACTGGGAGATCAGCTCCCATAGGAGAGATGACTTTCCAATTAAGACCTAGAATGTCATGACCTAGTACTGAAAAGGTAATTTTCTCATCAAATGCTCAACCTCTAATGGCTTTGGGGAGCCTATACCAGTGAGAATGCCACAAAGAGTCATAAACATTTTGTCATCCAGCTTCTTGAACTGAGTATGCAGATTTTGAAAGAAGTTAACGTTTTCTAAGATCCCACTGTGTGCTAAGTGCTTTATGAAGATAGTCTTGTGTAATCTTCAAAGTAAACCTGAGTGTCAAGATTAGTGTCCTAGATTTATCAATGGAACATGGAAGCCCCAATGGGTGTAATTGACCAATTATTGCATCTTCATGATCCATTCACCTTCAAATGCGTCTCTTTATTTGGTCACATTGACAATTAAGATTAACCAGAACATTAACCCTTGGATCTCAGCACTATAAAAACGTGAGAATCTTATTAACAGTTGGACTGATATCAATTTTCACTCCTTCCAGTTTAAAAAAAAATACCCTAAAAAGAAATAAATGAACATGTTCAATACATACATGATGAGGTGAAAATCAGTTTGATTTCTCCGTGGTCATAATGAGACATCAAAGTCATTATTTATGGTGCATGACTCACAATGTTATCTTTGGGCAATTTGCCCATTCTAATCATTGTAGCAAAATGAATGAAGAGAAAAGAGGAAGTGATCAAGATGTCAAGATAGAGGTGCCAGTGATTAAATTAGATTTGACCCTTAAACTGAAAATGAGCCAGCTTGATGAAAGAGTCTTTATATCATCTCCTTCCTTCTCCAGAATTCTAGGAAATTTCCTTTCTCTCTATTACTCAGAGGAAGTTTTGATATGAATCCAGCATCCATTGCATATCTCTTCCATTCTTTGTAGATATGCATATAATTTAGGATGAAACATTTTCAAACTATATTTGACAAAATATACTCTGAGAAAGAAGTAAACCAGTCCTAGGAATTAAAGACAGCTGCCGAAGGAACTATAGAAGGGCACAAATTTTAATATGCAGCACATAAAGCATTTTCTCCTCGATCCCCAGTTGCATTGAAATGGCCATTTGTAAATCATTTTTAATTGTCTTATTAAGCAGCTTAGAGTGCAGCAATCAAAAGCGCGTGGCGTTTCGAGACCTGGCATAGCCATCAGGCACGGATCAGTAGTCAGGATAATAGAAGATGCAGGATTATATAACCAGTTCTGGTCAGCAGGGAAAGTGGATCAGAGAGAGAGTGGTACATGGCTGGTTGAGAAGATATGCTGATCTAAGACAATATGAAACTTGACATTATGGTTCCAAGGGGTAAAGACCCCCTCCCCAAACTTGCACACCCATCAGTCACATGCAATTCAATGACTTCACCAGAAAAAGCCAACTGTCAAAAGCAATGATCTTGGTTCAAGGAGAAATTTTCCATGCAGTGCTTTGAGCCATAATGTAAAGGAGTCCTCAGAGTTTGAATTTTGTTTCTGTGTGTAAATCCCCAGTAACAAATCAGGTTGGGATCAAGGAGGTTGATAAAGATATACAAAAGGACCAGGGAGTGGAATCTTTCTCTGAGAAGAAATACAACTGTAATTCCATGGAGACTATTTTCAGATGTGAATGTAATGTGTCACAACTATGTGATTCACAATTATGACATCTTTAGACCCAAAACAGGTAAAAGATTCCTTCTCATTCCTCTACAGACTTAATTGTCTGAACCTGTCCTAAAACATACAAGAGAAAAACTGCAAACTCATGAATTAATTATTATCTGCTGCAGGTAGTGAGAGGAACCAACACTCTGGTCATCAAAGAGGAGGCTGGATAAATGTACATGCCAAGTTCCTGCAAGAAAGGTGTCGCCTCTCTCAGACCACCTCTTACAACACAATAACCATTTTCAAACCAACCATCATGACATTGACGAAAAACAGGCAATATGGAAATTAAAAATTATATTATTAACCCACCTAAGGCAAAGATTGAGATGTTTGAGTTATTTTATAAAACTCACTGTGTCACCCAGAATTCCAGGAAGAAGGATTTGAAAAGAAAACATTTTATTATGTTCCATCATTATAGGCATTCCAAAAAATTTTAGGAAGTTTAAGGGATAGTATCAATATATTCGTGAACACATCAAGAGAATTTTGCTTTAACACATTAGCGGGGAAAGTATCTGCCTTTCAGGATTGATACTTTGCAAAATACATGGTGTGCTATAACATAAATAATATAGAGAATTTTCTCCTGACTTTCCAGATATAGGCAAAAATAAGAAGTCTGTTTTCATATACAACTGACCACATCTAGAGAAATATACTATAACAATTTCCATAAGGACACTGTTGGTCAAATGCTGTGAGAGGTTCAGAAAAAGCATGGCTACTATACATTTCCTGAATAATGGTCCACTATTGCCTCTTAGCTTTCAATCCGACATCAGTTTAGAGATTGATTTGTGTAATTGCGTTTCTGGAAAAGATATAAGAACAAAGAGGGGAGGATGAAAAGAATTTCCTACATATGTGTTATACTATTTCTCATTTTCACGTGAGTCCCCCTAATTCTTCCTCCTGTGCTTGGCTGTGACTATTGGACTGCAGAAACATTTTGGTCAAGTAACTCAGAGGTTTTCCATGGAAATAAGGATAATCTCAAAAGTAACCATATTTCATAACTTTTCCTAAGATTAAATTAAATTATGATCATATAATCAGATACATGAATAGAACTGATTAAATATTTACCTTAGGAGTTAAAATGAAACACAAAAAATATAAAGATACATATTCATAAATGTCATTTATTATTCAGGTTTATCTATGTCTTTCTTGAGAGCCCTGGATAACTCAGTGGGTTGGCTATATGCAAGGTATATCATTCTTTTTTCTTTCTTTATTGAGTTTATTTGTACATTTTAGGCATATATTATAATCACACACATCATTGAGAATTTGGACCTGCACATGAAGTATCTTGATTCTTATTTTTCCCCAGTCCCCCATCCTCCCCTCAAACACTCTACCCACATAGACATATTTATTGTTTCCATTTTTGCCTTTTTACTATCAAACTTTGTTTTCCCTTCTTTGCTTTCCCCTCTCCTCCTTCCCTACTTCTCTTTCCTCTTTGAATGTTTTCTTCCTATTTCACATCACCTATTGTACCTTTTGGATCTCACTTACACCTTCAATTTCTCATACTAGAGAAACAATATAGTAAGGTACATTATTCTTTAGCTTGATCTTGATCCATTGCCAACATACAACTACATTTAAGAATCCAAACATGCTTAGGTAAAGTGATCACATAAAATCCAGTTTTGAAGAGTACCCTAAGAAGAAGTAGTGAGTGATAGATCTACAGAGGGTTACAAGACCTTATATAGAAAACATACTCATAAGCTCATACCAAGATCAAATCAAGTTTGAAAGCCAAGGGCCACACAGGTCCCAATACAATGTTCAAGACATGATGGAGAATAATGTTTAGGTTCAAGAGAACGTCTTAGTACAATGTTCTTTGAATGGTGTGGTATGGGCATGAATTCACAGGGCATGGAGCCACAAGGTATTGTGGACAGAGACAACAATATTATTGTCATTTTTGATACTATTTTATTATAACAATATTTTAGCAACAAAGATTTCTGTTAAAAAGGATGGTAAAGGAATATGATTTTATCCTCATTGTGCCATTTTCTTCAGTTCATTAAATGAAAGAAATTGATTCAGCAGAGCTAATATTGTAATTAAAAAGCTTAGCATGGTTTTCTGTAATGAGTTAAGTAAACAGTAATTCAGTGACAATATTTACACAGCCTATACCAGGGGACACTGCTTACTAAATTAAATAATAGGGGGAGTGAGGAAGAAATAAATTAAAATGGAGGTGAACGAGGTGGACCAAGGACAAGAGAGAACCCAGATTTGGAAGATCATCACTGTCTACCCCAAGTTGATGTTAAAGCAAAATTTTAGTCATTTGAATTTCCCTTGAGATGTAAGTCTGCAAGGCCCATCACTTCATTAGATTTTGGTTCCATTAAGAATTCTGGTTCACTTCTCTTGGGAGATGGTAAATAATCTACTTGAGACTAAAGATGTCAGGTCTTTCTTTCCCATAGGAGGACTCCTTGCTTATGATTACAGTGAGTTTCCTCAAAAGGTCTATTTACCTTTTCAGGAGAGGAACACGCACCTCTCACAGGACAGGTGATGAGTAAATGGGGACAGGGGCTAAATGGTTGAAGCTTAACAGATCTCTGTGATGGGCAGCTACAATTGCAAAAATGGCAGACTCTGAAAGTGTCCATAAATTCATATATTCTAAAAGGTGTTAAAATAACTGGAAGGTCTAACATTGACCAGAAACCCACTTTGAAATGTCCTTCCAAAAGTGAAAACCATAAAAATCTATACTGTTGAGCTACAAAGTTTGAATTTTTTTTTTTTGGTTGTTGTTTGTTTTTTTGAGACAGAGCCTCGCTTTTGTAATTCAGGTTGGCCCTAAGCTCAGCCGTGAGCTCACAGCAATCCTGCTGTCTCTGCCTCCCAAGTGCTGGGATTACAGGCATGAGACACCATGCCTGTCACTGTGGTATGTGGTTCTGACTGCTGCTGGCCATGAGTCTTCACGCCCAGCATAGTTGTATGTGGTTCCTGGGGATTGAACCTGTGCCCTTGCATTTGCAGAAGCCGGAACCACTGAGCTAAATCTCTTGACCCAAAGTTTGAATTTTTGACTCAGTTTGAATTCAGAAAGAGACAGATAATGGAAGAGAAAACAAGGGCGGGGGAGAGGAGAAAAGGGAGAGGACAGAAAAGGTAGAGCTGAGGAAATACATAAGAAGAGAGGAGAGAAGAAAAAAAGAGAGTAGGGTCACAGAGTGATGAGGAGAGAGACGAGGGAAAGACGGGAAGGGAAAATAAAAGCCATCCGCTTATAAGCATCTAGTCTTTTCACTAGTTTTGGTCATTTAAACAATGGCCAGACTCACCTGACATTGTCTTTATTAACTGGCAAAATCATTGCTGTACGGAAATGTAGCTAAAGTTGGAAACATTGTCAAAAATCCTTTTGGAACTTGTTTCCCTAAAATATGTCAGGGAGCTCTAATTTAATAGAGGAAATAGAATTTTCAATGTTGTGGGACATTGTATTAAAACATGGGCTTCCCTTTCCAACTTGTTTCTCCTTTTATTTTATTGTGTTTGGTGGGATATTGTTATTTCGGTGACCTTATCACTAAGGTATCTCGGTAACTTTCTGGGAAAAGTGAACAGATCTCAGGCCAATGAGAAACAAGGACAGGTCCTTGTCTCCCAATGAAAGGCGATCAGACTAGAAACTTGGCTCTGACATTTTATTCACACTGCAGATGTGCGTTGGAGCAGAGAAAATACTTGTTTTCACTGAACTACAGATTTTTAGCAGTGAACAAATAGTCTGGCCCACATCTTGGAAACTTAAAGGGTATTTTGAAACACATCTCGCACATCATAATTGACCACATATCTATCTATATTTGCCCCTTCTGTTAATCTTTTTTAATGGGACAGTGCTTGAGTTGATCCAACTAATCACTATGTATCTATGATATGCCTTGCCAGTATATTTATGCCTCATGATTTGCACTGGAAAAGTCCAACTGAGGCAATTGATGTCAAACGTCTCTTACCCAGAGAATAACATTGTTGAAGCCCAATTCTCTGAAATCCTAAATAGCAGAAGTCTGTAGGATCTCAAAAAGGCAACAAAAATATGGGAAGGAATCTTTATCAGTTGTCTCTCAGACAAAGGACTATTATATAGAATACATAAGGAGCTTTAAAATATCAGCCCACCCAAATTTAAAGACCCAATTCAAAAATTAACATCTGAAATGAACAGATACTTTTCCAAGGAAGAAGTAAGAGCAGTGAAGAAGTATACGAAGAAATGCTCAACATCACTGGTCATTCCAGAGATGCAGATGAAAACAACACTGAGATTTCATCTCACTCCACAAAGAATGGCTGCTATCTCACAATTAGCCAGCGACAAATGTTGGCAAGGCTGCAGAGAAAAAGGAACTCTTCCCCACTGTTGGTGGGAGTGTAGACTCATACAACCTCTGTGGAAATCAGAGCAGAGACTCCTCAAAAAGCTAGGATTAGAGGTCCCATTTGACCTGGCCATTCCTCTGCTAGCTATATGCACAAAAGAACTAAAAGATTCATATCACAGCGACATATGTGCACCCATGTTTAGAAAAGCTCAGTTTGTGATAGCTAAATCTTGGAAACAACCAAAACATTCATCAACTGGAGACTGGATAAAGAAGATGTGGTTCTTTTATAGAATGAAGTATCATTCTGCCATAAAAATGA
The DNA here is from genome assembly GCA_004026965.1 of Petromus typicus. Lineage (NCBI taxonomy): Eukaryota > Metazoa > Chordata > Mammalia > Rodentia > Petromuridae > Petromus > Petromus typicus. The sequence continues at coordinate 191,966 of PVIR01000021.1, forward strand.
TAAGACTGAGCCATTCATACTCAAATAGATGTACCTTCAGGACATCCTCTTAAGTGAAATAAATAGATCACAGATGTGTAAATATTGTATCTTTTCTCTGGTATGAGAAAATGAAGATGTAAATGTGTTTTCTAGTATATATAGTAGATATTGTGAAATAGAAAATATTTAAAAGGAAATAGGTTGTAGGGGTAAACAAAGAGGTGAAAAAGAATGTGATAGTAATAAAGAAAGGAAACAAAGCTTTTGTATGTAGGGGGAGGAGGCTTGCAGTGTGGGTGTGGGGAGGAGAAAAATGAGAATCAAGTCATGTCATATTCTGGTACAAATTCTCAATGTTGAATGTGATGATGATGTGTATTCCTAATATATCAATAAAGACTTGAATTTTTTAAAAAGAAAGATAAGAGGCCCCACCCAGTATTCATTTTATAAATATTTTCCAAAAATCTGTTAGTTGGCACAGTTGAATGAGAAGATGCTTCAAGGACAACACATTGCTAAGAAATGCTTCCTTTCTCACTCTCCTAAATTCAAGTCAATTTATGCTGTTAATTAAAACAGGAAAGTCAAATCTCAGATAGAGAAACCCAAGCTTAAGTACTGTGCAAAGCAGAAGAAATGAGACTTTAATGTTGATCAGGCATTCCAAAATGGATGGCTTACACTTTCACTAGGACAGCCTTCACTGGATTATTAATTATTACTCACTGGATTATTAATTATTAGTTTCCTCTTGATGGTACCACAACATCTTAGTCAGTGAGCCAGCTATTTATGTAAGCAAGCTAGTTGGAGGAAATAGGAAATGAGTTTTCTCTCTAGTTAAAAAATGGTTGAGAACCTTTCCCAAGAAGATCTTCTACCCCACTGCCTCTTTGCTTCTGTGGCTCTTCCTAAGCTACTCCAGCGCCCACCATGTATAGTCAGCTTCTGCTGGCAACACGTGAAGCCTCTTCAGTGTCTAAGTATCATTTTGGATCCTATTTTTTAGGTTAAAAGCAGTAAATTGCAGATGGCAAGTGTTTTTTCTTTTCTTTTTTTTTTTTTTCTCCTTCTTGAGATTACTGAAAGCTGAGGTAATTTTTGTCGTGAGTCACATTATAAAAAGAACAAGTGATGTTGCACAGCACCTACTCCACACAAAGATGTGCAAAGAACAGCTAACCATTCAACAAAAGGGAGGAGTGATTTTTGCTTCGCTTTGTGCTAACAGGTTCTGGAGGGAGAATGTATTCTGTAAGTACTATCTTACCATGTATGATAATGGATGTGACTAAAGAAATCAAACCAAGCCTTGGGAACTAGCACAGGAGTAGAATATGTACTTCGCATGCACAAGGCCATGGGTTCGATCCTCATCCTACCTCCCCCCATAAAAACAAAAAGTGCACTTTGAGTGTGATGAAAGATGACATGTGATACTTAGAAGGAGTCAAAGCGGTGGGAAGGAAAATCAAAATTAGAGAAAGGGCTAAAATCACTATGGCAATAACATGTTTATACAGACTAAGCTGTGGTTCAACATTTCTGCACATCTGTGTTTCATCTCATCACTTGTATTTCAAAGTTCTGAAACTTTCAGCTTCAGCTTGTCTGTTGAAACATAAGAAGTTCCTGAAACACTTTTCATTCCTTTAGCTAAACTGATCTTGCAGGGAACAGTACACAGCATAGGCCAGAGGCTGAGGAAAAGGAGTCTTGGGTGCTTGGGGAGCCTGGGAAAGAAAGAGGTTGCCTCAATTTCTTTTAACAAGCTGTAGGAATTTCCTCTGCTATGGTGCTCCAGGGAGTTTCTGCATCCCCTGAGGAGATCTCAGTACGAGAAACTTACAGTTCTCTGAGGTTTTGTATCCTATAGTCTACTTCCTCTAAATGGATTTGACACTGAACCCTGATAGATGACATTCCAAAATTTCCTTAGCTCTGAACTCACCAATTAACCCAAAGTTGTCCATAGATCATTCTTTACTAGAATCTAATTGTAAGCTCAATTCTCATTGCAAATCTTAAGATATAGCATAGAGCATATGTGTGGAGGGATCAAACAGTTTATGCTAAAATCCTTCAAGATGAGCACTGATAAAAATAAATTCATATTTCATAAGGAACAGAAATTAGTGATAGTAATCATGAAAGTGCTCATGAGTGGTAAGAGAAACAAGTAAATTTTAATAAATAATAAAAGTAGACCTTCTCTTCCAAAGAATATTTGAGTGGTGCCAGTAAATGCTCGCCTCACCAGAAGAGGTACTTATGATTTCTACCATAATTTTACACCAGGTTAAACAACTCACTGAGCCAGTAGGTGATGGTGTCCGGTGACTATAGCTACCAGGTAAGATGTAATGGTAAAGACCTAGTTAGTGCCCAGGGAGAACAATACCGGGCTTCCTCCTGTACTTTTGTGTCCTACAATAAGGTGGCTCCACTTAGCAAAGAGGAGCAAAAGAGAACTATTAAGAGGGAGGATGTGTTTCAGTGCTTTGGGGGGCAGACTCCAAGTTAATCTCACTGTTAAGTACTAAGTAGCAATGTTTTGAGTGAAAATTTAAAATTGTTACTGAGTAAATAAAGTGCTTTAGAACAGCATGAATTAGCTTATCATGCAGAGAGAGAGAGAGAGAGAGAGAAAGACAGAGACGGAGAGAGAGAGAGAAGGGAGGATTCTTCAAGAATAAAGCATAAATCTCTGATTTGAGTAAGAACATAGCAAGGAGATAGAAATAGGATATGATTTAAACAAACACAAAAGTGAGGCACAAGCTCCACTTAGGCTGACAGAAAAGGCCCCCAAGAGTCGGGAAGCCTCACACTGGCCTGAAAGCAGCTTCATCTTGCTCATTTTTCCTCTGGTTCCCACAGTGAGGCCAGACTATAGAGGCTCTTGCCCACCTCTGTCACTGGGCTTTGCCAGCACCTTCACAAGACGTGCAGACAGAGACCTGCTGTGCCAAAGTCTAAAGGAAAACATTTAAATTTGTGTGCCTATCTACATTTATTTTTCTATCTCATTGCTATACTTTGAATATCTAGAGAGATTTTATTAGAATCCTAAAGGTTTTGAATGTGTCTTCGCCCAACCAGGCTCCTTAGCAGAGGGAGACACATCAACACCACCTCCAGCAATAACAGCAGGACCGGTTACTAGGACAATAGGCCCCAAAGCACCAGAAGCTTATGTAACCTGTACTCTGGTATTGCTACCACTAGGGGGATGCCACTGGCACCTAGTGAGTAGAACCTGGAGATTTTGCCCTTCGTCCCACAACCTGCAAAGGTTAGCTGCCCTGGAATATGCGTAGTGCTGAGAGTGGGAAGCCCTGACTCAAAGTGGACACAGAAACAAGATGAGGATCCAAGAGCGCGCACTGAATTACTGGTGAGAAGCCTGGATCCAACTGTAAATGGAATCTTCTTCACCTGCATGTACAGACTTACTTTTTTCTTATTTTTCAGTGCCTCTAAGAAATCCCTCAGAACCTTACTCTTTAGTCTTGCTAAGAAAATACGATTATATTGAAAAATAAAGCACTACGTTAGGAAAACGGAGCACTGACCATTTATTATTGGAAAACGTCTATGTTTCTTTTGTTTTTGGTAGTCACTGTTTATCCATGAAGTCCTGCTTCCTGAGCATACATCAACGTGGAATTTCATCTTCCAAGAGTTGTAGAATGCCAGCGTGCATAGGAATGAGGCAGATCATTAACAAACTTTTCTAAAATGTATAAGTCAAAATATTTTATGATCACTAATAATATTTGTGGTAAGCAGTAAGATTATTTGAGGAAGGGTTATTTGTAGGCTCTAAACAAGATTACATAGTGACCTATGTGATCAAAACATGCTATCTTGTGATATGAGTTCTCTAGTTTTTGTGATTATATTTGATACATTGAGAGTAAATAAAGATGAAGATAATCCTGCTGAAATTAATAACTTTTTAGTTTCTTTGGATTTCTACTTCCTTATGTGAAAATTAGTGTTTGGTGGTCTTTGAAAGACACTAAAATGTGTCATCCTTTTTTTTTAACTTTTCACCATTTTATAATGAGGAAAGAATAAATCTTAGCTTTATTTGGTACAGTATATATAACTATGCTATACAGAGCTTCACTGGCACAATCAATTTGCATGTGATACATAACTATAATAACTCATTCTTATTTGCTTTTATTTTCATCATCTTTTATATATGAGAAAGGACATTGACTTTCATTTTACTATAGAATTATATATTCTATTTTTAAAATTAATATGTTTTAAATAAAATACATTGTGTTAAAGAAAACTATTAAATAATAGAGGGCATTGGTGCTACATCTGGCGGACAGTTATCACTGAAGACACTAAAAGATTCACCATCGATAGTTTAAGAAATAGCCATGTTGAAAAAGCTGAAGGCTACATTCAAATAATACAAGAACAGAAAATCTTGTACAACCCTCTTTCATGATTCATCTCTGAAGGAGTATTACTTCATGTTAGTTCCACAGATTCTCATGTACAATCTGAATTTTGTCTGTCATCTTTGTTATCATTTTCCTAGGGGCAAGTCAACAGGATCAAAAGTAAATGTACATTGTGTGACCAAAAAGTACAATGAATATTGTTATTAAACACGAACAGTTTAGAGTAGGAGACACACTACCATTAAATCCCTCAAAATACTGCCCTCACCCTGAACATAAGCATTTGTCATTCTGGCACTTTTTGAAGCAGTTTGGGACATGCTCTTCCATGAGTGTTTTTTAAATTAATTTTTATCTTTATTGGTACATTATGACTATACATCATGATTGCATTCAACATTGAGAGTTTGTACCAGAATATGACATGACTTAATTCTCATTTTTTCCCCTTTCCCTCCACCATGAGTGTTTTTATATGCATTCTCCTAGCTGCTTCAATGTCCTGTAGGATACATGAATGTTTTGTGTATTTTGACTTTCAATAAAGGCCAGATACCACACTGTGCCATGTCCTATAATAAGGTGAATGAGGATATACTATAATATTTTTACAAGCTTGCCTTTCTAATGGGTGACACATAGCAGCAGCATTCACTATGGTTTTGATCACATCTCATAAGAAGAAAGAAGACTTCTTGAATTGCTTCAGATAGTGGAAAGAATAATAGGATAAGTATGTGCATGGGGTTAGGGGCAATATGTCTTTTACTATCATAATTCTTTTTTATTTATACTTACATCATATTTTTTATATTTACATTTTAATGTTAGGAAGTTGCTTGCCATGGATCTTTTCATGGTGACATACAATTTCAGGTTTCTGATCACCAGTTTGTAGAGGCTGCTCCACCACAAAAGCAGCAAAGAACACGATTGAAGAAGGGACAGTCCAGGTCACACTGATTTTCTGGGAGGAACAGGAAAAATCTCAGAACTTGACAACTAATTGGATGTTACAACCTCTTAAATGAAGAATAACCTGTAGGTGGCCTCTTAGTCTTTGTACACTCACAGGAAAACCACAGGGGACGATAAAGAAAAAAAGTGAAATATGTGCTCAGAAATGTAAGATAATCCAAGATTGATGCTAGACAGCCAATAGTCAAGGATAAAGATTCAGTTTTATAAAATGGAAGTCAGGAAATTTGGGGTTTTTTGTTTTGTTTTGTTTTGCATACACAAAGTTAAATTTGATTGCATTTGATTACCCTTAAAATAGAATAATCATAGTGGCATTATTTAGCTTAATGATACTCCAATCCATTGTGATATTCCTTTAGTCTATGCAGTCTTGTTGCCTGAATCGCCTTGTTGGATCATCAAGAAGTCTCTTGATGTAAGGGCAAGGAAGTTGGCAATGTTTCAATGAGAAAACTGTAGTCAAAAGAGGATAAGTAAAGCCCAGACAGACCATGCCACACCGCAAAATCCCCTTGGCAGCTTGGTATGGTATATAAGTGTGTAAATAAGTTCATCATAACAAAACAAGAAATGAGGGGACCTGAGGCAAAACTTGAGAGCGTAAGATCCACCAAAAAGCATTATAATTCCAACCATTTTAAAATACATATTGCCAAATAATGTATGTGTCTAAGGAAGATTTTACTCTTAGGAAATTAAATTACTTTTTCTGGTAGTCAGTGAGTTTAAAGCTAGTCTTCTGACTTCCTCAGTTCACTTGAATCCCTTAACTATTCCTGGAATTTCCCTGTGTTCCATAATCTATGCTCTGTAAATGTTTAAGTCCTTGTTAGACAATGAGATCAGGTAGAGTGTTAACTGTACCTCGAACAGCTCTGGAAGAGCTACTGATATTCCATTGTGCATTGACTTGGAACAGGAGGGAAGAAGAGACGTCCAGTGTTCACTGAGTTTATGTAATGATCAGGGAAAAGTCCAGGACTTGACAACTAATTGCATAATTGTCCCTGAACATCCTAGTTTGTATTTATAGTCTAAAAAAAGGAATGTATAGAATACCCAAGAGAGGTGAGAGGTTGAAAGCATATCAGCTGTTAAAAGATCAAGGTGAGAAATGTTCACCAATGATTGCTGAGTTCTATGCTCTTTGAACAAAGGCTCACTATACATGAGTGTAGATTCTGATCAGAAAGTCCCAGACATAGTGCACCTATGACACACATAACACAGCAGTCATACAGAGCCTTTCATGTCAGTGCACCAGCCAAGTCTCCCCAGAATCACCCCAGCAGCTGCAAAGTGGGTTATGGTTTGTAGTTCAGACCTTTATCTCTAAAAGTTTTACCATCATTATTTTGACTTCTATGAAGCTGCTCTTCCTTCCAAATCTGGATTTCTCAGCTTCACTGCCAGTTTTTTTTTTTTTTCTCTGTGTTTGACAGTCTTGGGCATCTACATTTTATATAAAGAATAAACATAAATAAACAAACATAAATAAACATAAATAAACATCTACATTTTATATAAAGAATAAAGATACCTTTGGAAGCAGGCAACACACTGACACATTATCAATGAGCAGTTGCTTGTAGTACCATGGAGAAGGTCACAGAAAACAAAGGTCTCCCATAGGAAAGGATTACATGGGGTTTCAGATATAAATTCCCGGGTGAAACCTTTGCAATCCAAGTATTAGTGGGAGCTGAACGGGGGTTTGGTTTCTTCAGAATAACATTTCAGTAAAGATGACTGAAACTTCAGTTGAAAGTTCCAGGATGAGGAGTTCAGGGCCATATTCTAAAGCATTTTGCACAATCCTTAAAGCAAACATTTAAAGATGCTCAAGAATTTGCTCAATGGGTAGAGCAAATATACAGTTAGGACTGTTCTGCTCTGGCCACATGGAAATTGTATCTGTCTCTAAAATAATAATAAATGCTTTTCATTTAAGTCTTTTGCTTGATAGTTTCTCTTTCGGATATGCATGGTCATATTTCTAAAATTGTTATATGTCATTTTTCAGAGAAGGGAGGAAAACTATCTTGAATTTAAAAAATCATTTCACAAAGATAAATATTTTGAAAGTGGAAGTGAGGCCACTTTAAGCCACTTTGAGCTTCACCAGCATGAGATAACCAACTTTAAGAAGGGAAGTTTTTCTAGCAAACCTGAATTGTGTGCTGGAAGCACATTCTCCATTTCATTACTGATTATTCCACAACAGAGCAAGTAAGCTGGCTTCCCAGCCTCACTGCTTGGTGAACTCTCAAATTTCAGCCCTAGAGTGACAATTGATAATGTCACACCAGGGCCATGGATAATACCTAGTAGGGGTCCAGCACAAGCTGCAAGCCCATCGATATCATTTCCGGGCCTTCCACCTCCCCGCAGTGGTGAGTTGTTATGGAGATGAACACTGCATATTTTTATGAAGTTTCCTATCATTGCCTCTTCCTTCAAAATACAGTCCATTGTATGTGCACGTGCATTTGAGTGTGTGTGAGTTTGTGCACCGAGGAGAGAAGTTAATCTATATTATCATGAGCTGCTTCAACCTCCGTGGCGATTCAGAAAATCAACTCAGATAAAATTCTGTAAGCAAAGAGTGTAGATCTCTGGCCAGCTCTGCATCCACAGAGGATTAATCACCTTCAACGTCCACAAGTATCAAAACATTGCACTGTAACCCAGAAACACGGAACATCATTATTTTTCAATTAAAATAAAATAAAAAATGAAAAGGGTGTTGGTCTCCTCAGAAAAAGGATTTAAATTAAGCAAAGGACAAAATAATGAGGTACAAGATAGTTATTGCTGGGTGATAGAGGCTGCAATTGAAGATATCATAAATCAAATTTAGTATCAAACAATCAGGCCCTTGTTGACCTCTATTTGATAAATGAGTTGAAGAAACACGCACCTTTTACTAAATCATATCAAATATTAAAATTATTTCTGAGATTTTCAGAATATTCTCCTTTTTCATGAAGAAGGAAGCCTCTAAAAATCCAGTTCCACTTAATTTTGTGTTTGCACAAAGCATCATTTGTCACCTGCATTGCTGCCCTGGAGTCTTGGACTTCTGTTGATTTACCAGCTCATATAAAGACTGCCAAGCAGCTTCTGCCTTCATTAGGTGATAGATGGTTTCAAATTATTTTGAATTTTGAGTAAAGTTTTAAATCGTATAACTGATTTAGTTTGCCTTATTGGAATTTATCCTGCTTATATTTAATGAGGCTGTAATTTCCTTTAATTTTTGGCTCTAATTGGGTTAATGGTATCTGCAGAGAAATAGCAATCCTTATTTTTAGCTCATGTGATAGATTTTCTGCAGGAGGCTGCATCTCTTTAGTAGCCAGGTCAGATGGCAACTTTGCATGGAAAGTGAAGACCTGAAGAAGCTAAAGCTAGAAGTGTGGGGTGGTGGTTAGAGTGTGAGGAGTCCTCAGCCCTCTCCCTGCATATGAGTGTTTGGCAGCATGTATAGGAATGAGTTAGTGTATTGATCAGGAGCAATTCTACTTAATTTCAGGGTAAAATAATGTTACAATTACAATGATGACTAGGTTTCTTTTCCTGCCTACAGACTAGGCATGGCATGTTCAGACCTCACTCTGTTTGCAACTTCAGTGCTAGCTAAGACCTCAATGGTCCAATGATGCTGTGATGTCCCAAGGCAGGATTGCATCAACTGAGGATATCCTCGGGGATGGACAAACTCTTAATCAACAGAGTTTTCTCATTGTTCAGGGCGTTACCAAACTCAGTGCCCTTTGAGTGACTTTTTACATTTGTTACTCTTGGTGTACTGAATAAAACGGTGGCATGCTTGGGTCTTTCATCTTTGCTGCCCAGAGCAACACTGATGAGGTCCCAAACTTAGATTCCTGTGTAAGCCTCATTTTTCTATCTTTTCAGTATAATTAATTAGTTCACCTTATTCTTCATGGCTCACAGAAAGATAGAACTTACTGCAGGTGTCCTAGAAACATCACCTTTCCCTGTTCTCTACAAGTCACATTTGTCACCTCTCTATGCTAAGCTTCTTTGCACTTTACTCATAACACACTTTTTCTCTATATATCTTATGGAGCTGAGGAGGAAGAAGAAAGGTTGGGGTAGAATCAGATGTTAGTAAGCACCCGAGCAATACCTGCAGAGAGTTTTCATTATGTATTCTATTTCAAGACTGGGACCTGACCTTGCCTAACATAGAATTGGTCTCTATTACCTATTAGTAGCGCCAAGTACAAATTTTTGCATCAATTCATGAGTGTCATGTACACACCAGAACTCACAATTAACCACATGAGAGTCTGTACTCATTTCAGCCATATGCAAGGGCAAGATTTAGAATGGCATGTGAGTCCTGCTTGTGTGTGTCCTCAGTGGGAATTTTTTAATTATAAAAAAGAGGAAAAAGTAATTTTAGCAAGTTTGATTTCCTCTAGAAGACACATGTGAGAAATAATTACTGTGTCCTAATCCTTCTCTCCAAAGTAAATTAATAAAATCAAGGCCCACAAAGAGCCAGATATTTCTTAGGCCCACATTCCTTCCCCTTTCGTTAGCTATTATAGTAATGCTAAACAAAACAAAACAAAAAATAGTTTGTTATCTTCCTAACCAACATGCTGACACCAAATGTCCACCAAAAAATGATGCTAGGTCAACTGTAGACCCAGCTGAGTCTCACTGTGAAAGTCCCAGTTCTAGAAGGTTGGCATATCATAAAATCTACATGTATGGTTTTAACCTATTAATGAAGCAAGAATACAGAAAATATTGAGCAGGGTGTGGCGATGGAAAGGATTTTTAAATTCTTATTGTTTATTTTTAAGGTAATAAGTTAAATATCCCCAAGGTAAAAATCTGACAGCATGAAGCTGAGTGCAAAACCCCATACCCCACTTCATGTGATGGTTTGCAAATAAAATATTACATTGAAAATATGCAAAATTAATTGAAGTGTGTAAAGTGAAATGTAAATGAATTTAATATGCAAATTTGGTCTTGTCTGTGATATATCTTTATGTACATATATAAACATTCAAAAATGGATAAAATAATGCAAACCTAAAACACTTGTGGTTTCAGCATTTCAGATAAGCGATACTCAACTTTCCAGTTGCATGAGGTAGATTTTAGGAGCAGAAATAAAGAAACTAATTTTGGCTTTTAACAAAGAAGAACAAATAAAACTTGGCACAGAGTGATTATTTAAAGGACAACTTATAAAGAGAAAAAAGAGAGAAGAATTTTAAGGAATTAATGAGGCAGCCCAGGGATTCTATGTGAAGAGGGACAGAGCATTTACTTAGTTTGTTGGCTGGCTGATTACTGCACAACTTGTTCCAACAGAGAGAAATAGTTCCATGAATTCACAGGTTGGATATACCCAACAAGAAGAGCCACTAAAGATACATAACTGAAAAGAGCCAAGAAACACTCATCCAGAAAGAATCTTTAACAGCTGTTTCTCAGACAAAGGGCTACTATCTAGAATATATAAGGAGCTTTAAAAAAATCAGCCCATCCAAATTTAAAGACCCAATTCAAAATTGGGCATCTGAAATGAACAGATACTTTTCAAAGGAAGAGGTAAGAGCAGTGAAGAAGCATATGAAGAAATGTTCAATGTCACTGGTCATTCAAGAGATGCAGATGAGAACAAAACAGATTTCATCTCACTTCATAAAGAATGGCTGCTATCTCACAATTAGCCAGCAACAAATGTTGGCAAGGCTGTGGAGAAAAAGTAATCTTTCCCTGCTATTGGTGGAAGTGTAAACTCGTACAAGTCCTGTGGAAATTAGTGTGGAGATTCCTCAAAAAACCAGGATTGGAGGTCCCATTTGACCTGGCCATTCCTCTGCTAGCTATATGCACAAAAGAACTAAAAGATTCATATCACAGCGACATATGTGCACCCATGTTTATAATAGCTCAGTTTGTGATAGCTAAATATTGGAAACAACCAAAACGTTCATCAGCTGGAGACTGGATAAAGAAGATGTGGTTCTTTTATAGAGTGGAGTATCACTCTGCCATAAAAATGATAAAATTGAGTCATTCATACTCAAATGGATGCACATTGAGGACATCCTCATAAGTGAAATAAATAGGTCACAGATATGTAAATATCATATCTTTTCTCTGGTATGAGAAAATAAAGTTGAACATAAGTTCTAGCATATATAGTAGATTTTGTGAAATATAAACTGTTTAAAAGGAAAGAGTGTGTAGGGGTAAATAATGAAAGGGAAATGCAATGGTAATAAACAAGGAAACAAAGCTTATCTGTGTAAGGGGTGGGGGATTGTAGGGTGGGTAGGCAAATGGGAAAAAATGAGAATCAAGTCATGTCATATCATATACTGCTACAAATTCTCAATGCTGAAAGTGACTATGATATGTATATATAATATACCAATAAAGATTTGAATTTATAAAACACTCATATATCCATTTGTGAATAAGGCCCCTTTACAATTGCTCAGATCTCTATTTAATATTCTCTCTGCAAAGTGGGTTTCTATGAATTGTCATTTTCCTCTGCCATCCACTCTTTCACACACTACTTAGTTAACATTCGGCACGATGAACAAAATCAGTGACTGCTGTGTATCCATAGTGCTATGGCTGATGCCTGAGTAAAATGACTATTGAAGATGAAGACGGACCCAAATTTCAGACCTCCCGATCTATCTACCTTTCCCATTTGCAGCCCAGTACTAGGAGAAAAGTTGGAAGTCTGTGAAAAAGGCTGCACAAGTCTCTGTCTCCTTAGGAGTGAATTAGGCAAACTTGTTCAAAGTCTACTCTAAGAGACTTTGATCCCTACAATAAGGAAAAAGTGGCTTCTGGGAAGCTATGGGACCATACTCCCTGAGTCCTTCCCTGACCAAATGCCAAAGGATTCCATGCCAGTTATCTGAAGATGGACAGTGAGATACATGTGACACAGACAAGTTCTTCCTGTGCTTCCAAAGGTGTCTGGCCAAACTTGCAGGCTATTACCCTCTATATAAGACATCCCATCACCAAGTGACAAAAGAAAGAAGATTCAAAATTATGTCTTTCCTCAAGAATACAAATTCCCCGGATGTAGAAGCTTATTCCTTCCTCTCTTAAAAGGAACAAAATTAACTAGTGCATCATGGAATGAGGCTTTCCCAAGATCACACACTGCTGGTGTCAATCTCTATACCCTTCAAAATGCCACTTCCACCTCATCAAAAGTGATGAAATGGAGTCACTAGACTATTAAGTTCTTCCTCATTTATCAACAACAAGCCTGCTAAATTGCTACTCTGAGCAAATTTACATAGAAATTACAATGATGTTCTGCAAACGAAGAATTACAAGACAGATGAGAGCATACACATCCCACATTAGCTCCCTGAACTACAGGCTTCTGTGAACCACGCTCAGTGCCTACTGTCTGGGAAGCAAGATGAAACAGAGCCTGGGACCCAGGCGCATTAATTGCTCAGTGAGCCCCTTCTTTGCTGTCACCCTCCTCCACTAATGTGGATGTATTTTAAGTCTAGCTTGCTAACACCCTCCTTGTATATCTTTCTGCAGTTCCCCCTCCCACAAAGACAGAAGAGCTTCTGCTCTTAATTAGAATTTCACACCCATGGCCAAAGGTTAATTGCTCAATTGTCTCTGCTCCCCTCAGCTTCGGCGGTTGCTGGCTCTTATTGGTATTCAGTTTCCAGTTCAGCAAATGTGCTGGGGAGACGCCTTCCCCAGAGTTCTAAGGAGCTGTGTGTACCACTCTTTCTTGGCCAAAATCTCTCTTTTACCTTCTTTCTGGAAGTTCAGGGGGCTTCCTTCCTTGATTAAAGCAGGGACATGGATCCTGCTTTGCTGTGCCAAATCCTTCCCTCCACTGCAGCCTGTTTACCCGGGCCATAGCCCTATTGTCAGCACATGCCTTGCTAGCACAATCTCTTCAAGGCCTGTCCTCAAAATCCTTCTAAAGCTCATGATGATCATCCTTCCAAAGTCCACTCCTGCCAACTTCACATTCTTGTGCATATTACTGTATCAAATATCATCACTTTATTTTGAAGGAATTTTTGTAAACCTGGAATCCCATGACTATGCCCCTGAATTTACCATGTTGTTCCCATCACTAGAACCTCCTCTTCTCCCACACATATCTAAAAGGCTAATAGTTCTTCAAAGTTTTAGCCAATCTTTCCTTCTTTATTAGTGTTGTCCCATCACCCAGGCTCTACACCACAAGACAGGACCACACCCCACAGCCCTGTAATGTTCTGTTGTTTCCAGTACAGGGTTTGGAGCTTGAGCTCCTGGTGCCAATCCTACATCTATCTTTAGCTAACTATGTGACAAGAGTCAATTTACTTAAATTCCTCTCGAGCAGTAAATATGAGCATAACATGTATACATACCACAAGTCTAGAGTAATTTCATAAAATGATATGTGATCACCAAAATAAAAGTGCGATAAAGGTTAAATTCTGTGGTTGATGCTTTCTATCACTCATAATGTCTACTTTAATGCCAGACACACTAGGAAGTCAGTATTAGCCATTTGATAAAATTCATACATGTGCATGGACTCATGCACACAATGAAAGAGAGCAGAGAATAAGTTTTACAAATGCACCTATGAATTCATAACTCTCTTCGACCCAAAAGACATTCTCTGTAAAATGAAACAAACATACCACTGCACAGGTATGAATAATTAATGTATAAGAAAAATTTTGAAAGTTATAAACCATTTTACAAACATGAGACATGTGCATATGGGAACAAGCCCTTACTTGTACCTGGTGAGTCCTACTCCATACAGAAATTGCGAGATATGTGGGATGAATGAGGAAGCTTGAAGATTACAGGTTTTAGAGTTAGATGGGGCTGGTTCAGAATTGTATTTCTCATGTTTATTAGCTATGTAAACTCGCACTATTTAAGAAGTGTGTCCCCTTTCCTCATCTGCAATATTTGGAAAAGATCTCACTAGTTTATCCAGATAACTAACACGATGAAAGTATTAAGAGATTTTGTCTGGCTTATCCTTGCCCTCCTGTTACAGGATTTTAAGGGAGAGTTTGGAAAAACAAAACAGAATGATACTCCAGTGCCATGGATGGATGAATACAAGGATGATCCTAATACCACTGAATCCCTTTTAACTTCCTCTTGCTGCAAGGAATTCCAAATAATGGAGAATTTCTCATTTCAACATTAGAGAACTATGAGGTTTAACAAATTCCATGGTACTACAAAGGTAGATATCAAGTTAACATTTGAAGGAAGTCCTGTCTGTCTTTTCCTGCAGGCTAGTACAAAAAACCATGTGGTATATAAATGTGTCCCTGTAGGCCTTTTGATGCTTCATTAAAAACTCTTCACAGTACCAAACAAGATCATAGCATTCATACCACTTTGTCAGTTTGGGGGTTAAATAGAACTTCTAGGATTTCATCTATACTCAGTGTCAGCAATGGACTAGGGATGGCAGAACTAAATGAGATGAGACTTTTGGTCTGGTGCCAAAGTTAGGTCCGAATTCTTCCAATAAAGAGTTTCAATATTAAAAGGAACTAAGAGAGGTTATTTTAAAACACCCAGGGGAAATTTTGCAAAGAGTTCCAAGGACGCAGAACTGCAGTTATAGCCTTTATCCAAATAACCACATGTGAATCAAGACCTCACATAGATTCAGGCACAAGGCTGCCTATATGGCTCAATGACTGTACTCATTGTACACACAGTACTCAGGAGAACTCTGAAATCGTGTCCCTTGATGAGCAGACACGGCTTTCAATTTAAATGATTCATCTAAAAAGAGTCTCCCACACAGGAAATTGGATGAGACTTAATTCATTTACCTAAAAAGGATAAAGGAGTGACTCAAGGCAAGGAGAATTCAAACATCAATTCTCCAGGCTGTATGACAGAGATTTCTAATAACCTAATTTTTAGATCATAAATCCACCAACTTTTGCTAAGAGTTTCAAAAGGAAGGACCTGGGGGAAAGGGAACAGAAGGAAAGAAAAAGGAGGGAAGAGGAACAAAAAACAAAAGAGAGTAGGAAGCAGAAGAAAAAAGAAGAATAGACAGAAAGAGGAAAAGAAACAACCAAGGAGATACCACATTCCTAGCTCAGGGGAAAAGTGAAGTCATTAGCACTAAAATGGGCAGGAAAACACTTGTGTTCTTGGGATTTGCCCAAAAGGAGACCACTTCAGGAGCATTACAGGTGTGGAACTTACCAGCACCTTCACTGGCCAGGTCGCAGCTGGACACTTCCACACTACCAGTTATCTCAAGAGCAAAAGCAGCCTGGACTGCAGAGGTGAAGCTTCAAGGTCATAGGTAAGAGAGAACCAACTGTGAAGCAAGGTATGCTGGGTGAGACTTCTGCAACTTCCCAGTTGAGTTAGGGAGGTGCATAAGGAGGGCCTTAAACCAGCATCTTTGTTCCCTTCCTGCTCCACTCATGAGGGCCAGGAGTATAACTTCTCACTGAATCCTTTAGGGAGACAAACTCATCTCCTCTGGGATCTAGGAATCAACAAATGTATGCATCAGGCTAAAATTAAGCCAAGAGTTGGGGCACTGCCTATAACACCTTGGAAAAGAAAGCAAACAGCATTGAACTATTGGACAGACATCTGTTTTTGGTGCTCAATTCTAAATTTTGCCCTAGGACATGCTAAGGAGTACCTTCTGCAAGATAAAATGAATCCAGCTTTTATAAATTATCAAAGGATCAGTGTCTCACAATTCAGGCACCTACCAGCCTCTCTCTGAGCAATGAAGAAAACCTCTCTCCTACAGGAAGCATTGGGTGGCTATGTTTTTTCTTTATTTTGAGGTAGGGTCTCACTATGTAGCTCAGACTGGTCTTGAACTCACTATATAGCCCAGATTGACCCTGAACTCTCATTGCTGTTCCTGCCTCAGCCTATTGAGATCTGGGATTACAGGTGTGTACAACCATCGCTGCACTGGTGGGCTATCACACTACAATTGTACATTAACTTCACCTTTATGGGTTTAAATTCATTTTTATTTTAACACAGAAAACATAAGCTTACTGTAATATTTAAGGTATTACTAGAAAAATAAAAAATATCCACTTATTCCTGTCTGAAGGAATAAATGCTTCAGGAGGAATCACAATTGCATAGAGAAATATCTCTAAGAATTATCATTTATTTACATATGGTTAATATAACTAATCAGACTAGAAAGAAGTATATTACTATTGAAAGGTAACCATAGCTTTTGTATCAAATGCCTTTTAAGTAGGAGGCAAATCTCCCTACAAAGAGTGAACAAAGGCACGACGACTCCTCTAGGCATCCAGATTCTAAAGCAATCAGCAGTTCATATTCATTCTACAGTATAGACAAAAGTCTATCTACTGTCAGGAAGAAGAGAATGAATTGTTTTCCCATAATGGTGTTTTCTTTTTCAATCAATTTCCCTTCAAGCTTGATTTAAAAAGGTACCATGTCAGAACCTTAGCCTGGTGGATGAAATCTGGGACAGTTCCCCATCAAAGGTTAAAATTATGGGAGGCAAAACTCCAGAGTTCCATCTGGAGACAGCAATGCCCCCATCTCTTTTTCACCCATTCACCACCCCCTTTTTCTTTCTTGTCAGCTAGAAATGCTTTCAGTACTGCAAAATCTTAAAAGAGCCGAAATGAAAATGCTGGTTAAAACCAAATAATAGAAGAGAAGTGAGAAAATATTTCCAGGCTTTCCCCTATCACCATCAGTATATGTAAATTCAATCCAATTTAGCAAGCATTTGTTGAGATCTAGTCCATGTTGAGCATGAACAAGTTGGAGATTTTCAAGAGATAAATGGAAAAGGCTTGGTGCACTTCTGACTTAAAGAGCTTACAGTTACGTGCATTAAGAAACTACTATGGACAAAGCTAAGGACTGACATGACTACTTGTCCCTGAAAGGCTGCATCCTTGTAACAAGATAGGTAAAGGGTTAGATGTTGTTCATATGCTCAACTTTAATCTTTATGAAGATGCACTTCACATACTTGTCTTAGTTATGCCAAGAGAAGTCAACCCAACCATCTAAGCTAATTTTATGTCTCTTCAGTGTTAATCACTCTGCATATTTCACCATGTATGAACTGAATATATTCACAGTATCTTTCTGACATGTGTTCCTTCCTCCTCACCTCTTTGGACATTTCCTTTGTCTTAATTTTCATCACTGTCCTTGTGAAACAAAAACAGTTTGACTTCAGTGCCAGCTCTCAATTTCTCCCTCCCATAGCTGCTGAGTTTACTTTCTAATGCACATACTGGTGCACTGCACAATTCTAATAACAATGCCTACTGCAGCTTGAACACTATCAAATTATTCTAGAACTCCTATCTTTGCCACCTATGGAATTCAACTGTCCTGTGCCACCCACTATTTATTTTTTTTCACATCTTTGCTCTAACATCTACTTCTGTCCAG
This sequence comes from Petromus typicus, assembly GCA_004026965.1. NCBI lineage: Eukaryota > Metazoa > Chordata > Mammalia > Rodentia > Petromuridae > Petromus > Petromus typicus. The sequence continues at coordinate 209,854 of PVIR01000021.1, forward strand.
AAGGGCCCACCCTATGTACCTGTTTGTACTGACCTTTCCCCTGGACAAATGTCTACTTATCACCTAATACTCAGTGTAAGTGGTGTCCCTGAAGTAGCTCTTGAAGTATTTCTCCTTGAACTCCCAAGGAGAATATCTTTGCTCCCTTATATATGTGCTCCAATAGTATCTTACATGTATTTCATCAAAGAGTGTTAGTGATATTTTTATTGCTAACGTTCTCAATAGATGCTGATGTTGGCTGAAAATTAAGTCAAGAGAGATTGATTTGTTTATAAGTCTTTCCTAAGACTGCACCTTATGGAATCGACTGAATATATGCAGAAGTTCGAGGATAGCAATGGAGGTTATTTAGGACTGTACTTCGGCTGTCACTTCCCTTTATATGCATTTAGAAATAGGAAACAAATGCATGGCATTTCCACGAAGATGAGATATGGGTTTAAAATCAGAGAGAAGATATAAAAGCACCTCAGGGAAAACAAAAAAGCTCCCTGATTTTTAAATTTATTGTTGAGCAATCACAGGTCTATACGATGGCAGTTACTAGATGAAATACCTATAATAATGCTCAGTGATTCTGAGGCCTGAGAAAGTCAGGTGACCTCCCACCTCCATTAGTTTCAGTTTTCTTTTAATAAAATGAAGATGAAATCATTTGTGCTAAACATATAAAGGGGTAATGGTAAAGGTCAAAGTATAGTAAGTACAGTTGCTTCCCTTTAGCAAGTACTTATCAGGAGCCAGGCACAGGGCTAAGCACATTCTCCAAATATTTCATTGGCATTTGGTGATGTTAAGGAAAGTAGACAATAGTGGTATCTGGACAAGGGAACAACTATTCAAAAAAAAAAAAAAGGTGATAGGCAAAGGCTCTCAGGAAAAGTAGATATAATATAGTGCCAAATCAATACAGATGTCTTTACCCACCTTGGACACCCTAGGCTGCCAGTAGGTGAAATCTGCTGCCATTTTATCAGTCATTGAGATCACCACACTGGGAAAAATGCTTGTGCCATGAAAGATGCCAACTCAAGATAAATCGTCCACCTGTTCCTTTTGATATGACAAAATGGCTGTGGGTTATATTGCAGGTTTGGTCATTTTTCTTTGACTATTCAATGCTTCTCTTAGTTTGGTGTTTTTAAAACATATGAGCATCCACACAACTACATATTACATATATGAAATATGTACAGATCATTGTGTGTTTGACTATGTATAAAGGTGTGTATTTTCACTCATAACACAAAGGCAAAACATCAAGCATAAATAAAAGCACTCTAAAAGGTGTAGGAATAAGAACAAAGATTTATTTATTGAAATTAGCCATCCACAGTAGAATTAAAGTAATGAAAGGTCCTTTCTTGTGTAAAAATCTTACTAATTTAGGTGAATTGTGCTTAATGATTATTTTTTTTTTCTTTTTGGCCAACAAACTACTACTAAAAATCAGTTGTTTTCACACACACACACACACACACACACACACGAGAGAGAAAGAGAGAGATTATAATAGTGGTAATATGGCATTCTTGTAGCTAAGGACAATGAGATTATTATCCATTTATACTCAGGTGCTATAATGGCAGTGATCCAACACGAAAAAGGGCCCAAGCAGTAGTCGCCATTTTCATCCCTTAGAGGCATTCTCTCTGGGTTTAGAGGCAAACAGCATACATTTCCAATTGCTCCAGAAAGCCAAAGAAGGGCCATGTTTTCCAAATCACTCAAACTCCATATACCTGTCTGTCAAATATATGTATGTAGGGAAGTGTATTAAAATTTGAATTAGCTCAAAATCAATATTTTTCCAGTTCATGGAAGCCCTGTATGTCCAAACTGAGCATCGGTCATTAATTCTCAATTCCAGCAGACAAGGTATGCACGAGAATTACATTTCCACAGCATTTTCATGGCTTGTTTCCTCTCTCTTCAATCCAAGCAATGTGAAGAGGCAGAAACTAATAATGAAACAAATGGATTTGGCTTAAACGACAAACAACTTTAGTGTCTTCTTAAAATGACAACAGATAGAGCTTTCAAATATGAACAAACAAACGTGTTGTTCACATCATTAGCTGTGCTTTATTTCCAATTATCTACATACATAAGTCATTTACATAAAACATATTTCTAATAAAAACTCTTAACTGTGGAAACCTGGAAGCACTGAATTTTAAAGCTGTATTTAAGTTCAGATCATAATTTGAAACTATAGTAATTCTTATTTTTTTTTTTTAATCTGCAAATCTGGAGAGAGTTTTACCAAAGAAAATCTAGGACAAGGGGGAAGAATAATGAGATTATAACAAAAAAAGTAAGGAAACAAATTTTATGTATATGGGGGGGGCGGTAGGGTGGGTAGGGCTATGGGAAAAAAATGAGAATTAATTTGTGTCTTATACTGGTACAAATCCCTATTATGGAGTGTAATCATGATGCGTATATGTAATGTACCGATAAAGATTTAAATTAAAAAAAAAATGTTTTAAAACCTAAAAAAAAAAAGAAAAGAAAATCTAGGACATTTAGCGTTCATTACTAGAAAATCTTGAAACTTAATCAATAATTACATATTTTGAAAAAATAATATTCAACTTGCCACATTTTCAAATGGAGGGCAAAGATGCATATAGTTAATAAAGGCTCATGTGATTAATTGCTGATGAATGAGAGATCTCCTAGAAAGTCGTTTGATATTTGTGAAATTATAGACCAGGCTTAGCACTGGTCTATAATGAGCTTATGTCATTATATTAAGCAGGATATGAGAATAAAATTTTTATTTAAAAATTTAATTGAGACAAGTACAAATCACAAGTCACATCTAGAATACGCATGATCTTAATGATTAGGGTTTGTTTCCTTCTCTTACAACAGACTACATCTGTGAAGCCAACTGACCACACACAGGTTTGTACTTGGGAAGGAAAGAGGCAGCGACCTCTCTTGACCTGCTGACCGTGACTCCTCCCGAAGAGTTCTGTGACAAGACGGTACAACATTAGCAAAAGGCCAAGTGAAGCACTCCCACTTTTCAAAGTCACTTTTGATACGTTGAAATCAGTGGTCACACTTGACCCCTTCATGTCTACCCATAAGCAAAGGTGTTTGGAAAAAGCAAAGCTATCTTGAAATGCTCTACTGTCCTCAATGCTGACATCACTCATTTGAAGGCAGGATTGAGGTTTTTTTTGTTTTTTTGTTTTTTTGTTTTTTTAGGTTTTTTGAGACAGGGTCTCGCTTGGTAGTTCAGGCTGGCCCTGAGCTCAGCCTTAAACTCACATCACAGCAATCCTCCTGCCTCTGCCTCCCGATGCTGGGATTACAGGCGTGAGCCACCATGCCCGGCACTGTGGTATGTAGTACTGGTTGCTGCTGGGTGTGAGTCTGCACGCCCAGTATTATATGTGGTTGCCGAGGATCGAACCCGGGCCCTTCCACTTGCAAGACAGGCACCGGAACCATTGAGCTAACTCCCCGGCCCCAGGATTGAGTTGGTTTTGACAAAGCTGCTAGGAATAGGCACCCCATGCCCTTTCTAAAGGAAGCTCTTCCCTACCTGCATTTTCTATTTTTTTCTGCCTTGATAGGAGTTCAAGGGCTTCACTGGTTCCCCCCGCCCCCTTTTGTATGCTCTATTCTGAAGCAAAGAAAAAGCAATGTTTTGAGCTTGGGCTGCTGCTTTGCAACATCATTTTTACTTCATGTTTTACACCATTTTCATATATCATGAGCTATTTTTATCCTGATGTTCCAGACAAGTTTTAATTTCAGTCAGTACCTTCTGCCTCCTCAAGTTCCCGAGCGATTTGAGCAGGATAGGCAGTCGGTCATTTGCTTTCTGTCCACAAATTTACGACTTGGGTCAGGTCTTAGTCCTATAAATTCCTATTAAGCAATGACCTTAATGAGTTAGCCTATAAAGTTCCACACTTCTGTCATACACTATGCTTCAAGACTCACTGCAGTTTGCAGTAATTTATGTTCTATGACTTTAGTAATTTCTAGAGCATAGCAGTCATGATATTTAGGAAATAGTACACTACATCCAAACTTTCTGCTTCTCAGGTTTTATTCAGAAAACACTCTGTAGGCTGGGGGAGACCCTTCCACAAGATATCCACAGAGACCATCCTGCCTGCACCAAGGACAGAGAAATGCCAAGAAGAACTTCCAAGGGCCAAGCCTCACACTCTCTCTTAGACTTCACCTTTTAAGGCACGTTATCAGAGAAAATATCAGAGAAAATTTTATGTCAGCAAATGGAAAATAAAACAATAGCATAAAAACCTCCACCCTAAGAAAAACCTCTCAGTCTTATTTTCTTTGTCTGGAATATAAGAAATAAGTAAGTATTCTACCTGGTACATACAGAAAGACAAGAGAAAATAAATATAAAAGCATTATTATGAAGTTACAGAGGCACTGAGGGAACCTGGATAATTTTATTGGAAACGGTTGAAAAACCCCTCAAATTTGTTATTACTCACTGAGGCAGTAACAGGGAGTGGCTGGATCTGGATGCAGTTTGAAGTACTGAGCAGATGCAGACGTGTGCATGTTCCCAGACCTTCATGCTATGTTTTGGGCTTTCAGGTGGGGCGTGTGTGCGTCTGCACATGTGCATGCACTTTTCATAACTGATCCACACCAAAATGCTCAGGTTCAAGAGGCACAGCCATGTAGGCAGGAGCTGTCTCCACACACACAGTTACGCTGACAAAAAACAAACTTGCCACAAGAATACAATGCTCTCCTGTCACCTTCCTCCAAAGGAAGGCCAGAATACTGCAGAAAGAACAGATGGTGAGAGGCTAACTGAAAATCTACCTACTGAGACAGCAGCAAATGCCTGAGAATTTCAGAGCACACACATCCTTTCTTAGTGGGCAGCATGCAGATACCCTGACCTCAAGGAACCAAAGAAACTTACTTCTCTCTTGGTTGGGAGAATATATTCCATCCATTTCTGGGATTTCACTGTGCCCAAATGGCCCTAATGACTAGTGTAACCAATGCATATTAAAGGGAAGTAAGGAAAACAGGGCCTCATGAAAGTTTCCCAGAACCAGAACTCTTCTGTCATCCATGGATGCTCCTTTGACTGCAGAGACCCTCTCTGTATCCCAGTTCCTGGCACTGGACAATAGTATTAGTGACCAACACTGGGGTGAGGGGTCTATAGCTGCCTTAATTCTTTGAGCTTCTGTGTGCTACAGTATTATTTTGGCCTTTATTGTCTTAGGATTTTTTTTCTCATCTTGGTAACTGACCGGCTGGTTGTACCAGGGAGATACCCACCAGTGACTCTAACATTTCTATTTTTGAGCCTCAATTTCTCTTTCTTACAGGTGTTCTCAGGTGCTTTATGACCTAACTTAGCCACACTCTGAGGAAAGTAAGCCCTGTACCAGCAACAACTGTTAACATAATGAATTTATTTGTCATTCTTTGGAACCTGTTCTCTAAATCCTATTACCTTTTAACCCATTCAACTTTCCTAATGGATTTTCCCTTCTTACTTAAATCTTGCTAAAGGAAAACAGAGGTGTGAGGAGAGGAAAAATCTCTACTACTTATTCACCTTGAGAGCTTAGAGGTTGGTTCTTAAAGGGACAAACAGAAGGCAGAAGACACTGCCAATCATATTTTTTTTTTTCAGATTAGTAGCAACATGAACCATAGCAGACACTTCTGGTGTGGACTGACAGACCTTGATCTATGTCCTTGTTCTGTCAGGTGGAAAGGTTTCCTGAAAATGCACAGCCCATTGCAAGGAGCATGAACAAATGTGTCCAGAGACTGTGGGATAAATTACACCTCGAGGGAGTATCATAGAGGCCAATGAAATAACCAGGACACCATCCTTCAGTGATTTTATGTGAGATATTACTATTTCCTAGGATTTATGCCTCTGGAAACACAGCCCATTGGCTTGGAAATAAAGGCTTTTATCCTGCTTTGATCCCCTATAAATTTAACTGGAGACAGGAGTTGGTTAGTGTACCCTTGGAGGAAAAGAAAGACAAAACCAACCCAATACTGCACGACAGAGAAAATAAGGGGTAGAAGGAAAGGCAGTGTTAGAGTGTCCCAGGAGATGGGATAACACAGAAGAAATGGTGCTGGATTTGAATACATCTCTGTTTTTGTACCCAGGAGCACAGTGCACTGAGCTGTGTGCTTTGGACAATTGACATGTCTCTTCTGTATTCCTATTTCCTCATAGATAAGATAAATCCGTGGTAGAAATTTATTTGTGTAGAGTACCAGTGAAATCATATTATCTCTACAAATGACCACAAGGATTATTCAGGATTTTCTCTTTGCATTTAATAACCACTTACTTGGTTAATAATTCAAATGCTGTCACTAACTATACTCTTGATTTTATCATACTTTCTTTTTTAAGGGAAAAGAAGGATAAGCAAATAGCTAAGAAATCCCCCTTGGTGCTCTGAGCTATTCCTGTTTGTGATTCAGGGTCTTCAGATCAAATGTACATTGAAATAGTCAGTGACTCCTAGAAGAAAGGGATACTAGCACCAATTTTTACTTATACTGTGGCATCATTCTTCATGCCTTTGATTTATTTTATCTTCACAATATCTTTGAGAGACATGGACAAGATGTACTTAAATAACTATTACACTATGAATAATATGTTCATATATACATAGAATATATTTTATACACATGCATAAATATGAATGTGAATATGAGAGGGGAGAGGGAGACAGACAGTGAGAAAAAGAACTTTTGTAAATGCAAAAGTCAAAAGTCCTGGCACTGAGACTCCAAGTCCTATCTTTTTCTGTCAGACTATGTACATATTCATAGAACCACACACATGTCAAATGAATAAATATTTGGATAACCATGATCAGGGAAAATTTAGTTCCAATTCTCCCAGGGGTGCAATATTTTATCTGAGATGTATTTCATCATAGATACCCCCAAACAGATTCATTTCTACTGGGTCTCAACTACTTTTTATACATACACAAGATGAGGTAAAGTGATCACTGGGGTAGTAGCTAGCTGCATGGTAGAATATATTTGCTAAGCACTATGAAGAAAATATTTCATATTAATTTGAACACTATTAATTACAGGTAGGGATTCATTAAATGTTAGTGAAAATATATGAAATTTTATTTCTCGGACACACACACACACACACACACATACACACACACACACACACAAAATATCTGCTATTTTATTGATGGCCAGAGAGAACCTGGAGTAGAGAAAAAATCTGGGAAGCTGGGAAGCCTGATTCTGTTCTCATTTGTGCGAACAGATAATTTGAAGCAAGACAACAAACCTCACTGAAGCACAGTCTAATTATCTCTAAAATAGAGATGAATAGATTATTCCTTTACATCTCCTTCAAAAAGATCATTTGAAGATGAACAAAAATGATAAAGAGCCTAGAAATTTTTTTGGACACAGCAACACTTAATTCAAGCCACTGCTGTTTCCGTAAAGTCTCAAATCAGCAACAGCTTCTCTATTGCCTTGAGAAGGAGAATGTTATATAACCTTGTAAATGCCCCATGGTTCCTTTCTACAAAGGCACCCCCCTGCCAGTCCCTGGCCAGCCTCGTTCCCAAACACTCACTTGCCTTTGTTCCCCCTTTTAACTGAAATTAAATTGCTGCCTGAAGAGCTAAGGATATATTTAGAAGACAGACTCTTCCCATTTTTTTTTTTTTCGGTCTTTGTTAAAGTTTCGTAATTGAGAATTATATTTCACAAAATTACATAGCAGTGTGAAGAATTGGGAAAACAGGCAGACAGTCTGCAAGGGAAAAAGACTTCATCTCTCCAAACTTTGATGAACATTCTGGCCCCACCAAACACAAATCCACTTTTCTTTTGCTGATAGGATTTGTTTCCCCCTCCACCGTTCCACTGAACTATTCTCTTACAAACCAACTATAGGTACTATGTACTTAATTCATTATTTTACCTTAGTCTCAAATTTTAGTTTCTTCACTGCTGTTGGTTTGTGAGAGAGAAGTGTCATGGATATAATGGCAGCCAAAATTCATTGAGGGTGGAGATCTATACCATAGGCATCGTTGGATATCACAAGTTTTATTTTTAGTAAATAATGTATAAATGTAGCTTCTAATGTAAACCAGTCTCTGAATAAGTCTTTAGAAGGATACATAAACATACACACACACACACACACACACACACACACGTATACACATGTGAACCATCTTCAAGAAGATAACAAGTAGTTATGAAAAGCAAATAAAAGCTCCTTTTCTTGTAATCTTTCATGCCTAAATAAGAACAAAGTATGACTGATGTTGTCTGCCACCAATAGACCACTAAATACAGTCTCCAGTTGGGGTTAGGTTCCCATAGGTCTAGGCTGGGCTTATAAACCAAACAGAGCATCTACAGGGACCACAAAGGTAATCAAACAAAAGCTAAGCCACTGATGAATAAAGAGGTACAAAGATATAGCCATAGCATTATCTAGTTTAACTCAATAAACTTTCCAGGTTGGAGCTGTCTTAGAAAACGTATAAAGTAAAATGAATATGTAGTTTAAATTTTAATGTAGTTTAAATGTTTTATCAGCCACACCAAAGTAAAAAAAGAACAAAATAAACTTTACCAATATATATATATTTAACTCAATATATTCTATATATTACCCTCTGAAGGAAGATCAAATGTGAAAATAATTCATTACACATTGTACATTTCAGTTTCTATATTAAGCCTTCAAAATCTGACATGTATTTCACTCTTACAGCACATTTCAAATTAGACACTAAATTTTATTGGAAATATTGAACTATATAGAAATTTCATAAAATTTAACAGTGTAAAAGTAATTCATATATCTAATGTTTCAAACATACTTAAGCATTTTCCAATACTAAATTTAACATTTAAAAAAGTTAAGTTAAATTTAAGTTAATTAGAATGAAATTGAAGTCAAAATCGAGTTTCTCAGTCATGCTAACCACGTTTCTGTGTTGGGGAGAACAAGCGTTTGGTATATTTCACTTTTCAGCTCACTTCTGAATATTTAAGGCTAAGATATCTAGTCAGTGAAAGATCAGTAAGACAATCAAAAGAAGAGTTATGTTAATCATGGAAACAAAGCAAATACAGGTTTTAGTGAAAGGAGCTATACAAGCAAATGAAACCTTCATTTGGCAATATGAACAAAATCATGCAATGAATAAAATCACAATATCATTGCAGTTGACAGTCATCCATAAGAAATGAAAAAGGAAGAGAATGTGAAAAGAGAAACAAGAAAGAGTAAAGAGAACATGAAAAATATTTATATTTATTTGTGTGACCAGAAGATCAACATTGTGCAGAATATTCAACTGTCACTCTACAAAGCTGAGGTTAAATCAGAAGTCTAAGTTTACATTTTAATGTAGTTTAAATATTTTTAAAGGCAAAGGATGGTGGAAATGATGTGATGAACATCATGTTGTGAAGTGTGCTCGAGTCCACATTCAAGGGCTTTTGGAGGCTGAGTCATATCAATCTAGCATAAAGATACTAGTACCAATCTAGTATATAAAGCACAAAGTGTTGAGAACAAGAGTGCAGTGGAAGAAATCATGAAAGGAAGGAAATCCTTGCTGCACGTGAGATTTGATACAGACAAAGCTGGTCCATTTTCCATCAGTTTCTCCAGCAAGTCACCTTTTATTGAGGACCTGCCACCCCTTTCCAAGGCTCTAAGTGCTGGGGATAAACAAAGAAGATAGGCAGAACCATTGTCCCTATTTGTTTTTAAATTATTTATTATTTATCTTTGTTTCTTTCAGACAGGGTCTCACTTTGTAGTTCAGGCAGGCCTTGAACTCACGTGTAGCCCAGGTTACATTTGAACTCACAAACTCTGCCTCCCAAGTATTGGGATTACTGGTGTGCACCACAACACCCGGCTTACCATCATTTTTAATTCCTTTCATACTAATGGAATTACCATAATTTCATTGGTAAACAAGATAATTCTGTAAACCAATACTAAAAAATGTACAAAAGGACATGATGATGCAGCATGACTGAGACAGATGAGTTCCTTAAGCTCTGATGGTCAGAAAAGGACACTCTGAGAAGGGGACACTGAGTGAAGATCTACAGTGTTAAAAAAGAAACAGCCAGATGATGAGGGAGTAGCATGCTAAGTAGTCACTTCTTTATAACACTTTCAACATCTAAACCTGAGTACTGAATAATCTGATTGAAAGATGCTCTTGTAGGTATGTTATATAGCCTGAACTGCAATGATTTCTTGAACAGGTTACTTTGTAACAACAGTGTATAATTCTGATATTCTAGGAGGTTCCTATAGATGAGAAAGATGGGTATCATATGTGTCTAACCAAACTTCTTGGAATTGCTCAAATCTGAAGTTTTCCAAAGCTTATAAACTCACAGACAGATATAATAATTGCCTTCAGTCATAGCTTTCTTACAAGACATATTCAGTATACTCTAAATTCTATCTCTCTAGACAGAAAAAAACGCAAGATTATCATACATCCTTGAAGAGTCCCAGTTTGCCTAGTAATGTCCCATTATGTTTTTATTATATGAGAGAGATGACTTGTGGGGGCCACTGTCCCTCTCCACCGTGTCCTGACTTGGAGAAAAATTATAGCAACTCAAAATGTCAACCTGTTGCTTGCACAAGGAGGATAGAAGTGAGCAATCCAGGTTGATCTTCCTGACAAGAAGGTACATGGGGGTATTCTGTGCTCCTAGCCAGTTCCTGTCTGTTAGAGTAAAAAGAAATAATCTTTTTTTTGGAGACAGGGTCTTGCTTTGTAGTTCAGGCTGGCCCTGAGCTCAGCCTCAAACTCACATCACAGCAATCCTCCTGCCTCTGCCTCCCAAGTGCTGGGATTACAGGCGTGAGCCACCATGCCCGGCACTGTGGTATGTGGTACTGATTGCTGCTGGGCATGAGTTTCCACATCCAGTATGATATATGGTTATCGGGGATCAAACCCAGCCCTTGTGCTTGCAAGACAGGTGCCAGAACCACTGAGCTAAATCCCTGGCCCAAAAAGAAATAATCTTAAGAATAAAGCAAAAAGTGTGATTTACACTGAGTACCACACCTGCACTCATGCAAGCGACAGTAGCCCCTAGACTCCTACCTGCCTCCTCTCCTGTTCTGAAAAGCAAGAGAAACTGTCCACGTGATGCCACATGACAATGGGCACCGGCTTTTTCTGATCATGTATTTGCTTCTTCACTTCACTTAGTCTTGTTGCATTTTTCTATTCCTTATCTAAATCTACGAGTATAACTGTTTATGTACTATGTTTAAAGCCAGTGCAATCAATATGAGTTTAAAGTAATAAGCAAAAGGCCTCAGACCGATGTCTGAGATGCTAGCAGAACTTCTGATCGGAGCCAGGGGCTACCTTTCCTGACACTGTAGGAGGACTTAGTGCTCATATAGTGAAGTGTTATGGGAGTGGAAATGCACAGTTATCCCACTACACTGATTAGAGCCTACACACACAGTTTCAAAATAAGTGAAAACCAAGAGAAAAAATAAGCAAAGAGTGCTAAGGATATCTAAAATAATTTTTCAAAGGAGCAGAAAGTTTGCTGGTACAGTGCTCCTTTCCCTAGCCACAGTTCCACTTCTCTGGCCTGCCCTGCTTGTTACATCTAACAATAATCTTGACTGAAATTCTCTGACTGCACCTCAGCCTTCAAGGTAGAACTAAATTCTCCCTCTGACCATTTCTACAGCCCCAAGGGCATTCTATTACAAATCACACCAACCACTGTCTCTCTTCTAAACTGTAAGCCACTTTAGAAAGGGCAGATTCGTATCCATTTCAACAGCCTCAGTCTTGCAGCTTGCACGTAGTAGTCACTCAATAACTTTCCTTTGAGTCTAACTGAAACCCAGAAATATGGACGCCTTTCAGGTCCTATTCTTGAGAGAAGGAGTGAGTCACTTGATGAATTACAGCATTATTATATGACCATTTTATTACATAGCTATTTCCTAGCAGACGGATCAGCTCTTAACTCTACATGAGAGATTCAGTTTAGAAGAAACAACACAAAATTGGAAAACTCAACTTGACAGTAATCATTGAGATGAACAATGGACAGTGTGGGGGCTCTTCTTTCCCAGGTGCACACACAGCCATATAATCATTTGGTCACAGCCCTATCTGAAAGGGCACGAGTGGACCAGAGGACTTTTTCTCTGTGTGTCCATCCTTTCCTTGGTACCCTAAATAAAGGTAAATTATTTTACACTCTTGAATCCTATACTTGGTAAAGTCATGGCATAAGTTGAAGATAAATTGAAAAATATTTTACCCTCTCTTCAATTGTGAACTTCATCACGAGAAATTATATTTCCATTTACTTCCATGAAATTATGTTAGAATCACTCCTGGCTTTAAAAGAAAAAGATGTTTTCAAACCATAGAGCTGCCTTTGGAATTAGGTGTGTGCTTTTTCTTTCGTGTATTTCAGAAAAGTCTGATAATTTCACAGGTGAGAAACTTAAAGCAATGAAGTGATTTAAGCCTAATTACACACAGCCTAGTGTGATATCTAGTACCTATCAGTCACTTTGAAATATTAGCAAGAAAATTAAATATGTGTACAATTGAATGAAAAAAGTGAATAAACAGTTAATGTTGGGCAGGGCTGTGAAATCAACATAAGTACTGGATGTTTCAAGTAAAAGGCTATTTTCATCATAACACACACTGGCACAGAGTGTAATGAAGACAATCACCTTTATTTAATTTTCAAATAATACTAAAGTATTACTTTTCTTTAGAAAGCAATTCCCAATCCTTCCACTCATGTATCCGTTTTGTATCTGGAAATAGGAGTGCTGGCTAACACATCAATGTATGGGGCTATGATAGCACAGTTCCAGCCTACATACATTGTTAATAGTGTGACCAGCCTTGGCGAGTTATTCAGTCAGAACCTGCTTCTGGCCAGTTTGTTTTAGCCAAACTCCCCTTGAGCTGCAGCCATAGGTCAGAATGCTCCTCCCAGTGTTACAGGATACCCCTCAATCCCTATCTGCTACTCACTGTTCTTCTTCCTCCACCAGCACTCTAAATCTCTGTAACCCATTGTGTTAACAACAGTGAAGTTTTCTTTCTGCTTTGGTGCATGGCCACAGGGTAGATCTGTCAATGATGGGAGGTCAAAATATCTTACCAGAAGAAGGAATGCATGTCAGGACAGAAGCCACAGGACAGTCAATGGCCCACAAACATGAATGTGCATAATGCTCTTCCTAAAATATGCAGGCTAAGCCTTAGAAGGCACTAAGTTTGTGCTGAAGTTACATGATAAACTAATTACACATATACCCATAGGGAATCCTCATCTAGCATAGTTCTGGTTAAGTGTGGATTTCACCTACCATGATTTAATTAAGAAGTCTAATCTCCTCTACTAACAGGGTTTAAATCTCAGTTACTATGCTATATTAACTGTATTTGCATGAAGAATAAATCTTGCTGATGGTTTTCAGTGCACATTCATGGCAGAATTATAGATGCACTTCATGAGCAATGACCAATCAGATTGGTTCTTCTATGGCAGAATCATAGATGCACATCATGAAAAATAACCAATCAGATTAGTTCTTCTAGTGCCATCAGAGAAAGATCAGGGAACATATGTTACTGAGTTCATGTGCCAGCACCAAAGCATGTAGTTTTTGGTGATAAATTTACATGATATTTTCAAAATAGAGTGATCAAGTGACAGAACTGAACAACAAAGAGACAAAAATGGAGATGCCAAAAGTTAAATGTAAATTGAAAATAAATGGTGCAATAGAGGAAATATATGACTGCTAAAAGAAGGGCTGGAGGATATGCTTGTGGCTAGAAGTTCTTTCTAAAATTTAAAATGGGATCCCTTCATAGTTAGAAATGTTTTCTGGTTTATATCCTACCAAGGGGATTGTGATCCATGATCCAAGGCACATACATCAAGATGAAGGAGCCTTGGAGAAGGCACTTAGTTGGAATAATCCTGTTCCTTATTTCTAGACTCGATGCCCTTACAATCATGACTCTAACACAGCTGAGTGCATTATCTGTTAGAGCAATCATGGGAAAGCTTTTGTCCTAACTTTCCTTTGAAAGAAGGAAATTCCCTTAAAATTGTGTCTCCTCTTTGTTACAATCCTTCAGCAATGCTCTGAACAGAGGGGCCATGAACAGCACTCAAGTGACAAATCACCTGCTCTTAATTTTCTCCAGAGAGCAATACAATAAAGTAGAAATATGACACAATAAGATTACCTAGAATACTCCTCATTTCAAAGTGGAAGTACATTCACAAAAATAAAATATCTCCTAGTCATAAAGAGTGAGCAACTTCTGAGATTTCATTGATATACTGTGCATACAAGAATCAATGTGTATGTCGAAAAATACATAGAGTTATTTCTTGCTGGAAAGTTTTCTTTCTTTATTTAAACATTTTAATTTTTTCTGTCCTAATAATAAAAGTGAAATATTCTCAAAAATTAGTGAATAATATAAAAATAGAAAAGGAAAAGTGAGAAGGATAAATCAATTCTAGAGCAGATTTGTTCAGGTTTTCCTTTGGGTGGCTGCATGCATCCTTTGTGAATATAATCTCATACTCTACCTTGCTTTTCTATAATTTGATTTTTCCATCAGCCTCTGTTATAAAAATCTAATGATATTTATAGGCTACTGACCATCTGGATAAAAATCATAAGCTGGAACCAGCTACTAGTTTATGAGAAATTACCTAAAGTTATACCCTGCTGGGAATAAATCTGTTTGAACTTATGACCTTAGAAGAAAATAGATTTTTCAACTTTGGTATCAGCACAGCATGGTCACTATTACTTTTATGTTCAAGAGTCTCTGGAGTCTTGTTGATTTCAGGTTTAGGGGCAAGAAATCACCTCTGTGAGCCTAGATTTTCTACAGTTTCTAGAACACAAAATATGTGTTCAAAAATGCCGAAGAAAGTACTGAACACACAAGGAGGCCATTTGAAGGCGCTCTGAAGGACCAGTTGTTGATACTTGGAACACTAAATAAGCTTAGCAGCAACAAAACTTGTTGTTAAACACAAGCTAAGTCTTCAAAAAATTCATAGAGATGCTAAAAAAAGGAATATAAAGTATACTGTGATATAAGGTGGTTATAATATGGAAGCATGTATATAATAAAATATATTGTTATGACTTCAAAATATATGGACAGGTGTGTTTATGTCTTAGGTGCTTATTCACAAAACATTGAATAATTAAACAAGGGAAATGAAGGTAACAGGAAGAAAATCAGTCTTAAAAAAATAAAATAATATAAGAGATTTACCAAGAGCAGACAATCTAATCAGATCTCACCTTCAGTCCTACTAACCTGGTAGAATGGAGTCCAATGGGACTCTACAATATGGCACACAAATAGAACATGATAAGAAGAGAAACAAGCACTTGCATTCATCCTCACACCTTGGGAGATGAGACTTGCAGATAGTCTGTGACTTTTAATAAGGCGTTTTAAGAATACAGGTTTTTAACAATGCTAAATAAGTTACAATATCTAATAATGATCACAAGTCATATCATGTCAGGAGTGACTTTTAAGTACATTGTTATCTGCTCACAAAAACAGTAAATTACAGAGAAAAATGTAGCTTTTTGTGAAGGAAGTTATGTTTTGACATAATAAATCAACCTTATGATAAAAAAAGAAATTTCCAAAAAGAAATAAAAAAGGGGGCTGGGGATTTAGTTCAGTGGTTCCAGCACCTGTCTTGTAAGCACAAGGGCCCAGGTTCGATCCCCGGTAACCACATAAAATAATGGGTGTGGAGACTCACACCCAGAAGCAACCAGTACCACATACCACAGTGCCGGGCATGGTGGCTCATGCCTGTAATCCCAGCACTCGGGAGGCAGAGGCAGGAGGATTGCCGTGATGTGAGTTTGAGGCTGAGCTCAGGGCCAGCCTGAACTACAAAGTGAGACCCTGTTTCAAAAAAAAAAAAAAAAACTTTATCCTGAATAGAAGCTGAGATTTGGTGTGTGTTGGACAAGCAACTACTGTACTACTTAGTACCTTACCTACACATTGATATAATCCTAGAAAAATAAGTATAGAAGTGATCATAAAATTAATCACACCTGTTATTTCTTATAGATTCAATTATAAACTTTTAAATATATAATGTGTATTTTAAGCTATTTAAAATGCAAAACTCAGTCTTACTCTATTTGGAATTAATATTTAAGTTTTTCATTTCATTTTAGCTACCTGGGACTGAACTCAGGGCCTTTCACTAGCCTACAACCCTGGATCCTCTTTATTTTGAGATGAAGTCTCACTAATTTGCCTCAGCTGGGCTCCAACTTACAAAACTCCTGCCTCAGGATCCCATAGTTCTAGGACTACAAGTATGTGCCACCACACCCACCTGAAGTTTAAATTAAGAATAAAATAATCATCATTTGTAAATTTGAAATGAAATATTGATTTTTCCAATTTTTGCTTTGGAAATAGAGGATTTTTACAGGTTAACCGTTAGACAACATAAATATAATAATAATCACTTTGTTTATTAAACAAAGGCCATTCAGATACTAAAGCATCTACTAATAAAATATCTCCACTTGCCACATATCTGTTATGACTGAAATTGTTAAGCAGGATTTATAATTAGTATGACTAAACTGGAATAAACCACATGTCATTAATGAAAATGAAGTCCATCAGCAGGACTTTTGAATACAAAGGTTTGGCAATTCAAGTTGTGAAAAGCAATGTCTAACATCATATAACCTCGAACCTATTACTCATACAAAAATTCTAACCTCTTATATCAAATATGTCCACATAACAGCCAGATTTTTTCTATGATTACAAATCTAAAATAGCTTACAACAAAAAGAGTTTGTTTTTTATAATAGACTGGAGATTTTGTTGTAAGTTGTCATGGTTCCTGAAAACTGCTGCAAGTCAAGAAAAAGTAGGTGAAAAAGCTCCAGAGAGAATCATATAAGCATTTAATGCTTGGCCCATAGAGAACCCATGTGACTCTTCATCAAGTCTCATTGGCTGGAATTGATCACGTGGCTCCAAACATGATAGGAAGCATGCCCAGAATAGGAAAAACTACAACTGAACAATTAATTTATTTTCTGATGGAAATTTTACAAGTAAAATAAAGCTCTAAAACCTTTTAATTAGATTCTCTTATTTTCTAAATGATGACAAATTTAGAGATATGGGCATGATTTCTGCTAAGCAAAGAGTTATTTCTTTTTGCATCTATCCAGAGTATGTGGATGATTTACTTCTCACTGGGAGGAGATTTGCTGCTTCTCCACTGAAATGCTAGAATCTCAGCATGGGTCAGATCTGAAATTGTTCACTAAGATCTGTGCTCTGCATCTTTGATATGGTTCTGTTACTTTGTTCAAGCATATTTGGAACAAATATATATTTTTTATTTCCCTGCTACCACAGACTCCATATCTATGATTTCCCACACAAAATGTCTTGTTGAAAAGAATCAACCTGGGCTCAGGGTCATTTCCCTATAGCTCAGACCCTCACGGGATCCTGTCTCCTTCAACCCCAACACTGACTTTTTCTTATGTTCCATTTTGTAAGGTCTCACCTTGAGAGAAAGGAGTTTCCCTCAATCTGTCTGATGCTGACAGGGTAATAAGTGGATTCTGACAAATGTTGGAAAAGACAGAAGTGCTTCTCAAGAGTAAAAGGATTCTTTCTTTCCACCAAACTTTCTCCACTCTCAAACTCTATCAGGTATTTCCATAACACTTGGTTAGTGGGTTTTTTTTTTTTTTTTTGACATTTTATTGTTTTTTTCCCTTTATTGTGTTTATTGGTGTATTTTAGATACACATCACAATCACATTTAATATTGAGAATTTATATCTGTACATGATGTATCTTTATTCTCACATTCCCCATTCCTATGCCCTCCCTACAACTCCCATCCCCTATATACATAAGCTTCATTTCCATTCTTTTGTTTTTACCATTAACTTTTTCTTTCTCTTCTTTTCTCTTCCCTGCCTCCTTTCCCTTTTTTCTTTTGAGCAGAAATCCAGAAGATAATAAAAACCTACTTTGAGAACCTGTACTCCAGTAAGATGGAAATACAGAAGAAATGGATAGATTCCTAGACACACATGATCTTCCAAAGTTGCTTAGGTTTTTAAATATTCATATATATTTATTGCTACATATACATTTTAAGGTCAACTGCCTCAAAGCAAAGACTCAAAAGTAAAGAAAAAGTACATAACTAAAGAAAATATAATAGAATTTCTTTAAGGACAGCTAATATTAAACTATATGTTTTTGGGGTTTTTTGT
This sequence comes from Petromus typicus, assembly GCA_004026965.1. Classification (NCBI taxonomy): domain Eukaryota; kingdom Metazoa; phylum Chordata; class Mammalia; order Rodentia; family Petromuridae; genus Petromus; species Petromus typicus. The sequence goes on from PVIR01000021.1 coordinate 228,275, forward strand.
TTGGTTTTTTTGTTGTTGTTGTTTGTTTCTTTGTTTGTTTTGGTAGTTCAGCTGGCCCTGAGACCAGCCTTGAACTCACAGCAATCCTCCTGCCTCTGCCTCCCAAGTGCTGGGATTACAGGCACGAGCCACCATGCCTGGCTAACCTATATGATTTTTGACTGTGAATAAACTTCAGAATCCCCCAGTAGGTAGATGTTTATAAATTATTATATAAACCAATTTGTTCATGTTCTCCAATTAAGATTACTGGTTGTGGTATAACAAAAGTTTCAGAAATCACTAGAAAGGTGGAAAGAAGAGAAAAATTAAAGAAAAGTAAGTGTGAGCTCTCCATCCCATTCTAAATTCTCATATCCTCATGACCATAATATTTTTGCTATGTGTTAAGAAAATATTATTAACATAAGGGCTGCTGGAATGGAAATGGGGTCTCTCCAACCTTCTATAACTATTGCATGTGAAATGACACTTTCCTGCCCTCTCTTACCTGAAATTCATTTAAAGATCCTTCACATAACAGAAGAACATTATCACTAAGAAGGAAAATGAGAACAGATTACTCCATCGGTGGTGAAAACAATATCCACTCTAGAATGGAGCTGGTCTCCTGGTTTAAAATAAAGCAGCCATTCACTCAGATTGGAACTGTTGCCAAGCCCCACATTTCCCTGACTCATAGGAGTCTTGAACTTGCATACAATACTAAGGCAGAGCATTATGACTATGGTATACCTGTAATGGGGTCAGCCTGGCAGAACAAAATGCTGCAGTAATTTTGCATTTATTACAACCTAGAAATGGAAGCTGTGAAAGTGAAAGGCAATGGAGGAGAGCGTGAGAAGTCTGCAGATATCACTAAAATGAACTCCCACAAAGCAAATCTCCCTGTGTTTCCATCCATCAGCCAGATGCACTGCCTCTAGAAGACTACAGTGGAGGACTAGCCCTGCCCCTGGAGAAGGAGGGGTAATTTCTGTGGTCTTCCCTTCACTACCTAGGTCTTAGATTTTTGGGACTACAGTCTGCTTACTTGAAAAGGTAAGTTTCTGAAAATCACATCTCCACATCACCTTACATCTGCGCTATAGAAGTAAAATTGAGAAGTACAAGATTGGTTGTGGAAGAGTCTGTCTTCATATCTTACTGCCAGATAGGATTAAGGTACCTTGGATGGTATCCTCAATCCTTCTGAATCACTAATCTCCACGAAGGCATAATGGCTACAATAACAAAATCTATCATACAAGCTTATGATATAGAAGATGGTACTACAAAGTAACTACTTGTTCTAGCACTTAGCAAATTGTTCAAAAGATGGATTACAATTTAATTATTACAACACCAGAAATGAAGACCTCATACATGAAAACCTATGAAAGAATAAAACACATCATGACTCTTTGTAAAAGAAATAAAAGACTCACTATACTTGTGAGATCATATCCTCACATACTTCCTCTGTATGGAAACTAAAGTATCAGATTAGTATTTACTTCAAAAGATACTGGACTAAGTTTTAGACAAGCAAATAAATTTGCTTTTGGATGGAATAGGAGGATATACTTTTCCTTGGCCAATCAGACTTCCAGACAATCTCATGTAAGATGAAAAGTTTCTCTTTTGATTTTTATATTGGTAAATTCCTCAAGCATACATTTGATCTCATATTAATCTTCTTAAAATAATCATTTTTAGCATTGCACCAGACTTGAAAGTCGAATGTTATCAAGACACATCTTATCAAATAATTACCACTAATGGAAATAGAGTCTTTTACTATAAGAATCAGTTCAGTTTGGGCGTAGTAAACATCTGATGATAATGACTCAGTCAGGTGCTGTTTTATCAGGCAATTGGAAATCTACACCAGATTCAAGAGTAATGTCATATTTAAAGATAATATCTCTAGGAGTCATTTCAGAGATATAAGAGTTGCAGCTATGAGTATGTCTGAAATCAACCAGAGAGGGGCATATATCATGAAGCAAATGAAAGATCATTTTTGATGCAGAATGTAATCATTCAAAGAAGCAGTTCTGACTTAGCTCTACCAAAACTTTGGTATGGATAATTCTTCCCTGCAAGGAGCTGTCCTTTGCCCTATTAAATGTTTCACACCATCCCTGGGCTCCACCCAATGAGAGTCCAAGACCAGTCTGTCTTATCCCTCTTTTTCTCTCCATTCCCTTTCATCAGCTATCTGTGATAACTCAAGGAATCTCTAATCATCACCAGGGAGTCTTGGAGGCTGGAAAATAATATTTTTCTGGTTGAGAACCATTGACTTAGAGGTAAAGAATAGAAGGAACCAGAAGTGACTGAAAATGTCAATGAAAATTAAGAAACAGGAAACTATAGTATTATGAAACTCAATAAAAGCATTGAAGAAGATAATAACTGATATATGGTTCTTCATACATAATCTTCAGGCCAGCAACATGTGCCTTGTCTATGAACACTTTAGAAATTCAGATTCCCATTCCCTATCATAGACCAGATGAATTATCAGATCTGCAGGTGGGACCCAGAAAGTTGTGCCTCAACTGTCCTTCAGTGATTATGATGGATGCCAAGGTCGGAGAACCACAGGTCAAAGGTAACAAAGTTACCTAAAAGTCAAAGATGAGTTTAAGAAAGGGTCAGCTTAAGTGATTATCCAGGAAACTGGACTGTAATGTTTGGGAGAATCACTTTGAGTAGTGCAATGAGAAAGAAAGGCAAATTGGACGTGTTCCAGACTGTGGGCAGTGAAGAGGTGGAGACTGAAACTGAAGACTACTTTCCTAGGAAGTTAGTCATAATGTGAAAAGACAAAGTACAGTCCTTTGAAACTTTTTCATTGTTGAGAATAATTTTTCTTTGCTTTGGCATGCAGAAGACAATTGATTTCATGGCCAGAGGAAAGACATCGAGGGATAGAGAGAAACTATACAAAATCTAGAAGAGATAATTGATAGAAGAAAGCTGTTGTGCTTGTCCGCAAGGTTCTCTGCTCATGTGGATGAGAGATTTGAAAGGCAAAATGAAGAAAGAGGCTCCAGGTTAGATGCTCTGGTGTGTAACTTATGAATTTGGTACAAACATCAGATCTTTTCTTTAACAGTCTGGAGCTCCTATGGCCCATAACTTGATCCACTGCAATGATCCTCAAACAGGGAGTACATTTAAGGGTTTAAGGGGAGTGCTATTGACATCTACCAGGCACAAGTCAGGCATGCTGCTAGACATGCTATAAATCACACAGTCCTATAAAATGAGAGAGGATTTGATGTAAAATATCAATAGTACTAAGGGTGAGAAAGAGTGAATTATTGAAAATAACTTACTTATCACTGATATTATGCATTTTAGGCAACAGCGATGGATCTCTCCAAGTTGGGAATTTGCATTTTAACTCAAACTTTTACATAATCTCTTTTGTCATAGCTCTTCTGAGCCAAAGAAGGTGCTCACCTACTTAGTTGTAAATTCTTTCATATTTCAACTCAAGAAAGTTATTTTTACTCTATCATTCAATATTTTGGTCTGGATTTGGTTCATATGCTAACACTCAGGCATCCTACATGCAGCTGTTATAGCTTATTCTCATGTTACTGATAGGATGTACTTCTTCAGAAAGTAAACTTTGCATATTTAAGAGACTAGGCTAGTTCTAGAAAGAATTGCAGTTTATATTATTTAAGCTCCACAAATAAGTGCAGACCAACACTTCTGGAACAGTTTCTTTGTTTTTTTCTATGTACACGTAGTAGTCTGCTGAATATGTCAACAAAGATGCCAGTTCTTTACATTCAATGCTCTGTCCTACAATATTCATTCAAAGTTTCGAGGAGTACAGCACATAACAGAGAACTCTGCCAACAATTGCAGAAGGAAGCAATTGACAAGGGTCTATTTGTTTGAAAGATGTATTGTCCAAAATATGGCTGCCAGTCAGGTTTCAAAGCTGCTATACAACTGAATGCAAAATGAATTCTTCTTTCCTTCTCCCACCAGTCTACTCCTACATCCTGAAACACAAATGCAAGGTGGCAAGGAAGATAAAATAATAGGCTAGAAGTAGGAAGTTGGGAAAAAGAGGGGTGCAAAAAGAGCTAGTGTGAAAAGGGTTACTTTTAAAATATCTTCCCGTGGAACACTTAAGATTAATGGCTGTGCATAGGCAGAAAGAAGCTGTTGATATTTTAGTCATTTTCTGTACTTTTCAGTGTATTATTTAAAAATGTAAAATACCATAATTAAATGATTACTCACAAGTAGACTATATTAAGTTTTTCGGATATTGCTTAAAATGGACTGTAACATCTTTAAGCTTCTGGTTTTGAAAGTTTTAAATGAACCACTTAGTCATGCACACACTGAACTCCTTCACCACTACAGGAAACAGGCTGTTGAGAACACCGACAACTTTGTAAGCACTTGTCCCCTGCATGAAATAATTCTGATGGCTCCTGTATTTCCTAAAGCTTTCCTTTTTACCCCAAATATTATTTTGAGTCTCCTGACTATGCAAGATAACTGTACTAGCCTATTGAGTACCGACACTTAATGCTTGTGAATAAAACTTTGAACAGGTAAAGTGGGAATAGAAATTCAGGGCTGTCAAAAATTTCAGTTTTGGGGGGAGAGATAAAAGGTGGGTGAGAGTACGTAGTGAAATTTAATAGCAAACAGTGAGTATCTGAGATTTTAACTCAAGATTTATGAATATTTCAAAGTGGGTAAGGTAATAACTAGATTATTTCCCATTTTCTCAATTAATCTTCTTCTCATGCCCAAGAGATTAAACGTTCTTACTCTTCTATATCCTCACTCTCTTCTCCATCCTTAAGTGCCTAGAAAAAATTCTTTTAGATAATTTCTGATTTATAGATAATGGTAAGCAGAGTACCACATTCATTCCCTCCTTGCTAAACAAATAAGGTTCATTTTCTAAATCTATAAATATTAAATCCATTTTAAATTCACCAATGAAGAGATGCTTCACAAGGTTGGCTGAAGCCACCAGGCAGTGCCTATTCTTGTTAGTGAGCAGTACAAAGACGTTGGAAAATAAGCCACCAGCAGAAAAATAATCTACTGAAACCACAGAATGGGAAAAATGTGAATCAAGACCTATTATGTACAGGCATGGATTCTCGATGAGGAATATGATCACTACGTATTCCTAAAATGTACCAATAGAGTCCATTGATTAATGAAAAAGAAACCAGTGTAACATTCATTATCTACTGTGTAAAAGAATAATGTGCCCGGGTATGGAAATAGTATGTTGTATCTGAAGAGAAGTTCTAATGAAGCTTATTTTGTGAGAAATTATATTGGAAATGGGGTAATTCAATGGCACCCATCTCAAGAAGTTAGAAACAGAAGTTTCATTTCTCCTAATGATGATATCCCCCTACTAGTGTCTCTCAAGGATCTTCCAGGTTCTCATAACAGTAAAGAATTCAATTTTCTCAGTTTTCTTTCCTGTTGAAAGGGAAGAAAGTAGGAAAAATCGTTTTCCTTTAAGAGAATAAAATATGCATGCAATATTATGTTGTGCTAAACTAAAAGCAGAAAACTGATTCATTTTAGGGAAAATTGTATTCCATTTGATGTCACTCAGAAGCATGTTGCATTGTGATTAATCATGGATGTGAACAGTTTAAGGTTGCCATGTATTAGTTTAATTAAAATTTTCAAATTTCAGACACGCCTCCATAATATTTAGGACTACAAGGAAAAACAGGCCCTTGATAGTGGTTATGTAACCTTCAGTGGGATGGCCTACATGTCATACCAATATGTAGTTCTCTACTGAATGTTTTATTTTATCCATCAGATTACAAAATCTGAGACTAGCATCAAATGTGTGTGTGTGTGTGTGTGTGTGTGTGTGTGTATGTGTTGGTGGGTGGGTGCACACATGCATGCATGCATGTATATCCAAACCTTGTACAATGAATAGATTATTGAAATTTAAAACTGATGAGAAATACATGGCAAACTATTTACATTCTTAGAAAAAGAATAGGTCTGAATTATGCATATTAATTAAAAGTGCAATTTAAAAATGGTTTTGGGAAAAATAATTAAGGTTTCTTAAAAATCAACCTCATATTTTAAGACTATCTGAAACTACCACCTAATCATAAGGCAACCTACTTTTATAGCTCCAAGGGACATTCTCACACACACACACACACACACACACACACACACACATTTACCATTTACAACAAGGGGGCACAAATGTACTAATATCTTCAATATTCACAAATTCTACCCCTTCACATACAGTTCCAAGACAACTTTCAGCCACTATAAAAATTATTGCTTTGTTTGTGATATAAAGAGAAGATATTACCTATATTTCATCATTTGCTTTGGCATGTTCATATTAGTCCTGACCAAAATAAAATACGTATTTGCCTCTAGGTGAAGCTTAATCTTTTTTCAGTTGGATTAAGTAATCCAAGCCAAATAAAATGCAAGAACTAGACTAATAAAACATATTTTTGAATCTACCCCAGTCTTCTTTCTCCATTCCAGGAAAATACTATCATCATCCACTCAGCCTCTCAACTCAGAAAGTAAATTGGTATCTGTAGTTTCTCCCTTCCTATCAAATCTTCCTCATTCATCTAACCACAAAATACTGGAAAACTTTGTTATCTATATTCTGACAATGTATTCAATGCTTTTGCTTTTCTCCAACCATTCAACCCAAACTTCCTAAGAAAAGTGCTCCCCCTATTTTACCCCTTCAAATTCACTTTTCATATAGAAGTGAGAGTGCTCTTTCAAAATACATATCTAGTCATGTCATCCTCTAGATTAAATTCCACCAATGTTCCTGATTGTTTTAGAGTTACATCTTAATTTCTTAGTGTGATCTTCAATATTCTACAGAGTATGGTCAGCTGTTTCACTGATTCTATCCTTCTTACACTTTGTCAAGAATTAATCCTCCTCAAAGCTCATATATTTATCATGTGAGTGGGTACCTCTCAACCATCATGTCTCAATTTCAATGACATTAGGAAAGATTGTACTATATTAAGATTTCTCCTCCATGTCAGTTATTTATTATGTCACCTTGCTTTCCTTTAAAAGACTCAGTCTATATAATTTTGTTTGCCTATTTGTGTATTCATCTATTGTTGGACTCAACCATAAACATATAAGTTCCTTGATGTCAGGAAAATTTTCTGACTGCTCAGTTCTGTCTTTTCAAAACATACCTCAGTGCATGCTTTATAGTTGCTTCGATAAGTTGCTTCGATAAGTGCATGCTTTATAGTTGTAGGTAAATGGAACAAAAATACCTAACTTGAAAAGATGGGTTATTTCTCTCTTTGTCTGTCAGCATTAGGAATCACCTTCATACTGGCTTAAGGAATTGAGTATGTTCTACTATCTGCTCACTACCACCCCCAGTATCATTATCAGTCAAATAACGAGTCAGTACTAAATGGCCTTTACAATGTTTTTTTAGCTGAGGCCTGGTAAGTTAAGCAAAATAATACAGGCTATTATTCCTAGCATATTACTCATGAAATTCAGAGCTCATTATCCATTTTAAAAAAATCTCTTATTGGCATTCTATATATCCATGTATGTATTGTATGTGAATATCTGTCTATTTCTACCTACCTACATATGTATCTGTCTCTACATTTTTATTACAAGTTTAATAGACATCAGAACCTATTTTAATTTAGGAAAAATAAAAATATACCATTGTGTCTTTTCTCAGGTATGAGAAAATGAAAATGTAAAATGAGTTCTAGTACATATGGTATATATTGTGAAATAGAAAATATTTAATAGGAAACAGGGTGTAGGGGTAAGTAAAAAGTGGAAAAATAATGTGATAGTATTTAAAAAGGAAAAGTCTATGTATATACAGGTTGTGGGGTGGGTAGAGGAATGGGAAAAAAATGAAAATCAAATCATGTCATATCATATACTGGTATAAATTCTCGATGCTGAAAGTGACTATGATGTGTATATATAATGTACCAATAAAGATTTTAATTAAAAAATACACCACATTGTGTTCACAGTAAGAGATCACTTCTTCATGTCTTTGAAACCCCTAGTTAATAAGTTTGATAATATTCCATTTTTAAATGTTATGTACCTTTCCACTGTCATTATCAAAAAGAATCCTATGTACAGTAAATTACTAAAAACACTCAATTACAGGAAATTTTATATGATAACCCAAAATTTAATTGCAAATGTCCAAAGATACTAAATATTTTTAAATTAGTTTGTTTTAGTGACAAAACATGTTTAGAGGTAGGGAAGGTGGAGCAGTAACATGGCAGATCTAATGGAAATGTAGTTTAATATAATTTAACTACACTATTGCTTTCATCTGCTCTCTTTTTGCTCATGTTCCTGGTTTACTTTTTCTTTTTTCTTGAGTGCTTCTTGTTTTCCTTTCTTAGAAATTAAGTATTCTTGGCATACTTAACTCTTTTTCTTTTCAAAGAAGAAAAAACATACTTGGAGAACTTGAGTTTGAGTGTATAAACATTTGCTCTCATTCTATGGAAAGAAAGAAATATTTCCATGACAATATATCTATACTCTCAAAATTAGCTCTAATGCTTCTCTCTCTTTTTGAGACAGGGTCTCAATTTGTAGTTCAAGCTGGTCCTGAGCTCAGCCTTAAACTAACAGCAATCCTCTTGCCTCTGCCTCCCAAGTGCTGGGATTACAGGAGTGAGCCACCACAACTGGCACTGTGGTGTTGATTGCTGGTGGTCATGAGTCTCCATGCCAGGCTTTGTAGTATGTGGTTACCAGGGATCGAACCTGGGCCTTTGTGCTTGCAAGATAGGCTCCAGAACCACTAACCTAAATTCTTGGCTGTCAGAATGTTCTTTCTGCCTCACTAAAGGCTCAGAAACAAAGCAACCAAGTTTTCATGGACTAAACTCACCAAAACTGTGAGCCAAAATGAATTCTTCTACTTTGAGTTAATTTTTTCCAGATATTTCATTTTATCACAGCAATAGAAAGTTGACTGACACACTGTGGATTGTTTTTTAATCTGATGGTGGTCTACTTATGCCATAATAACACCACAGTTTTCTTCAATTTTTCCTAAAGACAGATTTGAGATCTGGCAGTCTGGGACATATAAATCATAGTTATATAAAAACAACAACCAAAAAAAACTATGTTACTTAAATAACAAATGAACAAAAAATGAGAGTTAAGTTTTGTCTTGTACTGGTACAAATCCCCATTATGGAGTGCAATCATGATGCATATATGTAATGTACCAATAAAGATTTAAAAAATAAAAATAAATAACAAATGAACTACTATTCCAGTCTCAGTGCATTCTGACCAAATGAACAACTAAAGCCAGACATGAAATAACATGAAACTATTTAAATCTTTCAAACAATGAATGAGTGCTAGCAAAATAAAATAGCGATGGAAAGAGGGATTCCTCAGTTCACCAAAATAAAGTATTGAAGTGTTAGATGGAGCAAGTACTAAAGCATTGCCCAGGAAAAAATACTTCATCATAAAATTTTTATTACACCCAGAAAAACTAAAATGTGATAACTGAGAGAAGAGTGAATTTATTTTAAATGAAAAATTGGGAAGTGATGATACTTCATGTTCTGAAGTCCATGTCACCAGGTAAAATAATAGTAGAACTTAAAGTCTTAATGAGAAGTCAATTATTCCAACAGTAATAACACAAAATGCTGTCGAATTTTTCTCTTGTATTCAAGAGAATGTTGACATAAAAGAGAAAATCCTTCTTCCTTTTAGAGATCAAGAATAAAGGAAATATTTTAAAGTTTACTAAATCACTAATCCTTCTTAGAAAAGTGAAAAAATTCTATTATGAAATGAAAAGTCTTTCCTCTAAGCATGATCAGTCTGTGCATCTTATCTCAAGCTTCATTATTCATGCATTCTTCCATCTTTCTAACCATTCAGCCATCTATCTGCTCATCCTTCCATCCTTCCATCCTTCCACTCACCATCTATCTATCCACCCATCCATTCCTCCCTCCATGTGTTCCACAATGTAAAAACTGCACTGTCCACTCATGACAGGTAATGTGATAGAGGAATAATATATATGTGGATAGCTTCTGTTAACATGGAACTTCCAACAAAGGAAAAATTAAGAATAATTGCTCCATGCAATTTAATATACAAACAACTAGCATAAGACAAAACCCAAACCAGGCATGCTCCAATTTTTTTTACAAACCTGCTACTGCCTCTATTTTTTTACCCATACTGTAATTTAATCAGGCTTATGAACTTCATTTTCAAAGTTACCATGCTATTCATCATAATATTCTCAGGTTCTAGGGTATTGTTTCCTAATCTGATAAAAATTCTGCACCATGAAGATGCAGCTCAAAAATTACTTTCAAGAAGGGACTTTATGACTGCCACCTGTTTCTTTTCCCTTAAAAGTCATTCAGACCTTCAATGAACTCCTATAATACTTTATAAATATCTCTGTCTGACTCCTTATGCCTTTCTGAATCATTGGCTCAGTGAAGACTAAAGCTATCTTTCCCTATTGTCTTGCACATGGGCACTGCTCAGTCAACATTTACTGAAATAATTGGCAGGTCTAAATTCCAAGTGACATTGTGTGAAGAGAGTGTTAAAATGGATAAAATCTAAAGGCTGGAAAGTTGACTTTGGGAACTGTTAACACTTTCTTGCCTCCTGAAAATGAAAATGTAGCTAGGTGAATTTATTTTGTATTTTAAAAATTAAATAAACTGTACTAGCATCTTCTATAGTCTCTGCAGTCCCAGGTCAAGTGGTCAGCCTGTGTTCTAAATGCTCAGAGAAGAGGATCATGCTAAATGATGGGAAGAAACAGAGAAAAGGGGTTTGGAAGAGAAATCAAGATCTGCAACAAAACAAATAAGGAACTTATATTGTTTTACTAGGGTTGCTTCAACAAACGATATACAACAACGTTTATTTTTTTAAAGTAAGGACCAGTAATCTGAAATCAGGGATCAGCAGGCCCAAGAGGTCTCTGGAAGCTCCATACCAGCAGCTTCTCTGGACCTTTCTCTTAGCATCTGGGATTACTGGCATTTCTTTGGATGTGCTGATTTATAGATAGCCCATGCTGATTTCTGTCTTTGTTTTCACATGATATTTTCCTTGTGTGTGTCTTTATTTTCTCATAGCATTCTTCTTTCATTGAATGTTTGTATCAATGCCACTTCCTTTCTTGTAAAGTCACCAGTCTTGGTAAGTTAGGAGCCCATATTTCATACTTTGACCTCAACTATCATTTGATACACAAAAAGGCTCTATTTTAAAATAAGGTCATACTCATAGTTTTGAAGGGTGAGGACTTCCACTTATCTTTTGAGTAGCTCAATTCAATCTGTAACATGGATCAAGATATCTCTTCAAAGATATCCAGAGTGAAGCAAGCCACAGTAGAGTCCACAGTGAATAAAGAAGTGACAGCTTTCCCAAGCAGATCAGAACTCAAGTATAATTCCACACTAAGGAAGGAATTTAGTACCTGTCTAGGAGGTAGATAAATATGAGAAATTTGAGGAAATTTAAAAGACAGAAGAATAAAGAGATTTGGGATTCTGATGCTTAAAGGGTGCGACAACTTCAGGGTCCTGCACAAATATAATAGTACCACTCCATTTCAGTGAGACCATACAAAGTACCACCTCTGAATCTTTCTCTTCCCTTGATGCTCAGCTACCAACAAGACTGTTGGAGGTCCATAAAGAGCAAAGTATGGAAAACAGTCATCTCTTCTAGTACATTAGAGTGTTAGATCTGTTACATTCTACCAGAATAACATTTGCTCTTACTCATTTTCTTATCCTTTGGGAAACAAATGTGAAGATCAAGAACTAATTCATTACATTTTAGCAACAGAAACTCTGTTTGAACATTCACATGAAACTATATATTGCTCTGCACAAATCGACGTTTCCCAGGGAGCAACACAAGCTTGTTGGTTACGAGCCCAGAATAGCAGAACATGACACGATTTAACACAGCAACCTCTGACTGTGCCCAGAGGTGAGGGGTTTCCTGTCCCCATTGGTGGGGGGTGAGTAAGCTGGGTGACAGGGTATTTCATGCCTTGTTTGCTATCTGAATGATGACAGTGTCATCAAGTTCCAGGGGGTGATCTGTACTTTCTGGTAGCCTGGACTGGAAGGTAACCTTCAGGTAAGCAGTTCTGTAGACCAAGAAATAGCTCCATGACAAAACCATGGCTGTTCACACTGCACTGAAATTTGAGCTTTCTTTTCACTATAGAAAACTGATTTCTGTTAACAATTGGAGGACATTATGTTAAATACTATCCATCAGACACACAAAAAAACAGATGCTGGATATTTTCACTTACAGGTGGGAGCTGAAAAATAATTTACTTCAAAGAAGGAGTGGAATTGTGATTAACAAAGGCTAAAATAGGTAGAGCAAAGTAGGTGGAGTGAGAGATTGGGGATACCCACAATAAATGCAAATATGATGTGTCATAAATATGAACTAATAATAATAGTAATAGTAATAAGAATAATGAATAAATGAACATGGGGGAAAAGGATTTGGAGGAAGAGATGAGGTTGGTAGGAAGTGGATTTTAAAAGAACCAAACTCATTTTAAGGAGAAAGTACAAGGACACAACTGAGTTTGGTTCTTTATGTACTGCAAAAATGAACTAATAAAATTTAAAAATAAAAAAGAATGAAGTTTTAGTATTGTAAAGAACAATAAGATGATTACAGTTTACAGCATGCTCTTATATATTTTATGAAGAACTAGATGAGTTGAGCTTGAAGGCTCCAAATGCTAAGAAATGATTAATGTCTAAGAAGATGAAAATGCTAATTACCATGATTTGATCATTACATGTATTGAATTATCACACCATGCTCCATAAATATGCACAATTACTATGTGCCAACTAAAAAGAAAAAAGAGACATCAACTCATTTCTAAGATGCAAGAGCTTGACACACTAAACTATAAACCTAACCAATATTTTAGTAGTAATAATATTTTCTTAGATCACTATTTTTTTCCTGTACTGGCAATTAAACCCAGGGCCTTTACACAGAGCCACACTTCCAACCCATGTTTAAAATTTTATTTTATTTTATTTTCCACTGTGACACAGGGACATACTCTGCTAAATGGCCTTCACTGTATTCAAACTTGTAGTCCTCCTACCACTGATTCCCAGAGTGTGGGGTGATGGGAGTACACTATCACATCTGGTTCCTTATTGCATTTCATAAAGGCCAAATGGGACCAGTAATATGAAGACCAAAGATTGGATCTTGTCCTTAAATGCGATAAAAGAGATATTAAGGATTTTAAAGCTAGGCAACTACAAGTCTCTTTACTATTCATGAAAGTTTAGCCATAGTATTTATCACTGAACTTGAATTATTTAAACAGAATGGAAGAAAGAGGTGATTTGGGGCTTTCAAAGTAATGACTCTTGTTCTTTCAGTATCAACATCCAACTTTGAAAAGATCTTCCCTAGACACCGACATGTTTAGACTTTGTTTTTACACTTTTCATCCTTCAGACACACAGAGAAGATCAGCTGGAGTCACTCAAACAGATGTAGTGGTCTGTTTCAATGAAAAAGCTTATTTTGTCGTGATTGACAGATGGAGAACATTCTGTGAGCACAGGAGCAAAACACAAATCAAAACTACACATAGAAAAGAAGGTACTAGGAATGTACTCTTGGAGGAGAAAACCAGTGGTTTTCCTTTCCCCCAAGCATGACCATGCACATTTGATTCCTGATTCTGAACACATTGTGTCTCTAGACGATATTCCATCTGGTTCAATTATTCTCTTGCAAAATGTCATTTTTCAGACTTTTATCCTAGCCAAGACCCAAAAGATCTTTACTACAAAAATATCACTGACACCTAAGCCTTGGCAAATTAGAATGAATTACAGGAGGACTTGGCAGAGGCTTTGGATAAAATAAAAGTTAAACATGCATAAATTTTAAGTGAACAAAAACAATATTCAACATTTTGTATAAGCTAATTTCCCCCCAAATTCATCATGGTACATTTATGAAGTCTATAGGGTTAATTTTTAATATAAATTTTTATATTATAAAAGTTTTTTATAATATACTTTCCCTTTCTGTAAAGACTTAGGATTTAAAAACTAAAAATAAAACAGTATTCACATAAATTTGGAATTTCCCATAATCCTAAATAAAAGTGACAGAATCCCTCTCCAAGAAAATTTTAAGAACCCAAGTTAATCTTTTTAAGAAGAATGCCCTTTTAAGCCTAATTATACCATATATTTTAGTTTGCCTAGGACAATTTCTATCTGCTGACTCAGTAAAAATTTTTATAATCCCTTTTTAGACTTTCAGTGATGTCTTGTTTTAAATTATTAATTATATGGTCACTCTGTTTATAGAGGACTGTTTGTGGGGACTCCTCCACCTACAGTTCCTTCAAGGGTTCTCCAATATTTCCTCCAGCCCTCCTTTCCCTATGCAGTGACAGCACTAGTGTTCAGGACAGAATCCAATGTATAAATAGCACAGCTAATAGTAAAGACATCTCAGACAAAAGAGTGAACTCTGCTCACAAACTAGCAAATGACATACAAAGTACCAAGAAACCCACTCGTGATTCTTCTCATGCCAAATACTATGTGTTATGTAGTTTTATTCATCACATTTCTTCTGTACCTGTTAACCAACAGGTTATGAACATGGGGGAAAAGGATTTAGAGGAAGGAATGGGGCTTTTTATTTTGCTCAGTCTCCGGATAAGATTGAACCAGTCTGTACTAGGAAGATGGGTAAGGCCAGGAAATGCCATGATTGGATCATATTGATCATGGAAAACCCATTTTCTTATGCTATTACTTGATCTGGGGATAAACATGGGCCCAGTTTTGCCCAATGGACAAAAAGGGAACACTGTTGAAGTTAAGGTGGGGTACATTGGAGGCTTCTGGAAAACATTTCTTCTCTAACAAAAATAGAGAACACATAGTTTCTTCTGGTTTCTGAGTGTCAAATTGTGAAGACAACTGGAGGAGCAATTGTTGTCTTGTCTTAGAAACGGTCCAAAAACCTACTTACTCACCACAAAAAGCACTCTGATGTGTTTCCTATTCTTGGCACCATGAATACTTACATCTCTAAAATTCAACAGCTCTGGGAGTATATCAGATACTCGCAACCCAAGTTAAATGAAAGCAACTTAAATTAGAGAAAGGATCTAAATTGGCCAGACTCAGCAACATAATAAGAAAAGTGTGATAGGGTGAGAATGTGTAGGAAGGCACATAGCACTTCCAGAAAGAGAGCAATGTCATGAGTTCCTTCCCTGAGAAATTACCCAAAGAGGAAGAAAATAATACTTCCCTTATCGCCAAGAGATGATACATAGATCTGCTAATTAGAGGAGAAAATGCAATGAGACTGCAAACAAAATGAAATTGCTAAGTAAACAGCTTTAAAAAGCATATGCAATAAAGCATATACTCTTTTACGGGCCTGGAGTACAAGTTTAAGACAGGGGAATAGATTTTCATTAAAAAGCCAGATTGAGATTGTTCACATATAAATTTGAGATCAATTAAGACAGGGTGCCCTAGCACAAGATGGCAAAGGTTGCCATAATTTTGATGTTATAAAGTTATTGAAAATCTTAACTAATTTGAGCACCATGGACTATGCTTTTCCCAGGTGATTTTGCTAAGGTCTCATTGGTCCAGTTTTCTCTACAATGTGGATTTAAATGGTGGCCCAGGAGAGTTCCCAAGAAGTAAGAGGCTAAAAAAAAACCATCTCTGAGAGGTAGACCTTTCTGAGGGGCAGTGATAGGGGAGTAAGACAAACCCAAGCAACTCGCTGGACACTTGTAGAGAACTTGTATGTGTAACCTTTATTTAATCTCAAGAGCAGCCAACTTTTAGGAGTTTGTGCAGCATTTCAGCACAAACTGAGAATCTTATGCATTATCACCATGGGTATTTATTGCAGGATAGCAACCCAGTTACACTCAAGCTTCACCTTTAAAATGAGACAGGATATATTGAAATGACTGGGTATGGAGTTTATTCATTTCTGGCACATCCATTGAATACAACTTATCAAGAAAAATAAAGCAACACAAATTCACTCTAGGAAATGCTTTGGTTTACACAGCATAGTCAGAAATTGCCCACTCAGTGATGTTTTGCCCTTTTCCTTCTAGACTTTGCACTCATTAACCCAGTCCACATAAAATCTCTTCTTGAAGTTCACTGGAAATGACTCCTATCTATTTATCATTAAAAAAGCAAGCAGAATACACCTATTCCTCCTTCAACTCCTTCACTTCTTCCTCCACTTCCTTCTCTTCCTCCTCCTTTTCCTCCTAAGCTATTTAGAGCCTTAAATCTTTAGCAGCAAACAGACTCCTAGTGTCACAGTGGGATAGATCTTGGCAAGAGTAAGATGCAAGATTAACTCTGCTTCTCATGCTGTTTCTTCTTCTATTCCCTCTGTTTTCCAATATCAGAATATGCTCCCATTTTTTAAAAACCTGAATCTCTTTGAACCCTCTCCTAGGTGCCAGCTGCTCATCGTTTAAGGTGATGACCTCAGATCTGAGGTTTGGAGGAAAAGTCCAACAACTCTTTAAAGAGCAAAGGAATGGGATTAGATTAAATAAATTACAGGAACCATGGAAAAAGGCAGAAAGGATCATTTTTCCAGGGAGCTGCCTTGACTGAACTATGAAAACTTTCAAATTACAAACCTGTCATCACCATATATCCAAATTATCTTCAAAGCTCAATTTCTTGTGGGCAGCTCAACATATGATCAGAACTCTCATGGCCAATGCATCACCAAGGTCAAGCTGATCCCTTAGAATACCTGGAGAGGATATAAACCTGCCACGTACAGATGTCAAACTGTACTCTTGAGAGAAAGCTTGATCATTAGGCTCAAGCAACACAAGAAGAGAGTAAGATCTGTTGGAGGGGAAGCTGTGGGCAGCAGTGACAGAAGCATAAAATCAGTGTGAAGCAGAGAGAGGAATCCACTGATTCCCAGGGAAGACTAATGGAGCTAGAATGTGCAAGGTAGACGATGAGATGCTACTATTTTTCCAAACATTACCGCCACCTTCATAGGAAGAACTGCATAATTTTAGAAGTAAGGCATGATGGCTCAAAACAGGTCAGGGTCTACACTGGTGTATCATTATTTTTAGTGGAATAAAAATAAGAGAAAAAATTTGTTGACACTAACTTCTTACATGAGAGAAAAAGAGGCAAGGGAAAAAAGTTAAGAGACAGAAAAGAAACCAACCCACTGAAAATAACACAGTTAGAAGAAAGGCGTGAAATTTCAGAACAAATTCTATAATCTTCATTCCAGAAGAGGCGTTACTTGTCTGTCTGTCTAGGTGTATGGAGGGTTTTTTTTGACAACAAAATTTTCTTATCTAGATTTCCAGTGATTATTCTCACATTTCAAAATAATGAAGAAACATTTTTTTCTTGAAATATTAGGAAGAAAGTACTAAGACAAAGACGATTTCTTGAAATTCAGAAAGCAGTCTAAAATAATAATAAAAATAAAACTTTGCAAGGGTTCCCATGGAGATGCATTGACAATTTGGGAGAAAAACTATATTGAGAATATCAATATGGAGAAGATATGTTTCCTCAAATCAGACTATTATATTTTAGACATTATGGGTAGTACCACTCCCCACAAATCCATATTGTCCACTCATCGCCAAGAACTAAAACACCAGTGTGCATGAAATAGGTGCTCATTAAATACTGCATGCCTGGAGAAATGACTGTATAATACTTGTGAGTAACAGAATGAAGCTCCTTGATATTTTAGCAGACTATCTTTCAGGGGATCCAAATATTTAGCATCTAAAATTTTAGCTGATTGCAAATACCACTGGATGTATAGGAAGGAAGAAAGCAGCTGAGTTAGGCTTAAGCCTATAGCTATATTTTACAAAATATGAAGGAGAGAAAGAAATTGTGGATTCAAGAGCTAAATAAGAATAATAATTTATAATGGCCTGTGGTGGCAGCCAGTTAAATTGGTAAAAGCTGACTAGAGCTGGCCAAGCCCCTACCACTATCATTAGGGAGAAAATTAAGCAGGACTAAAGTGGCTGTCTCAGCAGAAGCAGACAACAGAGGATGGCCACATTAGCATAAAGCATGGCAGCCAGAAAATATGACTGCTCCTAATCTCTCAATGCTTATGAGTTCTGTTACATTCAATGAAATGACCTGTCCATTTTGATGCAAGATATTTTTCCCAGTTCTCATGCATGCACTTATATATACAGACACTCATGCACTCACACTTACACATTTACACTGTAGCAATATCTTTCTAAAGCCAAAATATATCACCTGGAAATTCCATAAAGCCTCATTCTTAACTATCTTTACATATATAATCTTCTCTTCATCTTTCCACTCAAATCTAGTGCTTTCTCCCTGGATATGGGGTCTGCAGAGGGGGGAAGTTGTTAGAATCCAAGAGAGACCTAACTTTCAAGGAATGTATAACCAGAATTTCCTAATAAGTATTAACTGACTATTTAAAATATTATCTCTTACTTCATTGGAAAGAAGACCATACCTATGTTGGCCAGAAGATACTAATCCATTAGAACTGTATCACAAATCAGAATTTCATAGGATTTGAAAAAAAATACAACCTTTAGCTGAGCACAGGGATTGTATGTTGAATAAGTGTCATACATTTCATTTGAATACAGCCCCATCTATGTGTTGATCCACTTATCTACACAAAGGGTTGTTTTAAAAATGCACACACACACACACACACACACACACGTGTGCACGCACACATATACACACATCTTCAATCTGCATGGCTTTACTTCAATACAACAGGTGCTTGGACTTTAAGGGTCTCTGCCTTGGGAGTGACCACACAAAGAAAGGAAGAAAAAACAGAAAACACAGCTTAAAGTAAATTCAATAATCAGAAACAACAAAAGCTTTGGTCGTCAGTTACAGGCTTAGCTGTTTCCTACGGCTCAAGACACTGAGCATTGTGAATCTCTGCAATGTCCTTTGCTTACCATTCTCTTTCAGCAGCGATCAGAACACTCTGAGCCTTGGCCCACTTTTCCTGTCCTCTACCTACTACCTGACCTCATACAAGACATTATTTCTTTATCTTAGTTATGAGAAGAACAAAACAAGTGGAGGACAGGGACACCATACTCCCAAGACTGGGGGTACTCCTGATAATTGCATATTTGGGTTGAGTTGCCCTGGTTGTTTTGCAGCAATCTCTATTTGACTCCCTCCTTTATTTGAGAGCGAAGAGAAAAAGAAAAAAAAATCAATCAGAATGATATATGACTCGTCAGTTCTGAAGTAAAGCCCAGTCATGTAGAAAATAGACCAGGCACTGTATTCTGAGTCTAAAAGATAGGGTGAGCAGGCTCCAGCCTCGGGTGCAATTATCTCTTGAAGCCAAAACAAAATAAAAAATGCACATGTGAATATCCCCCAGCCTGGAGGTAGATATTTATCTAACCTCTGCAGTGAGCCCATTCAGCTTTGCCCAGTCAGACTTCACTGCTATGGCTTCTCAAGGTTGTCAAACTCAACCTTAGCGCTTAAGCAACTGGATGATCATGTTCACAGACAGTAGGAGAGACTCATGAGCAATAACGCATGCTTTGCTGATATCTCGGCTGCTCCCTGGATGACAGCCACCATCCTGTCTTTTTCCCTTCTGTTTTCCACCTTATAAACCATATAAATCAAAAATGTTTGTATCTCAAACATTTTCAGATAGTCCTGCAACTCTCAGAATACATCTAAAAGAAACCTCTAGGCCACAGTAGCTCTTCTAGCTACTAATTGTTCCACAGTGCCAGCCCCAGAAGGACTTCCTAGACTTCAGCATGTGAACTCTTCTTCCTCCAATATGCCTTCACCCCTTATCTCTGTTCACCTAATACTAAGGCATTAAATGTGTTCTTGTCCAAGAAGCTTCAGGTCAGTCCCTGCTGTTAGAAGCTTCTGTACTTGGCTGGTAGAACACCATGCACACTCTCTTGCAATTGGCCATTTCCCTGTTTGTATCCTTCTCTGATTCATAAAGTCCCTTGGCAAAGAATGGGCTGTGTCTGCTTGCCTCACAGTTCCTTGCTCGATGGCTGCCATTTGGTTAATGGTAAATAAATATTTTTTCAGTATGAATCAATGAATATGTGGATGAGTGAATCCAGATGACACATTCTAGATGTCACCACACATCATTGTCACTATTTCCAGGCTTTGGAAACACAGATATAAGCAGAATTGCACACCACGGAAAATGTCAAGATAGGAGGGACCCATGAGGACAAGGCCTTTGTGGATGAACTTTCTCTTGTCCTTTTAAATCTAGAGGAAAGAAAGTCCAAGTACCTGGCACTGTGCAAGTTGTCAGTGAACAATGGACAATGCTGGGGTGTGTTCCTCTCCACTGTGGGCTCATTGGTTTGTGGAACCAAGTGGTCCTACTGTGGCAGAAACTGGTTAATTTCAATTACTTATTTCTTATGCACCTCAAAGTAAAAGCATGGACTGAGAGGCAGCTTCAGCTAAACACTGGATTTTGTCCTTGGCTTTCAGTGGAGCCTAAGACTGTCTCCATGTACTGACAAGAGGAGAGGACATATATTTCTTGGGTAGCTCCATTTCTGAAAACATTTTAGAAAGATGTGTGTGTGTGTGTGTGTGTGTGTGTGTGTGTGTGCGCGCGCGCGTGCGCGTGCGCGCACATGCATGTAATAATACCAGGGATCAAACTCAGGATCTTGTACTTGCAAGGCAGGCACAGTACCACCGAGCTAAATTCCAGCCTACAGAAAAAGATTTGGGCATCTGCCTTATGGAACAGTGGCTCCCAGTTGAGGGCTGAAGTTGGTTAAAGAGGATTTCCTTTATTTCTTGCTATTTTATATTTTAAAATCCTTCTCACTGCTATGCATTGTGTGATTAGAAAACCAAAGAGAGAAACAGAACACAGCCTTAGATGATCTCTTTAGTCCCATAGAGAAGTGCAGTCAGTCCCACGTTTCAACTGGATGAACTCCAGTGTCAAAAAGATACTGTATATTAAGACTGTTGGACACAATTAGGATACAAATCATACATCTTTCACAACTTTAACATCATCTCAAGTTTAACATGGATGTTCCTCTTCTAAATAGATTTAAGAGAATAAATACAAGGAAATATAGCTTTCACTGATCTTTACATTTCCTTTCAAAAATAACTGTACTACTTTGATTTAAAAGATCATCAAGAGGAACTATATTCATTTCTAGCAGTTTTGATTTAATTTAATTCCAAGGGAAAAAAGAACCCCAACAAAAATATAAATGGATGAAAAGGGACACATTAGAAAAGATTAACTTGGAGTTTTCCCCTCCAAAGCACTAGAACACACAGTCCCCTTTAATCATTTGCTTTTGTTCTTATTTACCAAGTGCAGTCACCTTACTGTAGAACACATGTTTGCCAAAGTCTAGGAGGAAGCTCAGTCTTATTCTCCCGGGGCACTAACTAGGTCTTTAAGTCACACCTAACCTGGCGGTAATTACCCTGACACCATCACCCACTGATTCAGACAATCACCGGTACAGTCATGCCCTCAGCAGAGAACTCCCGATTATGTAAGCCACCAGCAGGGACACCTGGGACAAAAGTGCCCCCTCGAGAACCTCTCAGATCAGCTACTTGATTTCCTAATCCTTCTGTCCCTCTGTCAAATCAGCTGGAAAGCAGGAATAGAAGAAGGGGTGTGAAGACCTCCTAAGGAATCAGAAGCTGAGTATGAGCCAGATGAAACTTACATTTCAGTCCTAAAATGTGACTATTGTTCATTCTTGTTTATTACATACAGTAAGAAGAACAGATGCTCAGAAAGATGCTGGGGGTTTCTCACAACCTAATATATTAATGCAAACTGATTCTGATAAGTTTGACCTTTGACCACACGCAGTCGCTTTCTTCAGACTCTTCCATGGGCAGTATTTCTCAAATAACAACTATGTCCTGGAACTCAGTTAAGTCACTGGTGGTGAACCTGTGGCATGCATGCCACAGTGGGCTGTCTGTAGCACTGAACCATAGGGAGGTGGGAGCACGTGAATGGAAGTCAGGTCATTGGGGTACAGTCTTGAAGGGAATATTGGGCTCCAGCTCCCCCTCTTCCCCTTTGTTTTCTGGTTGCAAAGGGAACAGCTTCCTCCCCCTGTATTCATTGTTCTGAGGTTCTACCAGAATCCCAAAGGCCATGGGGTTGACATAGTATAGTTAGACTGATAGTTCTAAAATTGTGAGACAAAACAAATCTTTCTTCTTTTTAAGTTGATATGGTCAAGTATTTAACAGTAGTGCAAAGCTGATGAACACATCTGTGCATCTTTATCTACACACATCCAGAAATGCGTATTTCTGAGACAATAATAATCACCATATGATATCAACTTTAAATCAGTGAGTTAGAAGTCCAAAGGTAGCTTTGCCATCGAAGTGGAGGAATATTACTCTAAGTACTCCAGAGCAAAAAATCATTTACACTGTGAGACAAGTTCCCAGATATTTAAAAGAGAAAGAGTTTTTAAAGTTAGTCCTCCATTTTTTGTAGTCAATCCTCCATTAAGCTACTAACGACGAATAGGTGTTCTTTGATTTATCAAAGGGAAGGTGATTTCCTCAGGAAAGCAGCCCACAATGTCTTAGCTCAGAAGCTCGTGTTGAAGAAGTGCTGGGTATGACTTTTATGATTATTTTTAAAGCACAAATGGAATGCAAAACTCCCACTTGATTTCTGGTTCATATTGAGAAATGAAAAGTCATTATCTTAATTCAGGTCAAGCAAGTATTCTTCCCACAGGCTAAGAGGTGTGGTGAGGTTAAGAGACTCCTGACTGGGGCTCACTATCTGCCTTTCAAGCCTACTGAATGGTACAGAACACACACACACACACACACACACACACACACACACACACACACACACACACACACAGAAGGAACAAGCGTCGTTGCCCTTCGGGAAAAGTTTCAGGGTGTGAATCAAAAGTTCTGTAGTCATCTTCTCCACAGGGGGGGAAAGTCTGATTTTAGTAACATCTTGCCATGCACAAGAGTTATTTTTTGAAGAAAAAAAAAGTTCTTAAGCATTTCTAAGCTTGTCAAAATATTCCTAGGTGTGAATTTAGTGTTTCTCGAAAAAAAACTGAAGAGGCAGAAAGTAAAACGCGAGCCTCACGATCATGTTTGGCCTTTTTCTTTCATGTAGGAAAGAACTGCTGAATAAAGGAAAAGGCAGAAACTTACTGTCCGCAGAGCGTTCGCTCGCCTTTGTTTGTGACGCTGTTTTTGTCCTGCCTTTTTTTATTTCTCCTCCTCGCTGATTATTTGATTTCTTCTCATCTGTGGAAGCTCAAAGCAAACAACCGTCTTACTGAGGCAACGTCCTTGTTTGCTGTCAAATACATTTCTCAGGAATTCAAAGCAGTTAGCTTTCTTTACATTTTTTTCTCATTTGGGTTTTAAATTGTTAATACGCTGCTGCTCGATAAAAATAATATTTTTTCCTGGAAGGTTATGAATGCTTTGAGGGAAGGGATACCTACCACTCTGCGGCCCTCACAGGGCTTTCCATATGGCAGCAGCTCAATCAGCTTCCCCCAGCTTATACCTCTGAGGCCGAACAGGTGGAAGATAAAGAGGTTCGTAAAACACAAGAGTTTGATGCAGGCACTGAAATCCCCTGCCCTTTCCTGCCACCAACCTCACCTCCCAAGTGTACAGAATGTCCTTGTTTCTCAATTCCACTGAAATGCCCAGCATCTCACTCAATGTGAGCCCATCGGTAATCACATATAGATTTGAAGTGATGCCTTTTAATATTAAACAATGACACCATGGTGATTCGTGCTGCTTTATTTTGAAGCATCCAGCCATTACCAGAAAGGAACATTTCTAACATAATGTACAGAAAAGGACTGGCATGAGAAAAATAAATCAAGCCTGAAACATGAAACAGTAGAAAATGTATTTGTATTTATAAATGATTAGTTTATTGTATTAGATAAATGTGGACTACATTCTAATTTAAACCTTCCCTTCTGCATATATGCATCTAAGGAACTATTTAGACATTTTAAACACAAGCGATTGGCCAAGCATTTAGCTCAGTGGTGTCACTTCCTGCCTGGCAAGTGCAATACATTTGTAAGTTTGATCCCTGATACTGCAAAAAGAATTTGAAAAAATAAACAAGTGAACACAAGCCATCGGGCAAATCCTACAGCTATGTTTTCCTAAAAGAGTGTCATTATTTACACAGTAAAAATACTCAAAAGCACATCATACACATACATGTGAGTATATTAGGAAATCAAGGAAATGGGAGAGTCTCACAGGTATTCAGATCTTTGCTATTACCATCCTCTGTCTGGCCTGAATTTAGGATAGAACAGGCTCGAGTGGGACACAGTCTTTGACCACCTTAGCCAAGAGCGGACAGTGGGCTCTGACTCTGCTGATGGCTTCAGATCACCATGCTGCATGTTGATCTTCGGGGAGAAGCACAAGACAGAGAGCAGGATGAGAAGCTCAAGTCGTTTTTCTGATTGAGGGGACGCTAAGTCCCTGCAAAATTCAGACAGTTAAGTGATTGATCTGAGACACTGAGCAAACTTGATCTGGCCTTTCCTCCCTGACCTACAGGGGGCCATGGACTCACAGAACAAGGGAAAACCATGTCTTGCTCCTCAGGTGATTCACCAACTCATTTCAAGTACAATTGGCCTTGAGCAATATCCAGCCATTCAGAGAATGCCAGATGCAGACTCATCCTAGTTTTGGTGTTTTCTTAAGCAGTTGTCATTCACCAGGGTCCGGGTGATCTAGGAGCTCACACTCTTCTCCTGTGCACTGAAATCACCCTCTTAACTGTTCTCCAGGGAACTCTCCCAAAATGTGTTCTCAAAAATAACTTCAACTTCCAGTGACACTTACCTGATATTTCTTGTTAAAGATTTATATTTCCTTTTTTTTTTTTTTTTAAGGTTTTTTGAGACAGGGTCTCGCTTTGTGGTTCAGGGTGGCCCTGAGTTCAGCCTCAAACTCACATCACAGCAATCCTCCTGCCTCTGCCTCCCAAGTGCTGGGATTACAGGCGTGAGCCACCACGCCTGGCACTGTGGTATGAGGTACTGATTGCTGCTGGGTGTGGGTCTCCACGCCTAGTATTGTTATGTGGTTACCGGTGATCGAACCCAGGCCCTTGCGCTTGCAAGACAGGTGCCGGAACCACTGAGCTATATCCCTGGTCCTATATTTACTTCTTTAAAAAAAAAAATCGCACTAGAGCAAAGTATTTAGCTCAGTGGTATCACGCCTGCCTTACAAGCACAAGGAACTGAGTTTGATCCCTGGTACCATTATACATAACCTTGGCATGGTGGCACCCAC
Organism: Petromus typicus; assembly: GCA_004026965.1. Classification (NCBI taxonomy): domain Eukaryota; kingdom Metazoa; phylum Chordata; class Mammalia; order Rodentia; family Petromuridae; genus Petromus; species Petromus typicus. Next base: position 253,831 of record PVIR01000021.1, read on the forward strand.
CTGAAATCTATAAACTCTGAGAGGCTGAGGCAGGATTGTAAGTTTGAGCCCAGCCTGGATAACCAGCTTAGCAAGAACCTGTAATAAAATTAAGAATTAAAAAAAAAAAAAAAACAGTTGGAGATATTAAGTGTGAAGGGCTTACATTTGATCCTCACTGCCTTGGAGAGGAAAAGTGAAAAGGAGAGTGGGAGGGAGATGAAGCAAGGAGGGGAAGAAGACAGTAAGAAGGGGGAGAGAGAGAAAGTAAAGAGAAACGGAGGGAAAAAGAAGAGAAAGACAGGCAGAAAGAAAGGAAGAAAGAGATAAAAGATAAGGAAGGAAGGAAAGCAAAGGACTTATGGTACCACAAGGGGTACTTGGTTCCAAGCAGCTTTGTTCATATAAAATCATTATAAGCCTTGCCAAATTTTTGTTATACGTATTTCTCTTCGATTAGAATATTAAAATTTCTGAGAAAGTATGTGAAGTCTTCCTCATCTGAACTTGTACTGACAACGTATATAATTATAATCAATTTCTTTCCTCAATTCCTGTTCAAATTTTCAGGAAGTTGTCTTACATTCACAGACTTTAAGAAAGACCCATGTATATAGCTCAGTGGATATTTGTCTACTCATCACCATAGAGAACATGGAATATTTTGTAGATACAGATAAATACCAGACATCCTGATGTCCAATCTTATATCAATTATTTTATTTTATAATTAAAAGCAATTTCACATTAAACAGAAAAACAAACTTAAATGGCACCAAATATAAAATTAGCTTAGCAGATTCTTCCAAGTTGAGGAAAACCCTTTAACTAACATCACTAAATGCTGACATCATAACTCAAGAACATGAGTTATACAGTGTGCAGCAAAATTCCTGCAAAGTGGTAAACTGAGCAACAGAGAATTTCCATATTCCCAGTGCAGGTTTATAACTCTGCAATATGCACTCTAAATTTGCCAAGTGGAAGTGATTCAAGATGGAATTTTACTGTTTCTTTTAGCTTTCAAACAACTATTTCCTAGAACAGACAGGTTTAGGCAATTTCAAGGAAATTTTAAGATCATAAATAAAGAGGAAAGATGGTCCAGGGTAGGAACAATTGCCTGGGAGTGGGAGGACATGGATTTCTGTCCTGGTGTCTGGTCCAACAAAGTACATAATCTTGAGAAAGTCATTTTACTTCAAGAATGCTCTATTTCCCATCTTTAGTGACAATGAAACGGGCTAAGTGACCTATACCATTTCATTCAGACTAAAAGGCACATCTCATTTTGGACTCTGTCTTTTTCTTGTAGCACAGATTTGCTTACTATACACCCACTCTCCAACCATCTTCCCACAAACTCTTTGTCATTTCTATTAAGCTAACAAGAGTTTACAGTAGAAGAACGACAAGAAACACCTTCAAAAAAGTAGGGAAAAAATTCCCACGGACAAATCTGGAGTCTTAACAGCTTTTATCTCTGCTTCTTAGTGATTTTAGTTATGCCTCAGTCAAACTTCAGCTCCTGGAGGCAAGTGTGAAAATAGAACTTCTTTACTAACCCCAAAGGGCAAGCTTCAGAGGCAAGATCAACCGAGTCACTTTGGCCACCAAGAGAAAAGCCATTCAGCCTATAATAAGCATCACATGCAATGTGAATCTCCTCTGGGAAAGTGTCTCACTTGCTTAGATAATTTTGCTTTTTTCTGTCTCCTCCTTAATTCTCTCCCTCTAATTATGTTCATTGTTCCCTCAATTTCTGCGCTTTCTTTCACTTGTGCAGGTCTCCCACTGAACCCAAACCTTTCTGTACACCTGTGTCATTAAATTACTAGATGAAAGCTGGAATTTCAAGTTACTGATGTATGTTTATTACCTACACTTGGTTTTTCCTTTTGAGGAAGACCATCTCCCCATGAATAGTGAAGAAATGTCCCTCACCTTGGTTCACCAATTATATGCTTTCAAGAGTTAAAAATAAAATATGCACTTCCAGACTTCACTCTTCTACCAGGCTACCACAAGAATATTACCATATAACTCAAGCAGTTTTAACAGTGACTTTAATATCAGTTCATTCATTTCATAAATTATTTTTAACCTGATTGATGGTCCTAAAATGTAATACTTAACTTCCTAATACTGAAGACAAAATATTCAACTGTAGTTAACCATAAATGATACAGACACATATAAATGCACTGAATTTAAATACTTTAACATATCCAACAAAAATGTACCTACCTCCTAATATTTATTATTTAATATAGTTTCTTCAACAGTCACAATTCAAGTAAGTACATAAGATTCATCATAGAAAATGAATAGTGTCCAAAAAAGGGGTATGAGGAGGCCACTCAGGTTTAACTAAGGGCCCTCCATACTTAGAAGCCTGGCACAGTCTCACAGGCAGGAGGCAAATAAAATGTCTCGTCAGCTCTTCAGCCTTAATGCATTTTACCTTAAACATTTACATTAACAGATGGTCCCCAGCAGTGCTATAAACTTGCTTCTGAGTTCATTTCTATGTCACTTTCAACCCCATTTATCATTATCTTTGCAGTAGAAAATGCCACAAGGGGTTTAAATCTGAATAGTACAGAGAAGGGACAAATTCCCCGAACCAACTGGTGTCACCTACAAACATGTACTTAACCTTTGTTTAAAAAAAAAAAAAAGATCAATAGGAGAATTGATGATGAGCAGACACAAAGACCAGGAGAAGAACCAACCAAAGTCAATGGAGGGTAATACAGAAGCCTCCGGTCATCATCCTGAATTCTTAGTGATCTTATTTTTTCTAATCTTCGAGGAACATGAAGATACAGGAAACAAAGTACTCATGGGTTATTACAGATGGCGGGAAAGACCCATCTCAAAAATTAAAAAGGACTGAGTGTGTAGTCCATTGCAAAAGACCTGGGTTCAATCCCCAATATGGGGAGAGAGAAACAGTGTGTGAGAGAGATAACTTCAGAGACACAGAAAGAGACAGAGATGAAGATGGAGACTGAAAAGAAAAGCACACACAAACACACCTCCTAGAGCTGAGAGGAAAAAAGATGAAAGCAGTACAAAGTAAAGCCAGTGCACTGTTTCAAGCCCATGATGTAAACAGCCTAGTGTGATGCTGGGAACATCACAGAGCTCAAGAAAAGTTCCCTTCATCCTTTGCTTCATTTCTAAGGCTCTGTTTTAATCTGGTGTTTTTACATGGCCTTTGTTTTTGAGAATGTACAAAAAAATCATTGCTTCTGGCAAGCATACTTTCTCCATCCAGATTTACAGATTGGCATTTCAAACAAATAGCTGTCCTGAAATCAAATAAGTCTTCTTCAATCTGCCAATACTCTGGGCAAAGTGACTAGCAATAGGATGGTTATTTTTACAGGTCTTCCACGATACTGTAGAAATACAACTTCAGTGTCTCAGGAGCACCAAGCCTAGGCTTTTTTTTTTTTTTTTTTTTTTTTGTCAAATCTCTCACAGTGTGCCACTGATGGGAAATAAATGGAGATTTGTCATCTTCTGTTTGGAGACACAGTCACAAAGCATGCCATCGTCCATTTAAAAATGAAGAAGGAAGAACAAAAAAAAGTTCCATTAACATCTTTGTCCCCTTCTGTGTCAAGAATGCAAATGGCAATGCTGTAGTATAACAACCCCCAGCCATCCCAGAGTAAAATCTCATTTATCTAAGATTAGAAAAATGCATGCTAAAGTATAAATGGTCAGTATTAGGCTAATTTGTAATGTTGGGAAATTATTTTGCTTAGCAGGATTTGAATTCTGAAATGAATTCTGCAGAAGCAAATCTGAATATCTTGTTTTGGATGGCCTGCATATTTAATTTATTCATCTTGGACTTCTCTGTAATTAACTTACATGAGAAGGATTGTCAGTATGTATGTTAGATGTAAAACATATAATGAGATGGAGAAAGGGCTTATTTGGGAGCCAAAACATATAGATTCTAAGTATGTTTTTATGTGTTATTCAAGACAACCCACAGTTCATTCTCTTTTATATTTCTGTGCCTCCACTTTGACTCTGATTATTCAAAATGTACACCTTTCTGGTACCCTGAGTTATTCTTCTAGCTACACACACACACACACACACACACACTTGCATGCATGAGAGTTCACCAAATATAAAACTGCTTTCAGTTTTCTCATAAGGTAGAATAAAGCAAATAACTTCCTACCAAACAATGTATCACTTCCATGTGATAAGGCAGGCCTGTAAAATTTTAGGGTTTGTCAAATAAAATTTATCATTTATTACGTGTATTCAATGGTCTTTTTTATCAAAGCTGAGGATCAAACCGAGGGCTTTGTGTATGCCAGGTATTCCTAGCTCATACCCTGAACATTATGTTTCAGTGTACTTTAAAATCCTAATAAAAGATATCTTCTCTGAATGTTTGCAGTCTGCATATTTGTATATGTGTGCATATGTGTCATATGGCTATGACACATATTAAACACACTTACATATGTTTGTCTATATATATATATATATATATATATATATATATATATATATATATTTACATATAATACGTGTAATGCACCTACACACAGAGGTTGAATGTCCTCTACCTGAAATGCTGGAAACAAGGAGTTTGGACTTTTTCAGACTTTGGAATACTTGTATATGGATTCTGTTCATGAATCACAAGTATAAACATAAAATACTTTTATATTTCATATATATTTTATATACATAGCCTGAAGGTAATTTTATAAAATATTGTCAGTGCCCCTGCATTTGACTGCACATGTCATATGAAGTTAGATGCAGAATTTTTCATTTTATGGTGTCTTGTCAGCGCTCAAATAGCTTTGCTTTTGAAGTATTTGGGGGTTTGGATTTGGGGTTTAGAAATGTTAACTTGTATATTCCTGCTTGAATATGAGATCTAAATCTAGAGAATGCTTTTCAGCAGTGATCAGAGACTATTTGCCTTTATGTCTTTTCAGGTTATTTTTTTATTATGATAACAACCTATGGGGCAAACCAGGGTGCTTGGCAGTAAGCAGGAAAATCCTGCTTATACAATGAACTTGGACTGTTACAGAACAGTCAATTTGAAGTGGAGGAAATTGTCCTTTTCCTTATTTTTTGTTTGCCACAGAGCATCACTTACACTTCTGTAAATTCGATTGTGTACCATGCACCGAACTGCCTTTTGAAATCCATCTCCTTCTTCAGGTAGACAAGTTGGGTTGATCTTTATCTTTTCCTCATTTTCATGAGCTAATCCTGCCCAGCACAGAATGGTGAAGTATGGTAAATATTAATTTTGAAAAATCCAAATTAGCAGATTTGTTTCTAATCAACCCACTCTGCTTACAAAGTGTTGTAGTTCTGAGCCTCAGCTCTACCATCTACAAAATGGGTGTAAAGACAGAAGCAACTTTCCATCTCTGCTCTCAAGAGTTAATGAGAAAATGCATTCAACAAGCATCATATAGTGCTAGATCTGCCTTCGTTACATCTTAGAGAATCACAGATAATTGCATTCTCTTGCTTAGGGGATGCAAAAGGGACACAGAATTTCAAACAACATAGAGCATTCATGGGGGAAGGAAAGAAAATAAATCATTGGATCATAGCATTTCTACTTCTGTTTAGCCAATATCCCAACTATAGCTGGGAAGAAAGAGGCAAAACAAATATCATGACAAGAACAGAAGATGGCTGTTTGGTAAGATATTTGAGGGCCTGTGATCCATAATTGACTACAGATTTCCTTTTGTTCACTTATAAAGCTCTTGTCAGATAAAATATTTAGAAAAATGCACAACATGATGAGGCAAAAGAAAGCTAATGAGGTATGAGAAAGACATAGAAGGGGCTAGGAATTTAGCTCAGTGGTTCCAGTACCAGCCTTGCAAACGCAAGGTCCTGAGTTCAATCCCAAGCACTAAGCATTTAAAAAAAAAAAAAGAAAGAAAGAAAGACATAGGGATGCAGGGGACAGTGTGCATGTGAGCTATGAAGAACACTTGAACAGCAGTGAGAAAAAAGGCAAGAATGTGGCACAGAAACCCTGGTTATGCTTGGGGGCAAGTGTACTGTGGGAATCACACCTTTCTTATGTAGATCTAAACAGATTTCCTTTCTCTCTAATTCTTACTCATTAGACTGAATTCTCCCTGAGCAAACTACCATTATTTGGGGGACAGTCCATCAATTCATATTCCTTCTTTGAAAAGCTACATTTATTATAAAACAACATATCCCACTTGGTGATTCAAATTCAAACAAAATTATTTATACCTCTTTCATCTCTTAATAGCACTTTCCACAGCTTCTACATGTCTGCTTCTGCCACATACTTATCCTTAGGCAAAAGATCAAACTGTCTTTGCTTCTCAGGTAGAGTGGAGGATCTTAGCAGCTCAGCCTCAGTGCAACTCAGGGGCCTTACAGACTCCCTAGCCAAACAATCCAGGATTCCCTCTTGGTGCTCATTTCTACCCCCAGCTCAACTCCAGCTGTCTTTCTCCATACGTCTCACTTTGGACTGACGAGGCAAAGGGAAAGCTTCCATTTTGCATTCAAGTGATTTAATCAAACATGGCACAGTGATCTCAATCTAATAACAATTCTCTGTTAATGAATTATGATTCAGTTTGACTTTCTGTTCCCTTCTTATATATTCCTTTTCATCTTTTTCTACTTCTTCCAAACAAGGAGAATCATTTATATCCATCGATTATTCCTTTTAGACTACCTACAGGTCAACTTTTAGAGAAGGTTAAAACAAACAGGTATAATAGAACATCAAGACACACATATTTGAAGATTTAAATTATCCATACCAGATCTTATCTCATTAAGAGGTTAAATGAAGTTTTAACGTCCACATAATGATTTGCTACATCAAAGAAAGTAATTCTGCCAGTTTGTCTAAATATCCTTTTTTTCATGGCAAATCCGTTAATTCGCTGTTATATTTATATTATCTTTCTGGCTATTATTTATAATGGAGAAAAGAATATTTTAAAAGAGGTATAATACTTTGAGGAGTTTTTATACAGTCTACAATTTTATAAGCAACTTCCTTTTGGAGACTTTCAGTTCTACTGCCCCTTTCTGCTTGCTTCACTGTGATAAAGAATAGCCCGGTATTTCAGTTAGAGTGACTGTCTATGCCCAAAGACATCCTCAGCAAGACAGAGAACACAACACTAAATAAAGGTACCAGGAATTGGAAGAGTGCTAGGAAGAGAATGCTATTTACTTCTCCGTGATACAACTGCCTCCACGAAGAAGTATGAGAAACCTGGTTTGCTTCTGGTGTTAAAAGAAACAATACTGACTCAAAGACAAATGCATCTGCAATGAATCATAAATATTGATGACAGAAAAGAAGTGTGGCTCTCTTTCATCACTTCTATGTATCCCTACAAGAATCCCAGGCTAATGGGATGTACTATTTGAAGGGGGCCTTATCCATCATCTACTGAGTCTTCACTCCTTATAGGTGCAAGAAGTGAGGATATTATTTGCCTAATGTGTAGCAGAGCTACACAAAAAACCAATTCAGTTTCTCCCAAGTATTCCCAGAAGTGATAATATATTTGTTAGAAATTTATGTATAACTGTAAATAAAATTATGTCCAAGGGGATTTTTAATCTGGCAAAACTATACATTATCTAGCAGGGACAAACATTAGCAACCACAGCCAAGTTGTTGCTGTCTTCAGTGAATTGAATAATGCTTTATTTGACTACCTCTTGTTTTCCTATTAGTTCAGAAAAATGAATATATTGAAACAAGCTTCAGCTTATTTGGTCCTTCCCTCACACACTGATCAGTTGAGTACCATTTTGCATTAGAGTTCTAAACAGTTGCAGAGAAAGTTTTCATGGATCTTTAATCCTATAAGTCACTAAACAGTATGATGATGGAGATAGAGTCCTGCAACTCATTTCCAGTAGGCTAGTAGAAAACATAGTATTTACCCCCATGGAGTAGCTGCTGAAATCTGATTTCTCATCGATTAGTGTGTACACACTTGATGCTGTCTTGGAAGCTACTCTGGCCAATAGTTATTCTTGAGTGGTCAAATGTTTAGAAAAGCAGAACTTCATGGCTGGGTTGAGCTCTGTGACCTCTAAAGTTTGACTCTATATTGAGATTCTTGGATTCTAAGAGCAGCAGCAAAAGTCCTGGGAATTGTCAAGTTTCATTCCAAACCAAAGCATATCAAAAGGGAAAATATTTCTTCCATATCAAACAATTTAGCATCTTGATTCTGTAAAAACATGACTGGAATGTCAACATAACTGTTTATGTATTTCTAAGTAGCTCTCTCAAGCCAGTATTGTTTTCATGTATGAAACAACTCAAATTAAATAGAAAGGCCCTTTTCTCAGCTCTAATAAACCCTACTAAATATGACCAAGCAATAGTCTAAGCTCTCATGTACATGTATGTTCACCATTTTGCCTGAATATAATGTAAAAAGAACAACATACTATCACACAGTGCTACAGATTAATATAATATGCTATCATAGTTAATGTCCTATCAAGTTTTAAGAGATCTGTCTCATATTGTATCAGTGATTATAAGGGCTGAGTTACAAAATAACTGATAGGTCTAGTTCTATAAGACGTTCCTTTTCAGTTTAATTTTTTTTGTTGTTGTTACTTTATGGCTCTACCCTCTTTCCAATGACTACAATAAAGGCCAGTGATCATGGAAACCACTTTTTTTGAAAGAACCCAAGTGGGAACAGAGACCTATTGAGTATTTCAAACAATGGAATTAATGATGATAATTTCCCACATTGATAGGGGAAAAGAAACCAAGCTTTTAATGACAGAAGAATTTAAAAGAATAGGAAAAAATTCATTTACTGGGTCATAGAGAGCAATGTGTGTATGGTCATCCATCCAATACTTCAAGCTGTGTGGCTGAGACCACATATAATGTATGCTTTCCTTTCTGTTTACTGAACCCTTCAGAGGAACAGCAGAACATATTCTTTTCTAGGTCATTCAGAAATATAATTCTTATCATCTGCAGAAAGATTAGTAATACATGGCTAACCTGAAGAAGATATTTCTCATTATTCTTAAAATTGTAATGCAAACAAGGTAATTCTAGACTTCCCTTAGATATTACTTATTTTTAAAAATTAATTTATTTCAGACTTTAATCTCTTCTTTCAGAGTTACTAGAGGAGTAAGCACACAAAGTAAAATGTTTAGGAAGGAAAATACCTAACATTAATCTTTTTCCAAAGTGAAAGACTCCAGTCTTTTTAATCCAATAGATATAATTTCAAGGGCATGGACATACTTGAGGGCCAACTGTATGCAAGGCCTTGTGCTAGAGATGGGCTAGAAATAGACAGCTCTGTCTTGCTTTATATCAGGAATCTTGATCACATTTACTGTATACGTTCTTGCCACATCCTATCATCCTGGTATTCTACTACTCCTTTCATGCTTCTTAGGATTGTCTGTCAGTCTTTAAGATGATCCCATCATCCTAACATGTTGTTACTCATAGCTTTGTGTCACTCTTTCTCCTTAAATGGGTGCTGAACTTATTGACTCCTTAAGGGATAGATAGAATACAGCAGTATTGATGGGCGGTACTTATAAGATGCTGTTTCTGTCTGTCTCTCTATCTTTGCCTCTCTCTCTCTCTCTGTCTCTCTCTCTGTCTGTCTCTCTGTCTCTCTCTCGCTCTCTCTCTTTCTGTCTCTCAGCTCCAAAAGAAGGCAGCTATCAGGCTGCAAGATGATGTAGGGAACCAAAGTCTCTCGCCAACAGTTTACAAGGGCTTATATACTGCTAAGCACCATGAGAGTGATCTCAGAAGTGGATCCATTCAAATATTGAGCCTTGAACTGCCTAAAGTCCCTGCTATCACCTTATTCTGTCTGTTGAGAAAATCAGCTGAGCCACAGCTGGATTCTTGATCCACAGGAACTGTGAGATAGTGCATTACTGATGTTTAAGATACTAAGTTGTAGGGTATATTTTAGGGCAGCAAGAGATAACAGAATAGAAAAACATTTCATCCTCCCCATACATCCCAAGCTAAGAAACCACTCCACAAATAAGAGTCAGAAGTTGGGAATCAAGAGCCAAGTGATCGATTAGGTTAGGCTATACCATCACCACCAGCACTTGATTTCCACAGGCTTCTGGTTTCCCTAATCTTCCCATAAGACCAACACTCCAACTGGTCAGGTTGGCTTTCATTACAAAGTGGCAGGAGGAAGTTAAAAGGACCCTGCGGACCAAGTCTTCCATATTGATCATGTCTCAGCTAACACTATGATAGCTCAGTTTGGCAGGGGGCCAGTGCCATCTGAGTTGCTGTGTTCTCTTTCTCTCATAAATTAGTAAAGCACTGGGAAGGGCATCTACTTCATTTTCTTATTCTGCCTCCCCCTCTGCCATACCCACTGTAGGCCAGTAATGGCTCTTTGCAAAGCTACCTGAAATAATGCTGCAGGCCTATTGCTCTTTGTGAGTAAGCCTGAAAGAAGGCCATCAAACAGCATGCATTTGGCATCAAGTCATGTTTGAGCATTGCAGGAAGAAAAATGAAAAATATGTTTTGGCAGAGAGTTAGACAGAAAGAAGGACTTAATTAGAGATTTGAAACATACACTATTAGAACCAATTAATAAGAAATCAAAAAAGGAAAGACGGGGATCACAGTAGTCGACACACAATATTTTAGAAGACAGAGAAGAGATCCCAACCACATTGATCTGAAACAATAAATTAGAAAAAAGCCCACTTATTTATTTATATCATCCTAAGTAATATCCTTCCATTATCAAAATCCTACTGCTTTCAAGAAGTTTAGTCTAACTGGGAAATCTTGACATCTAAGTCATGATCACAGATAAGTCAAATAATGCAACAATAAGGTCATCAAAACTCAAGCTCTGCTTTGGAATCCCTCAGCCCTTCTCCCTAAGTCCACACTTATACTTACATAGCCTTTCTCCCACAATGAAATCATTCCATTCCGTAAAACCCTTCTGATGAAATGATCAACTAGTTTTTATATGGAGAACTTGAAGCAAAGAATAAAAATAAAATACATAAAGATCACAAAGCAAATGAAATGAGAAACACTAAGCTCAGACACTATTTAACTTTCAATTTCCCTCATAACAAAGTCCATCGAAATCCAATCCGGTAGCTTATGAAAGAATAAATAAATGAGTAAATAATAGATAAGTAAATAAAGAAATGAGTGAATAAGTGGGAACAGATCCATTGAGACTGGAAGAAACCCTTCTACTTTGATTTGTATACTCCATCTGAATGATCAAACAACAGAAGCTACAATGTGCCGAAGGAGGACTATCTTATCCTGACTGTTCAAGATCACATAAAAATCAATGCAGTGTTTTCTTCCACCTGCTTATTTTCTTTCCAGTTGAGCAAAACCAGGGGCTTATCTCCCTCACAGATCAACATATGAGATATGACACAGATACATTTGCCTGTCGGACTCATATACACAGAAGCTGTGCCAGTGGCACTGAAAGAGGAGCTGTTTTTAAGTTCAGAGATTACAGACCACAACAGCCATCAGCATAAAAAACAAACAGCTCTAAGTCACTGTCCTTGGAGCATGGCCTAAAAGACTGGAGGAATGTGACAAACATATGGGTTCCTAAGGGATGGTCCAGTTCCTTTTCATAACAAGTACTCCAATGTAGCTGAACAGGACCCAGGTATAAACAAGATGAAGCCCCCTTCCTGACTGAGACAAAGGATCTTCAAACACTTCTGCATTCCCAGGATCTGATACTGGCTATGGTTGCTTAGACCTCATGCTGGCTAAGAACTTCTGCACCAGACATTTCTGTCAAACCTTAACTCTTTATTTCTATGGGAACTAACTGGATAAACATAAATGTTATAACATTTTATGTGTGTTTATTCAAGACACATTATCATTTTGATGATTATAATTAGCCTCTGATTAGATATACATTGTGATTTTTATTTTGCAGAGAAGATAATTCTAAAAAAAAAATCTTAAACTGCACAACTGTATAGCTATTTAGTAAGATACTGAAATAATTCATGAGTCCTCTGTCCTACTCTACTTTATTAGTTTAGTGGTCAATTATTCATTACATACCTACCGTGTATTAGGCAATGTATAAAAAGGTGGAGAGGGGTAAGTAAAGACGGGAAAGAAAAAATTTGATGGTAAATAAAGGAGACAAAGCTTATGTATATAGAGGGCGGGGGGTTATACAGTGGGTAGAGGAATGGGGAAAATGAGAACTAAGTCACCTCATGCACTGGTACAAACTTTCAATGTCAACTGTGATCACAATGTGTATATAAAATGTATCAATGAAATTAGTTATAATAACAAAAATAAATAAATAAAATAATGTGAAAAATGTAGATCACCCAGGAAGTCTTATTTTGCTTAATGAAAGCATCAGTGTTTACTGAGTGCCAAATGGTTTTGCAAGCATCTTGTAGAAATTTAATCTTCATATAAAACCTTATTAGAATGTGGCCACTGAGGCACAGGGAAGTTAATGATTTGTCCAGGTTCACACAGCCAGTAAATAGCAAAACTTGAAGTTAAGCACCAGTAGTCTAGCTAAGAAAATATCCTCTTAGCACTTTCCATTAAATTAATATTCGATGGGTCCAAGGAAGTGAATATTGAGAGCAATGTGCGGATAGTAAAGAACCAGAAAAATGAAGCTTATCGATATATTCTTGGTTTAGCTTTCAAAGAAAGATGAGGAATAATTGCCAAGGGACGGGACTAAGAAGAAAAGAATGTTGTTGACACTGTCTGTATTGCAAAGACATTTCTAGCTTCCTTAAGTACCTAAGCCACCTACCATTGGCTCTGGTAACCTCTATCATGCAGACAAACTAGGACTGCCATTTCAACATTGATTTCAATCACACTCAGTAGGAGGAAAGTGCTGATTTTATCTGCAATTTTCTTACATAGGCCAATGCAGTAAGAAGAATAAATGCCACTTTGTCTCTTAGATACACATCTGTAGCAAGTTCCTCTGGGAAACAGTAGCAGGCATATTTATGATTTTTTTGCATTGGAAAATCTATCTATAGAATTAACATTTGGATCCCTGAAGTTGATTTATAGTCCAATATATCTGCTAATATAAAGGGGAAAATGGCTGATTTGAACTAGTGTGAATTTTAGCTTAGAAAACAATACATAGTTGCATCATGAGGGGATGTTTGTGTACACAGACCATACTGGGAAACATGAGAAAAAGAAAGGTGGGGTGATCATCTTAGTCATACTGTCAATGAATGGTGCTACAAGAACAAACTCTGCATTCTAGAGACAGCACTAGAAATTACACAATCCTTTAGAACAACTAAGAATTTGCACATGAATTTATTCACAGAAATTCCCAGAACTTCCTTACTATGTAAATACCAGCTCAATCATACTGGTTCAAGTACTGTACACTGTAAAATAATAAAAATTATATTTTATCTATCTAATTACAGCATAGTATTTTTATTTTAGTGCAATACAAGTAGATATTAATGAAGAAAATGTAAAAAATCGCATATTAAAAAAGAAAGCAAAATTTTATAACATTCATTTTTTTCAGGTCACCCAAACCATTCAATATTTTGTCAAGTCTTGGAGGTTTTTGACCTGTCTGCCATTTTAAATAACAGTAATAACAGAAGTAACAATGAAAAAAGTATCTGCCATCAGAATTACTCTACTCGGAAGTCAAAACTCTAGGAGGTGTTAGAAAAGACTGGGACACCACTGACACTGACCATAATTAGGGTACAAAAAGGTCTGTGTAACTATTTTCTCATTAACATCTCAAGGTCTAACCATTTGTCTAAACTGGCTGGTAGAATACATACTGGTAGCTATGTTATGGGTGACATCGTCTTTGTAGACATTCATAGACATCAGAGAAATGTTTTCCTCTCATTGGCCTCCATTGGTCCTGAATGACTTAAAAAAGAAATAATAGGCCACTGGTCCCTCAACAACTAACCAATGTCCAAATAACTAATCAATATCCAAAATATCAATAGAGTATGTCTCTAGTAAGTAGTACTCCAGGTTCTGTCAAATCATTAAAACAATTCATAAATGGTTAATTGTCTCTTTAGTATCATTCTGTGAATAAACTCATACCCACATACATCTGTTCACTAAATAATGTTTTCACTGACTGTGAATCCCATTATTGGGCCAACTACTGATAAACATATAGGAACAAGAACTCAAGTTTATCTTTCTGTGGTCATTAAAAATGTTTTTCCCCACTCAGTGGAAGGAGTTGAGCTCTGTACTCTCTGATGCTGAAGAGCACAACAGAGAAGGCAACAGAAACATACTTAGAGATAGGTGTCTTAAATCCCAAGTGTCCTCCAAAAGGCTCATATGATGAACAACTGGCCTATCAGCTTGTAGCTGTTGGAAACTGCTAGAACCTTCAGGAAGCAGACCCTTGTGGGAGGAAGTTAGTTTGTTAGGAGCCACCATGAGGGAAGCATCCTTCTCCAGGATTTTCTCCTTCCATGATGCACTCTGGCACCTCAGACCCAGTCCAAGACCAAGTAACCATGTACTGAAATCTCTCAAGCCGGGAGCCAAAATAAATCCTTTCCTTTTTTTAAGGGGATTTCCTCAGATATTGTCCACAGTGACAGAAAACTAACACAATAGCATGTTCAAAGTATATATTTTAAGAAGACTCTCCACTCCTTTCTTGGACCAAACAAACAAGCTGAGAATGACATTGGTCTGAAATCTTCTACAAGAAATTCCTACACATAGCTTCAATATATTATCACTATATTGTTACCATCTCTGCTGTTTTCCCCAACATCCCAGAAATTCCCAAAAATGTCTGCTCACTTTCAAATAGATCTTGGAACAAATTTTGTGAATAATTGTGATATATTTATTTCCAGGACACTATGTGGTAGTAGCTGGTATAATTGCTCTTATCAGGAAATTTATCTAAAATGGATTAGATTTTGTGATTTATTTTCTCCTTTTATTTGATTTTTGTTTTGTGATTTCTTTACTCATTTTGCCTAAAAAGAGAAAGATTTATTTTTAAAAATAGGACTGGTATTTAGGTGCAAACTAATAGCAAGGAATGGTCAAACATTTTAATTCCAGTTGTCTTGATCATATGCAAATGTAATAAAGAAAAGGAAAAATAGCAAACACACATGGGGAGTGAAATGCAGAGCTATTAATAAAACACAGCCTATGAGAGGGAGATTGGCAGTTTCCAAAGACACTGAGGATCTCTAGTGACTCAAATATCCCAAAAGCTCTGGTCTGCACCTTTCTACAAGTGCAGGTGACACAGTGGCTTCAGTGAAAACCAGCAATTTCACCATCTAGTACTGAGGTGTCCTACACTTTTAATGTCCTTAATCTTTCTTTTCTTAGTAGAGAGAAACCCCATTTGTTCCTTTGCACATTCCGAAGACTGCTTCAAAAAACAAACATACAGAGTTGAGTTTATCTCATTGTTAAAGATATTATGTAAATTGACGGTCAAATTACCAAACTACAGGATCTCTTGTGTTATTCAGAACAAGCACAGGAGGTTGGATCCAAAGAAATGAGCAAGAACAAGGTCATCATATCCTCCCTGATTTGTTGTGGCAGTGGTTTCCCAAGTGCATGAGATCCAACACAATCTTAAGTATAGAGCAAAGGACAAGATAAAGAAAAGAAAGAAATCTATGAAGAAAAGATGACTGACGGCCATCACCTGCTTGTCATGAATAGGTCTCTCATAAATAAGCATATCTCTCTTTTCCTATATCACATTGACCCATGATAATATCAAACAAGTCTAGAAGAAATCCTAAGGACCTCATGTCCTGAGATGACTGTCTTATATTATAAAACTTCTATAAATCTATCACTCAACTGAAGATGGAAGTAAAATACTGCCTGTTACAAATTAGCATCAAATTTTAAGTGATCATAATATATCACAGTACACTCATGAAGGCCAGATATTAGAGTGTAGATGTCACTCTAAGAGATATTTTCTGCAAGTTTTAATAACCCCAGAATAAATACATGAGAAGTAGCAAAGTTATAGCTTTATCATTGATCAGAAAAGTGATATTTCTTCTGACAATCCTTTATAAAATTTCAACTTCCCCAAATCCCTATCTTTCCCCCTACATTTTGGTAGCACTTGGTACAATCTAATAAACCATATAAATTATTTATTTTGTTAAGAATTCTCAAGCCCTTTCATACCCCAAAGT
The DNA here is from genome assembly GCA_004026965.1 of Petromus typicus. NCBI lineage: Eukaryota > Metazoa > Chordata > Mammalia > Rodentia > Petromuridae > Petromus > Petromus typicus. Next base: position 270,115 of record PVIR01000021.1, read on the forward strand.
TTCTGAACAGATTTTTTGGTTCAGCCCAGCAAATAGTTATGTATTTATACATAATAATAAATAATAAATAAATGAATGAACATTTATAATGAACATTAATGAACATTAATAAATAAATGAATGAACATGTTTGTATCTAGTAGGTGTGGGCTTAGAATTGCAATTATATTGCTAAATGATTATTGGAAAAGGGAAAAAATAAAGAGACAGACAAAGGATAAGAAGAAAAAATAAATAAACCAGTCACAGAAGACTGGTCGGGCCTATAAACATGATTTCTAGTCCTTACCTCAGCATTTTTTTCACTCTTTTGATGCCATCTCTTCTCCTCTTCCGAACACATTCATTTTTAGGCAATAGTCTAGTAAAATAAGCTGAGAGCCCTGAAGGTTGCATGTACATTTTTGTCTCTATTTATCTTTTTTTTTTTTTGCTGTTTCCTGTTTTTGTTTGTTCGTTTGTTTGATTTTATCTTTATTGGTACATTAAATATACACATCATGATTGCACTCCATAATGGGGATTTGTACCAGTATAAGACACAACTTAATTCTCATTTTTTCCCATAGCCCTACCCACCCTACCACCCCCCCCATATACATAAAATTTATCTTTACCTATTAATCGGAAAACACATTATTTAAAATGATTCCACGTTAGAATCTCTAGAAAGCAGAAAAAAAAGAAACTCACTTGCTCATATTAACATGCTAATCAATTTATGTTTGTTTATTTGTTTATTTATTTTTGAGACAAGGTGTCACTTTGTAGTACAGACAGTCCCTGAACTCACTATGTAGCCCAGGCTGGCCTTAAACTCACAGCAATCCTCCCACTACTGCCTCCCGTGTGCTCTGATTACAGGCATGAGCCACCACACCTAGCACTGTGGTATGTGGTACCAGGGATCAAATTTGGGACCTTGCACTTACTAGACAGATGATGGAACCACTGAGCTAAATCCCTGGCCCAACATGCCAATTAATTTAAAGTTCCTGGGAATCTATGCTGCATAAGGCTCTTTATGATCCAATTTCTTCCCACCCTTCCCTTATACATCCCACTAACTTGAATATCATAACTCAGAATCCAGATGAAATGGGCAAACTCTAATTATTATTTAATGGAATATGTTTACTTGGACTCCTATCTACTGCACATATGTAATCTCTGAGTATTATTAAACTACATATTTATTAGATTGTAGCATTCTTTTTTTTTTCTTTGACTCTCATGTTAAACGACTCAACAACTACAATGCAAATAAAACAAACACAGAAAATAAAACATCTGGTACCCTCAGGAAATTAAATGTTAAAATACTATGTTAATTCAACCAACAAGGGGAGACTTTAAATGTGAAGAAATAAAAAAATTCAAATTTATGCTTCCCACTGTTCCCATAACAGCCAGGCTGCATATGTACAGGTTATTAAGACATAAATATCAGGTAGCAGGCATGGCCAAGAGAACTAAGTAGGAAACTTGCAAACTATACAGCTGTTAAGTCAGCATGTGACTGAGATACAGGGTCATCAACAATGAGGGTCTTCATCCTCCCCTCTCCCAAGAGGTTTTTATTTTTTTGTGTGTGAAGAGGACAATATTTTCATAAATTATTATGGAATTCAGAAACCATTTTGTCTAATAGTTTGATAGTTAAGCGTTTGTCATGGATAGTAAAACAAATTCCCTTGAGATTAAGTGGAATTTACACATTATAATCAGTTCACCTTCTGCAACAGAAAATTTGTTCTGTGATAATAAAATCATAGACAGAGACAGATAAGAGAACTCCTAGTACTATATTTTAAGGATAGTATATAGTTTCCAAGTCTTTGTTCCCTTTCGGGTTCTGTAAGGGACAGTAATAATGTAGCTAAAAAGGGTAAGGATTTACAATATAACCATATTTGAATAGTTTCCAAGTCTTCAATATATTCACAGCCTGAGGTCTATTCCTTGAACATTATCATTCAACATTTTGACCTGCCTTCTTAAACAACAGCTAGAATTCATCATAAGTAAGGAAAATTTTTATCAGTTTATACTATGGGCTTAAACATGTTTCCTACATAGTATTCTGATGCCAGGTATCCAACTCCAGCTACCTAATAACATGACCTTAGTTGGAAACAGAGCTTTACAGAGGTAAGAAATATAAAATGAGGCAGTTGATCTAGTCCCAAGTCCAAGGAGACTGGTGTCCTTCTAAGAGGGGCGATTTTAGATACAAAATGCATACAAGGAGAAAGTCAAGGCTGAGTACAAGGTGAATCACCTACAACTGAACTAATGTCATGTATGCACTGCACACACTAGCAGACAAGGTTGCGATAAATTGTTCTTCACAGGCCTCGAAGGGAAGAACTCTGCCACAACCGTGATGACAAACTTTCAACCTCCCATAAAAACATGTTTCTGTTCTTTAAGCCACCTGGATGTGGTACTTTGTCACAGCAGCCCTCACAAACTAATACATCTCACCTTCACTTACAGCCCTCGCTCCTCATAAAACCTCAAACTCTTGGGCCTATCGTCTGGGGTCTCTCTAACTGAATTTACTCGGTTTTCTGTTTTGTTTCTTACAAGCTACTCCTGACTGATGTTTCCAAGTATATTTCATTTTCTATGAACTCTGCTACTATGTGCACATTTTTTCCACCTGCTCTTTTCCTTTTCTTTTTTTTTTTTTAACCTGATACAATCTTATTGACCTTTAGGATTAAATCAAATGTGACCCTTAGAAAAATACTCTACTAGAGACTCAGACATCAAAAACATAATCCTGGAATACAAGAAGCACAAACTGGGACTATGTAAAAATCATTGCAACGTGTAAGTAAATGGAATAAACCATATGAGAAAGCATGTGCTTATTTTTCTCTGAATGTATCCTATGTCAGCTAATGTTGAAATGCAACTTCATTAGCCTAAGACACTCTTGAAGAGGTGGCTAGATTGTGAGGTCACTAACTTTACTGGGAGGTTAGCACTTTGCAGAGTTTACAGCCAATGAGTTATCAAGAAAAGGGGCTTGGCTGGAGGAATGAAGTCACGGGGGCACTATAAGATGAGGGACCATATCTAGTCCCTGAGCCCTTCATTTCCTGTCCTTTCCAGCTTGCTCTGCATCCTATTTACCATAAGTAGAACATCTTTCCTCTACCATTCTCTTTCACCATGATGTTGTTATCTTAGAGTCAACTGGCAACAGTCTGAAACTTTGAAATCTGAGTGAGAAGTTCATCTCTCCTCCTTTGAACTGTGTATGCCGGGTGTCTTGTCCCAGAAACGCAAAGCTACTTCATACACAGACACATGTATGTAAATGTATACGTGAAAAGTCTGAAGCATGCATGTTATACTAAAATAATGAATCTTTTGGGCTTTAGAAGGAAAAACTCTAATTGAAGTCATAATACAGAAGGAAGATTAAATTTATCATATTTCAGAGAAGAAAAAAATATATCTGTCATACCTGGCCTGGATGAGATCTGCTGAACAAATATCCAGTCCCCAACAAAAAAATGGTTTTATTAAAAGGGCCACACTACTGTCAGGAAGCAAAACAGATGGCCATAAAAAAAAATTAGGATGAATATACAATTTCCCCAGCACCAGAGTTGACCATTGTATATAAATCTGCACTGACCATCCTTGGACTTTCAACCCTAAACATTTCACTTTACACTCCTTGGCATCTTCAGTGCCAACATAAACCCCATTTCTTTCCCAGCTAGCCACTTAAATCTGCCCCTGATTTCAGTCTCTATTCATACCTGGAAAGGAATAAAGTATTTTTTCACACACAGCCTGTGTCTAAGTGGGTTCTCACAGACCTTTGTAACAATATCTATATGTTACTCTTACAATTTAGAAAAGACTGAAGGAAAATAGGACATCTTGTTAAGTGGTTATTACTGGGTAATGGGAATATGTTAATTAAAGACTATTACTTATACCTTCCTTTTTTTTTTTTTACTTTTATTGCAGCACGTACTACAGTTACCAAGATATTGAATCAACATAGTAATAGGTAATGATTATGTAATGTGGACTTAAAATGGAACAAAATCCTGCCTTGCCTGCAGCATTGATAGAAGTGAAGAATATTAAGTATAATAAGCCAGGCATTACTATGATTCATTCAGATGTGAAAACTAAAAACGTTCATTTGATAAAAGTGGAAAGTAAAATAGTGGTCACTATGTAGGGACAAGGAGTCCATAGGTAGAACAAGACAGGATAAAGGCCTTATTGAGCTTTGTTAAGACAAATAGAGGGACCAAGGATATAGCCCATCTGTCTGGCAAGTGCAAGGTTCTGAGTTCCCTTCCTGGTACAAAAAAAAAAAAGCAGAGAGAGAGAGAGCACTAGGGGAACTTACTAAAAGCACTTTCTGTCTTCACAGGTAGACTCTACTCAGGGCAATTAAAAAACAAACAAGAGAGCGAGAAGCTAGACTTGAGAGAAGCTTCAGGGAACACAATGATGGCACTAGTCCCCAGAAAAAGGAGTCAGGAATAAGATGTTTAAAGGGTTCTATCACTTCACAGTAACTATCTTTCCCATCTTTTCTTCCCAAATAAACAATCTCCTGTTACATTAAACTTGGCCATTTTTTTTAGTTCTTTCCTGGCGCTGGATTTAGGAGCTGCATTTTCATCAGAGCCGTGCCCTGGCATGGCCTGGTGTGGTGAGATGTCCATCCCTGGATGAAACAAGTAGACCTGAGGAGAAGTGGGAGATGAAGAGAGGGAGGCTGACTAATGTTTAGAAAAACACACTTAGATAGGCGTAATTAGTTCTAGTGTTCAAGAAGAAACAAGTGCACTATAGTTTACAATTTATAATATATCTCACAGTAAATGCAAAGGCTCCTAGGACAAAGAAATGTTAATTACCTGAGTTGATCATGATGTCCTTTCTACACTATAGAAGTACTACAGTGTACGCAGGATTATTATGCATCAACTAAAAATTTTAAACCAAGCCCTTTTCAGCCCAAATGCCTTGAACATTTTTGGATAATTAAATTCCAATATTTATTTTTTAAAAAGGAGAAATAAAAGACAGTAGAAATGTAGATCCAGTATTATAAAAAAGAGACATTTGGAGAATCAACTGGAGATGAAAAACAATTACTTTGGTTTCATGACCAGCTGGAGATATCACTTCTTCTTGTCCTCTTATTGTCCTTCCCAAGAATTCCCCTGGAAGTCTTCTTGGAGGAATAGATGGGACTTATTTCATTCCTAAGAAGAATATGGTGGCTTCCCAAATCTCTGTGGAGTGATATTGCAGGTGTTAAAAGGCTCCAGACTCAAACTTTCCACCACCCAAATGGTAAAGTTTTAAAAAATAAAATCTCAGTGTTCATAACTTTGCTCAATAATCTAACCAAAAATATAGCTTGAAAAATACTGTATGGATGGGTCATCAAGTCTCTTCTTGGACACAAGGAGTGACGCATTAGCCAAAACCCCACTCTCACCAGACAATATGTCGTACTTGTGTTAGTGCAACAAAACATTCAACTTTGTGGGGGGTTTTTTGCATATTACATAAAATATCCTAACTGTGGCTCCAAAAATGTTAGTGATACCAACAGTAAAGCTAAGATAAAAACTGAGAATCACAACAGAGGCAGAGAAACATTTCAGAATTTGTTAAAGTCTTGGAAAAATGAATTTATTTGTGTAATTTCAGGGCCTGGGAAGCAATTATCTGGTTTTCCAAATTTGTGATAGGAAAAGTATGTTCAGTTCTTAAACTTTTCATGGAACAAGCAAAAATTTAAAATGAACTGAGTGTGACAACCAAGGTATCACTGTATCTCTTATTGTACATTGAATGACTTTGAGAAGAGATTTCATATCTTCTTAAATGTATTTTTTTTAAGACTTGACCTTTACTTCCTTGCTGGAGCTGTGGTGTTATGGAAGAATTTAGGCAAAAGAAGCCCTAGATTGTTATCTGTGGCTGTGTTCCCTCTCTAATACACAGAGTACAATTGGAGATATGGAGTCACATTCCTCTACCCAACTAAACCTGACCAATATGGAGGCCTTGACCTTTGTCCTAAGATCTACCATTCAAAGCAGCTAAAAAACATATGAAGAAATGTTTAACATCACTAGTCATTTGAGGGATGCAGATGAAAACAACAATAAGATTTCATCTCACTCCACAAAGAATGGCTGCTATCTCAGAAGGAGCCAGCAACAAATGCTGGTGAGGCTGCAGAGAAAAAGGAACCTTTCTCCACTGTTGGTGGGAATGTAGACTCGAACAACCCCTGTGGAGATCAGTTTGGAAATTCCTCAGAAACCTAGGATTGGAGGTCCCATTTGACCTGGCCATCGCTCTACTAGGTATATACACACAAGTATTAAAAGATTCATATCACAGTAACATATGTGCACCCATGTTTATAGCAGCTCAGTTTGTGATTACTAAATCTTGGAAACAACCCAAATGTCCATCAACTGGAGACTGGATAAAAAAGCTGTGGTTCTTCTACACAATGGAGTATTACTCTACCATAAAAATAATTAGTTTGAATCATTTATACTTAAATGGATGTACCTTGAGGACATCCTCATAAGTGAAATAAAGAGTTCACAGATGTGTAAATATCATATCTTTTGTCTGGTATGAAAAAATAAAGATGTAAATGAGTCCTAGAACGTATGTTATATATTGTGAAATAGAAAATACTCAAAGCGAAATGGGGTGAAGGGGGAAAAATAATGAGATTATAACAAAAAAGAAAGGAAACAAAGTTTATGTATATAGGGGGTGGAAGTGGTAGAGTGGGTAGGGCTATGGGAAAAATGAGAATTAAGTTGTATCATATACTGGTACAAATTCTTATTGTTGAATGCAATCATGATGTGTACATGCAATGTACCAATAAAGATTTCGGTTAAAAAAGAAAAACAAAACAAAACAAAACAAAAAACCAGAAGTAGTGATAAGTATGGCAAAAACCTTTGAAAAATTCTAAAATCCAAAACCAGAAGCACATGTGCTAGACCTGCGGGCATGACCTATAATAATCTTTCTTCTCTTGGAGGATATTCAAAATTCATACATATAGGCTGCACCTCATCCATGTAATTATGAGTGAATGATGGGAAAAGACAAAGGCAGTAAACATAACTGATAAGACTCAGCATTCTGCCAGTCACTCTGTGCATCTTGTTCTCACAGACTCAATGGAATGTACTCTAAGCTAGGCTCTATATTTTAAATTTTTAAACCCAACCATTTAGTGCTTAAGGTATTTACCTTTCTGATAGTGCCAGTCCACTACTCTGAACATATCGTTGCCTAATTAAACTTCACCAAACTGTAGTTTCTCTTTATTATCATATGCCATCTCCAATTCTTCATTCACTGTGCATGAAAACCTAGAACCCTGAGCTGTGAGATCCTATTACCTGCTCTAACTCTTTCACGTTTGACTATGTAATTCTTCCCAGATAAAAACTACCCATGATTGTGGGAAACTGATTACACAAGTTAAAATGACTTATTAGTTTATATAAATTAATGCACTTTACCTTTTAATTCATCTTCACTTTAGTCTCATGGGAATGATCAGAATATTTGTAATGATGTAAATTTCTTAGCCCACTCTAGTTTTTATGAATATGGAATATACAAAAAACAAAACATATGGGACCATATAGATGACAGAACATAAGACTGAATTTAAATGAAAAAAAATTTAGTAACATTTTTCATGGATCAATATTTATCTTTCAAGTCAATCAACTGTCCTTCTTATCTCAACTGAACACAAATAGATTGCCAAATTCCAAAACTGTCACACACTTGAATTTTTCCCTTCCCATCAGCTTGTGTTCTCAAAAATACCATTGCCTTGTTGGAAATACACCACTTCATTACCATGGAAATGGCTTGTGTTCATGGGGCAAAATATCTTTCAAATGATAATTTTCATGGGTTCTGAACTTCAAGAAGAAGGTTTTGCTAATATAAAAGAGAGAATAATTGTCAAGTCATTGTTTACCTAACCTCTTGACCTGTAAAGGATAGCTATATTAGGGCACCTTTTCTTTCAAAAGTGTAGATTCTGAACAGAAGAATTCAGTGTTTGGAAGCTGGGAGTTTAATTTGCCATTATAACCAAAAATCTACTCAATAGAAACAAACCATATGTAAATGTGCATCTTTGATCAAAAACACCAACTGTTTGCTTCCTCATTTATCACAAAATATAAAGTCTGTGAAAACTCACCTAAATCATCACCTTATCCTCCCCACCTTTCTCAAAATATGTACTATACAAATTATTGCCTTGAAGGGAGTAATTTCAGGTTGTTCATCTCAGAATTATTGCTTCCAATTGCTATTATGGTAAGACCAATTTTCCCTGCAAGAATTCACAAAACCCAGATACTCGAGGTTTGTGTTTAGTATTTTATATTTCTTCTGCACACAAAACAATTTTTGAATAGAACTGAGAAATAAAACAGGTAAGTGTTATAAACCCTTTGATTACTCTAATTACACCTGAAAGGAAAACAAGAGTCTTCCCTTGCTAGGAGAGGTCTGAGTAATTAATAGGGGGAAGGAAGGAAGATAGAAAAACTATGAACATTATGAACTACTCTACATGACCACAGGAAAGCGGGGTTGTGCCCTGAGAAAAATTAGGAACCACTGAATTTATCCCCAGTCCTAAAAAGCAAATGTTCCCTGTCTTCTGCCCCTGGTCTTGTAACTCACACTGAAGTGGTTTTTAAATGTGTTAATACCATTCTAGGGAGGCCCACGGCAGTAAAGAAGAAATTCCTGGAAACTTTGCCATTGTGTTGTATTTGGGAAAAGACTGAATTGTGAATGTGCAGTCTTGAGAGCAGTCATGGAGAAAGCTTTGTAAGTGTTTTAATTATAATTTCCCCCTACTGAATTGAATCCATTGAGCACAGTGAAAGAAAGAAAAGGTGTAGGTGTAGAGGGAGGAACAAGCATGGAAAGGGAACTGGCAAGAGACTTCAGCCCAGCCCCTGCAGGAGCCAGCCACTTGCTGCTCCCGCAGTGAAGTTCTTTGCATGTAATTAATTCCCAGGATCAAAAGCCTGCCTTGTTTTCTGCAGGTAATGGGGAAGTAGAGCTCCTGATAGGGACCCCTTGAAGATACCGAATAGCCAGTGGCTAAATCAAGCAATTTAAAAATTATGGACATTTTGCAAAATGAATGAGCATGCTTAGGTAGTGACAAAAAGGATTTCCAAACAGTTCCCTGGTTATTTATTTGCTTGTGCGTTTTACCTCAGGACACAGTTCACTCAGAGAGTGGATCTGGGGTTTCTGAGTGAGGTGTGATAGATTGACTCTGGTAAAGAGAAACAACAGTTATTATTCTTTCTGCCCACCCCGGCACCAGGGATTCTCTGTGGGCACAGGGACACAGGGAGGGGGAGAAGCACTCCCCACTCCTTTCCTAAGGTGATGCAGAGGGTTGGGACAAGGACTTGGACAACTAATGGATAACTCAGATGAAAAAAAAATACACGGGTAATTTTTTTTTTTTTTTTTTTTTTTAGGTTTTTTGAGACAGGGTCTCGCTTTGTGGTTCAGGCTGGCCCTGAGCTCAGCCTCAAACTCACATCACAATCCTCCTGCCTCTGCCTCCCGAGTGCTGGGATTACAGGTGTGAGCCACCACGCCCTGCACTGTGGTATGTGGTACTGGTTGCTGCTGGGTGTGGGTCTCCACACCCAGTATTGTTATGTGGTTACCGGGGAATCGAACCCCAGCCCTTGCGCTTGCAACACAGGCGCCGGAACCACTGAGCTAACTCCCCAGCCCCCAATACATGGGTAATTCTAAGAGACATAGATCTTGTCACAGGAGTAGGATGTTCTCTAGAAAGCAGGCTGGGCAAGTGTCTACAATACTAGATCAATCTTTAGGTGTTATTCCCACTGCACAGCTTTCTACTGAAGTTAGAAGGAAAAGTGAACGGCTACGCATGACTCTACCAACACCAGTCTTGTGCATCTTCCTTTGAGCCTCACTGCCATGTTGCAGCCACCCCCCCTTTCACATGTCACCCTCATCACTTCCCACATGCCAGAGTCATTCACATCCTCTTCCCTCCAGTGGACTCTGCTTCTCTTTCTGTCTCTGATCCTTGTTGCTTCTTCAGAAAAGTTTTTCCTGTTTCTCTTGATGGTGCCAAACCTCCATGCTGGGCAGCTCCCAGGTCTGTGAGACTGTAGCCTTATCACTGCTGCTTTGTGTGGAACAGCATTTGATTAATGGGGGTCTCTCTCTAGAATAGAGGCTCCATATGAACAAGGACAGTACCCCTATGATGCACCAACATGAATTATTTAACACTATGGTGGTTACTGGTACAGACAGGTGAACAGGGGCACAAATGTCACAAAGTATAGCGTATAATCATCAATGAACAGGAAGCACTAACTCTATGCTTGATTCTCTATGACAGAGAATGGCATGGTCCCTGCCTCTACTTTGCTAGAAGAGTTATAACGGTAACTATAACACAATGCACGCATAGAGATTCGAGGACAGTATTGGAGGTCTGTCTGGGAAAGAAGAGCTGGCAGGATTTTTTGTCTTATTTGGACCAAAGAGTGAGAACTCAATCTTAGCTTTTTAGAAAACTGAGACATGAAGAGGCTGTCAGGCCTCTCCCAAAACAGGTACCTTTTACCTGCAACTGCCCAGTGAATAAGATATTTACATTCATAGATGTGGTTTAGAACCCCTGGCACCACCTCACCTTGTGGAGAAGGCCTGGGAATATGGGCACACCTGAGCAGATGCCCTCTGGTGTCAAAGTCAAGAATGTTCCACCCCAAAGTTCCTAGCCCCTCTTAAACCTTTATAAGTCTAACTCCTTTCCTTCCCCTGGTGTTACCTCATCCAGTCAAGGATAAAGTCTTTCTCAGGTAGCTTCCAGAATCTCTTGATTTCATTCTCTTTTCTTTTTCTGAAAACATGGAGTTACTTTTTCAGACCAGTGGATTCCTTAAAGGCTAAGCAACATGTACTTCTCAAATGAATACGTTGTTGCTCTGGAACCTAGAAGTAGATTTTTTCAGATTTTGAAACTGCTTTTGGAGAGTCGAATTCCCCAACACATTTTGCTAAAAATAACAAGTGTTTTGGCTCTACAAACAAAGCAAGAGAAATGTTATCATTCATTAATCATTACAATAGAAAAGGAAGAGGAAAATCAATATACCAACATTAGCTAATTTCCACAAGTAGTTAAAGATCATGTACCACAGGCTGGGACTGTGCTGCTCTGGAGATAAATAAACATGGACCCAACACTTACCCTCAAGTGTTTAAAAAGATGACCCACGAGGGGAAAAAGCTTAAATATAATGAAATCAGAGTTCTTATAATCAGTTCCTGCTATTAAATCCTTTCTCTCCTTACAACATTATTTTGGCTTTGGCTTTTGAGATCCTACTGAAGATTCCTTCATGAGAACTGTGGTTGGTTGGGGCTTTGATCTACCTCTAAACAGTAAGTACCAAGAGCCATTTTTCCCTGGCAAGAATTCAAATACCCTGGTTCCACAGAGTCAGGGGCATACTTCAAATCTGTTACTAGTATATTTAGCTTTCTCAGCAAAACATGAGTTGGTTCCCAGTGCAAAATCTGTGGGTTCATTTAGAAGTAACCCATATTTGACTTCTGCATTTCCTAAAATCTCCAAGGCAAGGTCAGAGGCAAGTACAGAAGATTTACAATATTTGTATGGAAACAGAGAAACTAAAGTCATAGCCCATAGTTCCCTTCTCCAGATATTTCCTCTTGTTCAGCTGAAATCGTAAGAATCAACAACATTAAAACCAAGGATGATTATTTTTTAACTTGAGTTAGAAAGGCCAAAAAGCTAACCTGAGGATAAAGCTCCTTGAAAGTTACAAAAAACAATAACAAATGAACAAACGAAAAACCCAGAATAAACAACTGGAGACCTGTTTGGACCTCCAGAGAAGAGAAGAAGTATCTATTTATAGGTCTTGTTTGAATAGAAACGAAGTTACTACCATAGCACCCTGCCCTCATTAGTTTGATCTATTAGGTGTGAAATGAAGAAAGGAAAATGATGTTACAATAAGACCTAAGAAGCACAAATAAGAAATTTCATTTACTTTTGAAGTTTCGGGACGGTAGTCCTGGAGGCATACCTTGCAGGACTCAGGGCTATTTTCCTACCTGTCATGATAAATAAAACAACAATGGAACCACTACGATGATGGTTGGTTTCATGTTTTGAATCAAAGGATCTTGGAATGTGGAAGAACCTTAGAGGCATTTCAAGGTGAGAACCCCATTTGTTGCAAGAATAACTCATGTCATAATGAAAAAAAAAATGAAAAAGAAAGAAGAAAAAAAGACCCTAAGCACTCTATTTTTCTCTCAGCAAGTTTGTCTTCTCCAAACTCACAGGAATTCCCTCCAGGCCTTGTAATCTACTATTGTTCCATTTACATGTTGCTCTAATTTTATCCTTTGACCTTTTGCTGAAAGTAGTCTGGAAATCTCCAATGCAATAGCAACCCACACCCATCTTCCTTCTCCACTCCTTGTCCTGGACTCTATTTGCTATTATTAGACAAATGCTCAGATCTATGCTGGTCATTAGTAGTTAGTAGTTCCCAATCTCTGGGTGAATCTCAACAATCTTTTCATTCACACCATTAAATTCCCTACAGCAGCTCATCCACATGTGTTTCTGTTTCTTCTTCAGCATGTACCTCTATACTAACTTCTCCTATCTACTGCTTCAGAGAAAATGTAGAATCATCAGCCATAAGCTTCCTCAATTTTCCTGTCTGTTACCTCCAAACATTCATAGTTTTACCTGGCTAGAAGGAAAAAGTTTCTCCGTTGCTCAAATTCTGATCTCTCTATTTTTATGCTTCATTATTTACCTTGCCTCATCAAACAAGTCTTTTCAGCTCAATACATTGCCAAGTCCACACCCTCAGAACAAAAAAAGTAAAAATCTTTCTTTAACCTTGCTCTATCCTTGGAACCAATGACCTCTCTCCTTTTACTGGCAAACACTGAAAGAGTAGTTTCTACTCACTCCATTCACTGACCCAAGCCAGAGAAAACTGGATTCTTGACAGTACTCTTCCTTACAGAGCCCTTCAGAAGTTACCAGATACCTTTTCCTTTTCAACACAAAGGACTGTAGAAAATATTTAAAATACCAAAATTCATAGCGTGGACTATCCCTCCATTCTTGATCATTTTTGTTCGGGCTATTTTTGACTTACTGAGACTGGGTCTCCCTAGGTACAGTTTGACCTCACATTCATAATTACCCTGTTTCAGCCTCCTGAGTATGTAGTACAGGCATGTTCTATTATTACAGATAGCTACGTTAGGTAGAAATATTAGAGGCCATCAGATAGGCCTGGATCCTTGAGAAAGTCAGTGCAAAGTAAGAAAACACATTACAGCTGTGGTCAGCTGTGCATCAGCTAAGGGCCAGACCTCAAGATAAAGACAAAATGAGGAGGGATTTATACTTCCCCAAGGGATGAGATAAGTGGTTTGATGAAGTCTAGATAAACATTAGTCACTTCAGTCAGCGATGAAGACCCTCAGATGCATCTCTTCCTGAAAGTTCTGAGTTCTTTTCAGGTATACTTGTTACATGACTTGATTCCCCACTACATCAATGTTACCTAAGTGAGTACACTTACCACCTTACTGGCTGATCATAGCTTCAACTCGCACTGTACCCTCAGGGTTGTGCCTTCTAAAAGTTCCTCTCCAAAGTGGGCTCCTTAGCCACCTGTTTGGAACTGTTCCAGTCTCTCAGGAACTAAAATCTCTCCTCTCAATAAATAATTCCTACTCTTAACCTGGGTTATTCCTTACAGTTCTTTCCTTGATTATGGGGACCATGAACATGGCATCTCTGACATTTAACAAGTTAGGTAGGAGTTTTCCTATTTCCCCCGTATCTTTTGGAGGTCCGGTATCATTGCTGTGTCACAATTGCTCCTGGTGACTACTGGTTTTAAGGACACTGCTCCTAACTCCTTACAGAGCATGGCTTTCCTCATCATCTTTCTCACTCATTTCTAAGGTTGTGACCTGGTATTCCATTTTTGAACTCTGTTCTCTACAAAGATTCCTAGACCATTATGTTTTATGATGAGGCACACACATAGTGATTAACAGGCTAATACAGCATAGATCCATGTGAAACACAGCTCTCAAATGACTACAGCACAGCAAGGCTGTTTAATGTCCACACACACACACACCCCACTATCAACGCATACACTGGTGTATTTCCTGTGAACACTCTGATCTTCTTTGGCTGTAGATGACAGTGATGTTTTCACTTTTTGGTGCAGTGTGTGTGCTTGATGCTGTACTACATGTGACCCTCAGATATTGCTATAGCAGAACAATACCTCAGATGGAGAACAAGGAAAAATTGTGTGCCAGATAAAATTCAGTTGCCCAATTAATAAAAATAAACCAGCACATGCATGCCAGTGCTCTATTGATTTGGAAAAAAAAAAACTTATTTATACCCATAATTCCAACAATCATGTCAATCACGTCAAGGCTACCTGTCCTTGTGCCATAGTTCGTGTACAAACTGTATATAAAAGTATAACTAGTAATGTGAAATTAATTTCTAATTTTGTGTTTTCATTTAGAAACTATGTAGATCTGGAAACTTCATGACATGGCCATAACCTATTAAAACAAAATGGCAGTGGTACATTTGGAAGAGAAACTCACTTTCCAGATATTATAGGTCTGACAATTTCTGATTGTCAGACTTGTCCTGAGTCAACAAGAAAAACAACTTCCCAGTAGATGGGACAGATAGATTCACAAATGTGGTTTATAACCCTCTGGGTCTAGAAGTCCTAGAGTGTGTGTCTAAGCTGCAAGGATGGCCCTAAAGATCTAAGTCATGAATATTCTACCACAGACGCTGAAGCCCCTTCAGTGACATCTATATAAACTGAATTCCTTCCCAATTAATCGCTAATATCTCTCTCCCCTGATGTTAGCCCAACCTGCTCCCTGCTAGTTGTCAGAATCTCCCAATTTTAGATGCTGTTCCCTGGAATAAACTTTTCTCACAACATAGAGCCTATGTTTTGACCAAAGGACTCTTTATAACACTGATTATATTATGCCTTATCTAGTTCACTTATTATTATTTACTGATTGATTTGGTGGCCTCTGGTTTTACTCAAACTCTTTAATGTCTATTTTCTAACTTCTAGTCTCTTTACTTTCAATGTTTTCTGGACAACTCCACTTAGATGTTCTCCAAACACCATAAAATGTTTCCCTATAACTACTCCTCATCCAACTTCCACCATTGCAATTAATCACTTCCCTGAGCCCCAGGCATAATTAATTTCCATAGTTCTTTGTTCACATTAGTTATGTATACTGTACTTCCAAAATTTTGGTCAGTTGTTAAGTATTTTGTACACTGTTACGCAGTCTGTAGCATATGCAAATCACTTTAAAAATGTGTCTTGAATTAAAATTAAATGCTAGAACACATTCAGTGATAGACAGTAAAGGTATGCTTTTAATTTTTGGATAAGCTATGATACTGAAGTTAAAACATATTTTCCCTTGGCTTTCTCCCATTAGTCCTATGCCCTCTATAAATACACAGAATAAATTATCTCTGTCTTCCACATGACAATCCTCCAAACACTGTTTTAATTGTTAGGAATCCCCATGTTCCCTGCTTCTGGGTGTCTATCTGATCAAAGTATTCACATATGAGCTCTTCTGTTTATTCCTGCTGCATGACATTAAGATCAACATCACTTGTCACCAAGGGATGCCTCTCAACTGCTCCCCTTCCTCCTTCCATCAACATTGAAGTCAAATGAATTTATATCATATTGCTATTTTAAAAATCTCCATTCCCAATTGCCATTAAGACACAAAATATTTAATGTTCCAAGACCCTTCATTACCTGTTCTCTGCCCACCTCTCCAACTCTGTGACTTACTACTCCCTTTCACACTGTGCTACAGTCACTTTCAATGATCTTCCACTTCCTAAACATGCCTGCTCTATCCCCAAGTCATCACCAAAGAAGCACCATGTCTTTTGCTCTAGTCCCACCAGGCCAAAATTGCTTTAAATTCCATTTCTTAATCTGTACAGGAATAATAACACCCTCCTGTAAAGCTGCTATGACAACTAAACAAGATTCTGCATGTAGCAACTTGCCCCATACCAGAAAAGAGTAATTGCTCAGGGAGTAATAACTATTATAATGGCATACATGACTGCAATCCTCCTGCCCTGGAATCTCATTACAAGGTAGTCTTGTGAACAGAGAGAAGGTGAAAGGATCGTAAAACGCTATTTGGTGGAAAAGAAACACAAAGACAACTAATGCCAAGCTGTCTCTCTGGTCCCAGAGGAATAAAAACAGAAGGAGCCCAGGGAAAGTCGCAGTAGTGGGCAGAGGGTAGTGGCACCCCACATGCTAATGCTAATGGGAATACACAGGAAGGCTTATTTGAAACTTCTGTGCCACAAAGAAGCCACTGTATTTAACATACAGCATCTACTTATGGGAACCCGGTGGTTTACAAAAGGTAATCAAACTCATACCTGTTTACATTTCAGGAAATACTATATTTTCTACTCTACTACAATAGCCCACAGCACACAGAACATTGTTCCAGGAAAGGACTATTATTACTGAGTTTGTAGTGGTCCAAACTTCCTGCCAGGTATCCACAGATAAGGAAATGAAAGAGACAAAGTCTCTCTAAAATCCCAGGGTACCCAAAAGACAAACAGGTAATGACTAGTGGAGCTTGTTCCACACTCAAGTGATCAGAATGAGTGTTCTATGTACAGTACACAGAAATCATAGTCTGTATCTGCTTTAGGAGTTTTCTGTCAGGGTTCTCAATTCTCAATATTTTCAATGATGTGTTTTGACCAGGAGACCTCCAGAGAGCAAAGGACTCCTTGCACAATAAATCCCTAAATGGTATGAATTTGTGTGAAAATTTTTTACTTAAGTCAAAAATCCTCTTGTATGAAGAGGAGCTTTCAGACACAAGGAGAGGAGACATATACTTGCAGGAAGCTGTTAGAATCTTCTACCACACAGAGTACCTTGCTATTCATTCAAACCAAACTCCCTTCTTTCTCACCTGAATGACTGTACGAGCTACCAGTTCTTACATCCTAAAAGCAAAAATGACCTTTGAAAATCAAAATTGAATTAGGTAGCTGTTATTTAAAACTTTTCAGTAATTTTCTATTCCCAACTTAGTACAGATGGTCCTGTAGAGTTGGCCTTTATGCCCACCCCCATTACATCCTCACTTGGCTCTCAACTTTTACCATAATCACTGTCCTTTCAGTTGTTTAAATTGCCCAGCCTTCTGTTTATATGTACTTTTCTTCTCCTTCTCTCTCCTTAGGTCCATCATAAATACTATATTCTGTGTTAGAAATAGGCTTTGAGTTTAGCCTGAAAATAAAACACACACACACACACACACACACATCACTCATATGCAAAATCCATACACACCCATGTTACCTATTGCTACTCAGTTTCCTTATCTCTGGAAGGGGATATTAAAAGCATATTCCTTATGAGCCTGTTGGAAGAATTAAATGTGTAAACACTTAGGAAGCTTTAAAACTGCCTCTAACATGCAGTAAGTGCTGGACAAATGGCCATAAGTATTGTTAGTGCGTTGAGTGGCTTTGCTTTCTCATCTCTGACTAGCTGTGACAATGTCACCTTCCGAAGAGTAGTGCATTTGTCTGTATTCTTTATTCTCCAGGGGCAGCACAGGAATAGGCACATGGCTGTGTCCAAATGAGTGTGACACGAATGAATGAATGAAACAACCACTGAAACATGGAAGCAAAGGAAGAGAATCATAGCACTTCCTGAAAGAGATAGATTCCCTGCATCTTCTTCCCCAGTTGCCTTCACCTCTGGTACTTTGTGACCCATGAGCTCTTGAATCTCCCTATTAGGCATACACATGCATGCACACAACAGAAATGGCACAACAAATGAGCAGATATGACTGTGAAAATCCCCAAATTATCAAAACTATAGGGTCTAAACCAGCAGTCTCCAATCTTTAACAGGTAAGCTAGGCTATATCTCCTTTTTTTCTAACAGTTTTTGCATCTGGATTAGAAGGTCAACATATATTTGGAATGATTACCCAGAATGAAGGTCTGAGGAACAAAATGAAGGGAAAACATGTTTCTCTTTTTGCATATTAACACTAGGAAAACCATGAGTCCCTGGGAGCAAGAAAGTTCACAGTAGAAAAAACAGCTCATCTCTAAAACTAGGGAAACCAAGACTCAAGCCAGGCCATTGTCACAATCCACCCAACGTGGGATGAGGGCTGAGTGGGAGTGGCCCACAATCGCTACAGGCCAAGACTACACCTGGGATAATTATGAGAGGGTTTTAAAGGTTCAATGAGGTTCACAAGTCTTGGGTAGTCTGGAAAGCTGGCTCTCTGAAAGCTCAGTCTCAGGGTCTCCTAACACAGTGAACTACGAAAGTCTTAGCCTGAGAGTTACCTGACTTTTTTTTTTCGTAGAAATCATTTCCTGTCCCTAGTAAGAGCCTGAATTCCTCAGAAATGCTCCCCATGAATCTGAAGTTCCAATAGATGTATGAAATTAGAGTTTGATGAGTTGCATCCAAGATTTTCAGGATGCTTCATAACCACCATTGCAACTAGAATGGGAGAAACCCCTGGTGGCTTTGCCTACCTCTATTTAAAAGAGATTTCTTCACACTTAAAAGAATCTCATGCTTTTATGAGGAATTAAAAGTTAAGTAAATAAAAAATGGGACTAAGCACAACTCAGAAGCAAAACAATTTCTGAAAAAGAAATTTAGTTTCCCCCACTTCAGCTACAAGAAAACAGTATGAATGTTGTGTCTTCCTGATGCAAAATTAGCCACTGCAGTGAGCAGAAGCGGAAGTGGAAAAATGATCCTTAAGTCGAGTGGATAGTCAGTCCTCTAGCACTGCCTTGTATCTGGAGCAAGCATTCTGCTCTCCTCTTCCGTATGTTGTCACCTCCCCAGGAAAGTGTTGTCACCTCTCCTAATTCTGCTATTTTTTTGAGAATGACTAGTTTAAACCAAGAACGTGTCAGGTCACACTGACCACAGAAACCATAGAGAGGGGCCGTTTCTTTCTCACAATCAATTTGATGCCAGATCCAAAAAATGAAGGCAGTCTATATCAAACCAAAGAGATGTAACTCAGAAATAGGTATGCTTCTCCCATGAAGTTTCATTTAATGCAAACTGTTCATCAACTATCAATTAAAGCTGCACTGATCAAATGCCATTTTATTAAATATTCTGGTGGTCCTGAGAGCCAGTCTGTCCGGGTTCACACTTGATAACTGTGTGGGTGTGGATATGTTTCTTTAAAACTACCGGCCTCAGTTTCTTCACATGTAATAGATGATAATACTTTTTTTCCCTGGGTTTTGAAAATTCAAATGAGACAAACTATTCTGCATAGTGACAATTGCCCACTTAATAGGAATTGTTATTATGCATATTGATTAAATGCTCAAACATTCTTATCATTCAGATTTTTGTGCTTGTTCCAAAGAATAGAAAGCTGTCTCTTTCCTCCAGCAAGGAAGCGGGTCTGTGCAACAGCTGTGCAAGGCAACACCCTACAGTCTCAGTTTGGCTTGTCCTTGTGAAGTTCATGATTTGAGGCAAGTCTTTTAACCTCCCTGTTTTCACATCCACAGCAATAAAATGGTTACACCCATAGAATTTCCTAGTAGAATGGTGAGAAGTCTAAACAAATTAATGCCTGTAAACAATCAAAAGAAAGACTGAGCACAGGGACCTCACTCTCACGGTCAGCTACTAATAGACACGTAAGAGAATTGTTATTGTATGATTTATTTAAAACCAGGAGCCTAAGTAAACAACACATCTAAATATTTGTGTTATGTAAGCCTCAGAGAGCACAATCAACAAGGACACATTTTCTGTGGGTTCTGAACACCAAAAGATGCAGTGCCAAGACTACAGCAAGGACTCAGGAGATCCAGGAGGGAACCTGGCATGGGACCTTGGCAAGTGGCCGTACCAATCTGGGTTTCAATGAAGTCAGTGACAAAATGACTGAGCTACACATGGCTTTTGACAGTCAATAAATGAATGAATATTAGTCATTTGTTGATACTTTTGTAGCAGTTTCAAGGCATGTGTTAATCACTGCCACATAATCTATACATAGTACATATCCATTCCTTCCGTGTCCTTCTCTCTGCAGATCTACATGCCAAGCGCACCGTGACATACTCTATTCGTGTGGACCATAGTTTCAATTTTATTTCAAGCAGTGAGCTCTTGTTGATGCAGGAAAGGAACAAGGATCCATCAGTTCATGGCTCATGTATTCGCACTGACACTGATTTGACGTGTGACTACAAGATTATTTTAATTGGTGCCATCACCTCTCTCTTTCACACGACATTATCATTTACGATAACGCTAATGAATTAGAGTTTATAATGTGCTTGGAAAAATCGGAATGAAGAGTTCAGACGAGGTGCAAAGAACCACAGATTCCATTCTGTAACAAATAACTCAGGACAACACCAGAACAAGAAAGCCAAAGAGTAGAGGCCTGTACAGAAAGGGTATATGCAAGTGATTCCCCCAGAGATGTTTCATAATGGAATATTTTACCCACAGGGGATTGAGTAGGCTTTTGACAGCTGCATATAATTAACTAAAAAGCTTTCGCTTACTATTACAGTTTTTCTATTTCTCTTTCCTAGACGATAGTCAACTACAAACTAGACATTCTGATAGAAACAAAGGAGTAACAAACACTTTAAATTCTAGAGACTTTCCTAGAAGTAGAGTACTTCCAAAAAAATTTAAATTGCACTACACTTTAATCAGAGTGAAGAATGATTTTAAGTACACAGTTGGATGAGTTTTAATACTACATCCCTGAAACTTTCTAATAGGTATAGAATATTTCTGCCATCCCAGAGATCTCACCAAAGCACTTTCCTGCCCAATATCCCACACTTTTTAGGTAATTTGTATTTTGATTCCTGACACAGATGAGTTTTGCCTGGTTTTAAAATTTATATAAATGCAATTATATAGCATGCATTCTCTTGTCTCTCCTCAAAATCTTACCTTTTTGAGATGTATGTATGTTGTTGCACTTAACCAGAGTTAATTATTTTCATTGAGTATTGGAATTCCACTGAATGAATATATAATATTGGGTTTACCCATTTCGTTTATCCATTCTTTTGTTCAGGGGCACATTTTTTTTTCAATTCAAGGCCCTTATAAATCCCTTTGGTAAAGTGCTACATTCATTTATTTCTCATAGATAGAAGTCCAAAAATAAACTTCTTAGGTTTTAGTTCAGATATGCTTCCCAATATCAAAGTTACAAAACAGGTTTCCCAGGTAGGACCATTTTACACACTCTATTGCAAAACAGTTTTAAAGTTCAAAGGGGCTCCAGGGTTTAGTTCAGTGGTGCTGAGCTGAGCACGAGGTCCTGAGTTTGATTCCCAATACCAGAAAAAAATAAAGTTCAAAGACTTTTGTTGTTGTCATCCTTTCTAATTCTAGAGGCTTTGAAAAAACATCTCAGAGTAATTTTAACATCTATTTTCTTGACTACTAAAGTCATGGGGTTATTTCATGGGTTATTGATCATTAACATGTTTTCTTTTATGAAGTATTTAAGTTTGTTCATAGTTTTCTATTTGGTTTTATTGTGGTAGTAGATCTTTATAGACTTTAAACAGAGGTCCATTGTTAGGTATGCCTTGAAAATATTTTCTAATAGTCTGTGGCTTATTTTTTAGTTTTTGCAAAGACAACTTTTGATGAGCAGAACAAATTAATTATGGGCAAACCAAATCTACTGATATTTTTTATTATGCTTAGTGGTTTATAGCATCTATCTGAAGGTTGCAGAGGTATGTCTGGACAGCTTTATAATTTTAGCTATTACATTCAAGTTTATGATCCATCTCAAATTAACTTTTGACATGGCTCTATCTCAAAACACTTAACTTTTGCCAGATCTAAACTAGAACCTGAAAGGAGCTGATGATAGTGAGACTAATGGAGCTTTTGGTTTACATTTTATTTTGTCTTAGTGGGAAGACTTGATTGTTTTGCTTTCTGGTCTCTAATTGCAAACAGATAACATAAAATTCATGTCTTCATAGTAAGTAGGTACATTTACTAAGTGCCAGGAATCCTAATATTACATGCAGTAACTCACTTGATCTTCAAAATCCACAAAACTAAAGCACAGAGATTAAAGTCAACATATTATCTAAAAAGTGCTCAAACTCAGACAAGAAGACTAAATCCAAGGATATCTATATACTCCAGTTTTCAGAATTTCATATTTCTTGTGCATAAAGGCAATTAATTTTGCTCAAAACTAATATGTGAGGTTACCACACTTTCATGTAAATGTTGACAAGTACCATATTCCAAAAACACTGTATAGATAAAGGAAGGATATACAAGGAAAGATAAAGCTCTGAAATACTAAAGAGTGAATAATCTACAATGTGATAGAAAAGTGAAGACCATCAGGAGAACCAGGATATTTGTAAAAAATGGAAACACTTGGGCCTTTGGGTATAGCTTAGTGGGAGGGCATGTGCTTAGCATGTGTGAAACCCTGGGTTCTATCTTCAGCAATACAAAATCCTCCTACTCCTCCTAATCCTCCTCCTCCTCTTCCCCCTCCTTCTCATCATCATCATTATTGTCATCCCCATCCTCATCCTCATCCTCCTCATCATCATCATTACCATCATCATCAATACAAACTTTCAGGCACCTCCCAAGGCCAAGTGGATCAGAAGTTGAGTGAGATCCTGGGGTGATGTTGCCCCATTATGAAGAGCTTGTTAATGAGATGCACACTGACAGTTCTAAGTATAAAAGTTGAAGGCAGCACAGTCTTAGTCACATACTTCCTGCAGGAGCACCTCTCTGACTAAGCACACATGAACATCTGCTCCCTTCAAATGTATAACTGGGGAGCTTTTCTTTGTTGTGAGATAACCTGGGACTGTCAGGCCAGACCACAGAGAGGATAACCCTGGACTCCCTTCATCCCTAGTGGTTTAGAGAAAGCCCCTGCCTGGGGCTCTGAGTCACTAGCAGCCACTGCACAGCCCTGCTAGTCAGTAGAGCTTGATTCATGGTGCTTGTGGGGAAGCAGGCTTATTCTTTATGGCCCCATCAAGCTGTCGTACCTCTGGCAAACAGGATGGTGCAGTACCTGGGATTGGGATTGGTCCTCTCTCTTTATGGCCTGTTCCTGGTCATAAATTTGGAGCAGGAGGCAGAGTGATTGCCAGTTGTTGAAGAGCTGAATGGTGAGCAGGAGGAGGTAAAGGAGGAGGGGAGTATGAGCAACCTTAGGAAAAGCAAACACTAAGCCAGTGCTCCCTCAAGGTCATTTTGCTTCCACAGCATTAAAAAAGAGAGAGAATTTTCTCATCTTCTATCTCTCTGTGTCTTTAGCGACAGAGATTTGATGACACTCAGGCCAAAAGAGTTGTCATATTTTTGTTTTCTTTTTAAAGATGCCACGATGTTTACAATGTGGCCTAAGCAATGAAGCATAAAATCAAAAGCTACTGTAGGAGTTACCTCATTGGTGCTCAGGCTGCAAATCAAGGGAAATGTTTTCCAGTGCATCTGTTAGTGGTTCTGGAAGGAAAAGCTAGGGACCGTCATGGAAGCAGCAGTAAAAACTGAAGGGCTGATCAAAACGGCGTGGAGTTGTTCAAAGATAAAGGGTAGAGATGAAAATTAAGTCTTGTCAGGGACTGGTACAAATTCTCAATGTCAATTGTGATCACAATGTGTATATAAAATGTACTAATAAAATCAATTTTTAAAAAATCAAAACTATGGGGCAGAACCAGAGAGCTCCTCAGGCCATATGGATGGTAACTGTGTGTGTGTGTGTGTGTGTGTGTGTGTGTGTGTGTGTGTGTGTGTGAGAGAGAGAGAGAGAGAGAGAGAGAGAAAGACAGACAGAAAAAACTTGTGAATGGAGAGAATATATCTGGAGATACAAAGTGTGAAAAATATTTAATAAAGAAATATTAAGCTCTGATTTTTTTTTTTTTTTTTTTTTTTAGGTTTTTGGAGACAGGGTCCCGCTCTGTGGTTCAGGCTGGCCCCGGGCTCAGCCTCAAACTCCCATCACAATCCTCCTGCCTCTGCCTCCCGAGCGCTGGGACCACAGACGTGAGCCACCACGCCCGGCACTGTGGCATGTGGTACTGGTTGCTGCTGGGTGTGGGTCCCCATGCCCAGCACTGTTACGTGGTTACCGGGGCATCGAACCCGGGTCCCCGCGCCCGCGAGACAGGCGCTGGAACCACTGAGCTAACTCCCCGGCCCCTTTAAGCTCTGATTTTATGATAAATTAATTTTCAAAAACATGATTATCAATAATTGTTTCAAATATTTCTTCAGCCTTCCACATACCTCAATCATGGTGCCCTGAGATTCTACTATTTTGTCTAATTTAATCATCATCACATATCAACTAGGTGCTGTCCTCACCCTTTCACCCCAACTGTGAAGAAAAAGAAACTTGGACCTACACTATCCTTTTCACTTGGCCAAGGTTATGCAGCTGGTTGATAGCAAGTCTTTACCTCAAACTCAGAAGGTTTCAGCTCAGAAAATATGCGAGTATAATGATTCCCTTCCTCAACTTCCTCTTTCACATGTGAGGACCACAGACCATGGAAAGATTAAATTGTACTAAGTTTTCTCAAAACCAGTGAGAGGTTTATGTTGTAAGTCTGTTTTCAAAGAAGACACCACATTAGAGAATTATTAGAAGGAAGAAAAATAATCAGTAATCTTATTTTAAAGAGCATAAAACTAATGTCGATGGTTCTCTGCTGGCAAGATTGTGCTCCTCAGGGGACATATGATAATGTCTGAAGACACTTTAGTTAGCACAACTAGGAAAGGTGCAACTGGCATCTAGTTTATAGAGTACAGAAATGTTGCCAAGTATCCATCCCGCAATGCACTGGACAGCTCTCTGCAACAAACATCCACTCTAAATGCCAGTGGTGCTGAGGTTGGGAAACTATGATATTGTGGACCTAAGCTACACTCAAGAAAGAATCACACCTCATACCTTTCAATTTTTCCTAGGGAGTCTCAATATCTATTCCAACCATATTCTGTTTCCCATGAGACCAAGCAGGCCATTGGACTGGTGATGCCCAGAAGTAGAACCCAATGAAGCAGCCGGTATCCATATACACACACCTACTGTCCACACTGTGGTCCCAGTAGGAGGGCAGCTTGCTGTTCCTTTCTGGAAATAAGCCCACATCAGACAAAGAGGGCAGGCAGGGGGCTGTTCCACACTCCACATGCCAAGATGCCAGGAGCTGAGAGAGCTACATGGAGTCTTTTGCTGTATCCCTTTAACTTAACAGTGCTCAGAAATAAAAGAGATTGGATGAGGGCTTAATTTCAAATTGTCCAGGTCACTCCCTGTATCTAAAACAGACAAAAATCTGATGGAAGTCAGCTAATGAACCATAATGGCGCCAGTAAAAAGAAATGAGTGGACAATAAATTGTAGGTGCTTATTAACCAATTCACACAGCAGGGTTTTTGACATAGGGTAGTATTTGTCTGAGAATTACTACCATTTCATTTTTTAAATTTCTATTTCATAGACTGGTTGCTTGATTTAATGTGGGACTATTCTTTTTAAAAGTAAATTCTTGATTAAATTTTTTAAAGTGCAAAAAAATATGAAATGGTGATTATTTGTGCTGTGTGTTCAGGAGCCTTTATTGAGCTGCTCAGAGTGGAAATAAAAGATTTCTGACTTTGGCCAATCATTGTATTGCAGTGATATAAGTAAGTATAAACTTACTCAAAAAATTGCTCTGCTGCATTTTGAACCCTTTCTCCTGCACTACTTGCTCCCTTTCCGAGATAGCAGGACAGACCATAGCAATTTGGGAGAATCTGCAATAACCCAGATAGCAGAAATGAACTGTTAAAGTGAGCAATTTCAGCTACACCAGTATAACAGCACACTCGCTGTCTCTCCTCTCTTTATATTTTCACACCAACATTAAAAGGAAGAAACAATGAAATGCAACTTTTTTGAGAATCTCACTTAATATTTTAAAATTATTCCTCAACAACAGACAACTTCCAACCAAGTATTATGTATGTGTAATAATTGTTGTGAAAGAATTGCATTAGAAAATGGCTCTCTTAGGGCAGGGTGGTGTGTTAGAATATAAGCTAAGAAACCCAAATGAAATTCAAATCTAGCTTCATCACTCATAAGCCAGGTGAAACTGGATCACAGCTTAGCGACTCTTAACTTTAGCTTATCATTTTTAAAATGGAGATGGTAGCTAAAGTGGGAGTTAAATTTTTATCCAATAAGTGCAACTGTGGGTGGTAAGATTCCGGAATTTCCATGTTTTGGGCCCTTTGTAAGATTATCTTCTGAATCGGGCACAAGTTCTAGTATTATTTACTGCTTAATAAAAAGAGCCCATCAGTCATACTTTAGGAATTTGCAGGTATCCTTTGAGAGCCAATGGGATTTCTGGGAGCCATCTCTATTTACGAAAAATTGAAGGCCTCCGACTCTATCGTTTTAGTTTCAAGGTAGCCACAGTTGAAGATTTTATTGGATCCATAAGAAACCTTGCTTCCAACAACAATTATTGGCCCACTATTTCAGTTCCTCTTGCTCTATTGAACTGTTTCTCCATTTTGTTTTTCTGCCATGGTCACTTCCCCTGCTCCCCTTCCACGTTACCTCTACTGTTCTCTAGTTTCTCACTATTTAAATGTCACCTCCTCTCTCATTCTTCTCTTTAAGTATTATTTGGTAAGTGATATCACAATTCACAGTGACAAGTCCTAGAACATTGGGCGGACTGACTAACCCCTGATCATTATTCAATTTTAATTTATATAGATTTTTCTAATAGAATTACGACTTGCGGTAGCACCTTTGCATTGCAAAAATGATTAAATGGCTCGCTCTCCTTTTTACATTATTTCTATTACAATATTTCATATGGCAACTATCTGCTTAGACTTAATGTTCTAGAGAGAAGTGATCATCATTTTCCTGATTGAAATCCTCAAGAAGAGGTTAAGTTCACATTCTGCTATCTTTATCATAATAATAGTTTTAAAGATAAAGTTCCTGTGACAAGACAAATTGAATTTTTTAATGTATTCCAGAATCTAAAACTGTGTTAAAACTAGAATTTCTCTCCCCTAAGCTGAGGCCCAGCACTTTATGAATATGCTATATTTACTCAGAGTATAGTCTTATTTTTGCAAATGTGATTATCCGTTCTAACTATGGTACCATAATGGAGTAGATCCTGGACTTTAAATAATCCATTTGCAAATATAGCAGGTCAAACTGAGCTAGAATCACTATGAGTGAAAGCACCTGCTCGAGTCCAGGCTTTCTGACATATGTCACTTCATAAAATCCTTTGAATCATGAATTTATATTTTCAGTTCACAATTAAGGAAACAAAGTCAGGGATAAAATAATGGTCCTAATGTACCTATAATGTACAAAATACTCCATAAATATTTATGAAACACATGGTCCAAAATCAAAAGCTACTAAGATGAAAAGTCAAGACTTGAACTCCAGTCTTTGGAGATGTGGCATCATTGTCAGTCAATACATGTCTAACTTTGTGTACTTGTCCACATTGCTCTAGTTATAGAAAAGATTTCCCCACTCTCTGTAAACAAAATCCTACCAACATCTAGCCTTTCTGCTGTGTTGTCTTCTTCTGTAACACTCCAATACCCTTTCATGTTTCTTCATTCCTTAATTGCTGTGCACCCACAGCATTTGGCTAAATGATTGTTGAAACATTTAGTCAACATTCCCTAGACTAAGAAGTATATAGTTTCTATTGTGTTTCTCCAGGAACATTTTCACTCTGGTGTTTATTCATTTGTGAAATAATTATTGTGATCTACCATAGGCACAATATTGTTGGGCATAGGAATAAACAACTAAGCTGGGATCCTGCTCTTAGGAAGCTTAGAAAGCATTTTGACTGCAGGGGTAGGAAGATGAAGGGGAACCGATATTTAATATGTCAACAAATGACCAAATGAATTATAAGATAAAGTCATTACAGCAAATGAAAGCAGAGCGATACAGTAGAATGTAACTGTGATTAACAGAATGCTTCTAAGGAATGATGTATGATTAAAAACTGAAGGAGAATGAACATACTATGAACAGAATATGGGCAAGCCTATTAAAGGAAACCTGCATATATCCCAGACTAGCGTAAACAGTCAGAGAGGCTGGTGGACCCAAAGGAAAATGGCACAACCCAAGGCTACAGAAGGAAGTGGATAGATTTATATGTACCTTTTAGACATACTGGCAGGCAAAAGGATGTAGTTGAGTCATGTATTTTTTAGAAAGCTAATGGAGACAAATATTACTTTGTTCCTTACAAACCTGATGACCTTGGGCATCTTTCTTAGTCTCTCTGATTCTTGATGCCCATATATAAAGAAAATGGAGCTAAAGAAAGAACTCAGGATAAGCACTTAGTAGAAGCAGTCTTATTAGTCCCGTGTTGGAAACCAATGGAACTATGAGGCCCATAAAACAATTAAGAAGTCTATTAACATCAGAAATGGGAAATTACTTAAAATGAGACATGAGCAAATGGACTTTTATCAGTGAATATATTGTCTACTGATGAAAAGTGGATAAGTACACGATATATGTTACTATAAAGATTGAGTCTAAGACAGGGACACCTCTGTGATCTGTGATTATGCAGCTGCCTCTAAGAAGAATGGAGAGTCATGTTGCATCAATGTGACAAATAACAAATGACCATAGCACTCCCAAATGCTGACTCTCGTCACTCTTTTTTTCTTTGTTTTGTTTTTTAAAATTTTTATTTCTTTTTTTTAATCTTTATTGGTACACTACATATACACATCATGATTGCACTCCATAATGGGGATTTGTACCAGTATAAGACACAACTTATTCTCATTTTTTCCCATAGCCCTACCCACCCTACTGCCCCCCCATATACATAAAATTTGTTTCCTTACTTTTTTGTTATAATCTCAACATTTTCCCCCTTCTTCCTGTTTTACATTGAGCATTTTTTATTTCACAATATATAACATACAATTCTAGGATTCATTTACACTTTTATTTTCTCATACCAGAGAAAAGATGTGATATGTACCTATCTGTGCCCTATTTATTTCACTTATGAGGATATCCTCAAGATATGTCCATTTAAGTAGACAAATTCAAAAACATACGTTGTTATTTTCTAAATTCAATTTCCTAATCTCCTTCACACCCTTTAAAGTGGGAACTCCAGATCTCTCAGTCACTCACTGAAAAAAATAAACCAACATTTTATGTCAAACAAAGATGGAACCAGGTAGCAGAAGACCAGATATCTGTGAATCCTGCTCACCTCTAATTCTGCTGACCAGTCGACATGAAGGCAGAACTCTCCTTGGAATGGGTCTGTGACTAGGGCTCCTTGCTACAAAGAAAAAGTGTAAAGCTCAAATAAATAGTTGTCATTTGGGGACACTATTGAAGATGAAGCCATTCATTTTGCCCCAAAATAAAATGAAAATAGGAG
Source organism: Petromus typicus (assembly GCA_004026965.1). Classification (NCBI taxonomy): domain Eukaryota; kingdom Metazoa; phylum Chordata; class Mammalia; order Rodentia; family Petromuridae; genus Petromus; species Petromus typicus. The sequence continues at coordinate 299,933 of PVIR01000021.1, forward strand.
CAAGCAACAGTAATTAGCTGGAAGGAGGGCCAGGAGGAAAACATGCTTATTTTGAAATGTAAATCCAGAAATTAAGAGGCAATTTTAAACGCAAAAAGAAAAATTTAGTAGATAATTTGGCCCTACAAAGATATTGGAACTTAATTATTTTAATTTAATAGCCACATTCCAAGATAAGATACCAAAACTTTTCTTCATAACTGAAAAATTACTCCATTTAATCTTTGGTTTGATGACCCAGTGCATCTCTATTTTCATACAAAGTGAAAATCCTTTCTTTACTTTTATATTGAGTTGTCAATTAAATTTTATCAGGGAATAATAAGCTATTTCTATGTTCTGTGTTTTTCCATTGTGTAATCTTATGTTTTGCATCACTCCTTGTTGGCTAATGTGTGTAAAATAAAAAATAGTATTCTCAACAGTTTTTTTCCCAGACAAATACCCTATAATTTGCAAGCAATATTTCATGTATTCAATGAAGATTCAATACATTACATATGAGAACAATCTGGGTTTTAGATGGTAGATCTACTGACATTAGTAATTATATGGATTTACAAATATCCAGTTACATCCTCTATACAAAGTACCTTAATTAACTTGTCCAGGGTTGGAATCCCCATGGTCTATGAAGTTAGCAGGATCATTAAACTCAATCATATTTTCAGCCTAACCTGATATTTCACTAGAGCCATTCAAATCAATTTGCCCAACAGAGACATTTGTCCCTGGCCTGTCACCATATCCCGTACCAAGCGTCCTACACTTCTTTATCTTTTGGCAGGGCCATCATAAGCGAGCGACATGCAGGGTGATGTATGAGAACTCAAATAAGTCATAAATCCCGCAGCCCTTCATCCCCTGTCAGACAGACTGGATTTACACCTACTGGCCTTGGCAATGGCTCTTACCTCAGCTCCGAGAAAGTCAACCTAAAATGACACACTCTTTTAGGAGTGAATCTCCCCTCAAAGTGGCACCTGAGAGAGGGAGAGTACAGAAGAGAAAGGAGAAAGCAAAGATATCAGGGCCCTTTATTCTGTCACATACATACACATATACTCCACAGGTAGAGGCCACTGATCCCTGTTAGCCTTAGAATTAAAATGCCTTTGTAAGACAAATTCATTCTTGCTTCACTCCAGCCCTAATGTGACCAGAAGGCATTGGTTCTTTCTGATTCTCACAGATCTAAGTGGTGTAGAATTAAGGAGGTAAGCTGTGGTGGTCGCGGGATATGTGGCTTTCATATGCCACAGTAACAACTAAGCAACTCAAAGGCCAAGGTGCCAAAGTGTTCTCTTTACAACACAGTGCTGCTTGAATGGATGAGACTAATCTGACAGCATATGCATTATGCATTCATGCATGCACAAGTGTGCTTTCTGTGAGTTTGGGGGGAAAGCAATACATTCAAGTGCTCAAATGATCCTCATCTTAAGGTGAAGGTTCTCTGGAAGCTTCTGAGGTCTTCCAGAAAATGGTGTCACATACCTGTGTAATCTGCCTCTGGATGAGGGAGCTAATACACTTCTTTTCATTATTTCTTCTCTAAAAACTTAGTTTTAACCCAAGTAAATTATAAACAAATGTAACATCACAACAAAAAGTGGCGAATTTGGAATAAATCGAAAGTATTAGAAGTTGAAGAAAGGTGGTTGAAAATATGGCCAGATATTGTTGGAAACACTTTTCATTGTGCTTATTCCCCTAAGAGAAGTGTGAATGCTGTCATTCATAATGTATATTAAAATTAACCAAAAGAATATGATCGAGGTCTCTCTCTACTTCTGTTCTCTGGGATTGTCAACAATGCCATAAAACGGTATTAGTGTCTTGTCCCCTACATCTCATTATCCAGCCTTTTTAGTATACATCTTGAGAATGGCAATTTACTTCAATGTCACCAAGAAAGCCAAATCCCTTTGGGATCATCATTATAATAAACCACAATCTGCTGCCAATTTGTCTGTCCTCATCTGCTCCTTATTGGAATTTCCTTTAACAAAAAAACACTACACAACAAAAGGATGAAAAATAAATTTAAGTTTTGGTTTTTATTCAAGACGGTGACTTTCATTTTTGTTACTTTGTCTTTGCTATTGTATATACTTCTCATTCATCCACACCATTCAACAAGGAATAAAGGAACAACACCGTGTATCTCTGTCACACATGCCCAGTGCCACAGCCACTATGACCAGAGTAAAGTACCAGATGTGACCCCAATCTACATTATGAAATTGTTTTTCTTCTTTCCAGAAAAAACAAAACAACAACAACAAAAAAATCTGAACAAGATCACACTACATTTAAAAAATTAATTGATGACAGTGTTTTTTATCTTTAAAGAAGAGAGAGTGTTTTCTGTTTTGGAAATCTGTTATAAGGAGTCAGAAGTAGAAACCTTATGCCCTGAATATTACATACACAACCTACTGATTTCTGAATTCAATAGCTTTGTACTTATATCTCTCATACACGTCCTAAAGCACTTAACAGTGTGAAGCAAAGCGCAGCTACCATTTACCCTGGAAAAACTAGTGTGAAAATCCACAACACGTTTCAGATTTAAAGAAGGAAGGATCACATTCAGAAGAACAAAGTCATACATGATAAATTTTTCCTCCTGGAAAGATCTAACTTCAAACAAATTAGATCATGAACCAGCGACTAAAACACCATTATCAAAATAAAATATGCATGCATAATTTATATTTATTTATGAAGTTTCAGGGTTCCATTCCATTGCCAAAATAAGCAAACAAACAAGCGAATAAAAATGAAAAAGCATATAGTAGAAAAATAAGTTTTACTTTAAAAGTAGTAATATTTAGATAGACAACTAGAGATCTGGAAAGGTGCAGAAAATCTCCCAGATCAATTTAGAGAGAATATCTACCCTAGTTCAGTAAGTTTGTTTCATATATCTTTTTCTCCTTTGGAAATGCAGAAATTATAAAGTTTAGATTGAGTTATATTCAGTATTTATGACTTGTCATAGGAAAAAGGAATAGAATTGTTTATCTAAATATTTTATGTGTTTGAGATTAAGGTATGCAATAAGCATAAAGTATATTTTACTAATTAAAAAATGTGATTTCTCTGAGTATACACATGTAGATGATGGACAGAAGTAGGGCTTGTTCTTTTCACATGAATGACTGTCAAAGAAGAGTATCAAATACATTTTCATGAAAAGGCCAAATCCAGCATGCTTTGTATAATGAAAAGAATATATTAAGAGCCTCATGAAAATGAAAAATGAGACAGGGCTGAGGAGCGAAGCCTATTAAAAGGACAGTCCTCACTTCAAATAATTTATCTCAATATCTTTGTTCTTAACCACTATACATGAATATAACTTTGACTTACCTATTCTCAAATTTATCTTGTCTGCTAGCTTTTCTCAATTCTTTTATGGAATGAATTTAACAAATTAGCTTCCACCTCTTTTTTAAAAAAGTTTACCTGATATTTATAAGAGGAGAGGGTCTCAGAAGTATCAAACAGCTAAAGTTAAATTTGATGTTAGGGTTTATGAATTCTGCTCATTTAATGTGATTCAACCTGAATTTCAGGTGAAATTCTTACACATGGAATAACTTGCTAATCCTATTCCAAATGGTATTGGGGAAAGGGTCAATTTCACAAATGAATTTCCTATTCATTTTCCAGAGCATTTGGTTAGAATGTGAAGTCATTTAGAATAGTTTACAATAATGATTGCTAATACCTACTTAGCTCTTGCTACAGTCAAAGTGAATGTTTAATATATTTCAGAATAATACATTCCCAAAGGTTCTGCTTACATCAAACAATCATGTTCAATTTTTAATAAACCTGAAATTACGCTTTGTTCTAATGTCTTAGTTATCAAAATGTACTCTTCAACCCTATAGAGTAATAAACCAAAGTAGGTTACTTAGAAAAATGTTAGTATGCATAACTAGATGACTGTATCATCAAATTTGTATATAGACATTATAATGCCTTATTTTTCACAGTGCTTTATACTGTACACTTGCTATTCTTTTTCATTTTTCTCCATCAGTCTTTGGGCAGAGAATGGGCAGATGCCGCTATTTCTGTCCCAAACACTATATGATGAGGCTTAGAACACTGAGCAACTTTCCTCCAAATTATTCAAATGAAACATCTTGGTCTTTTAAATTTTTAAGTATATTTGCTTAATATGACTATTATCTGTGCATCTATAAGTATAATAAAGACCATAATGATAGTTATAGCTCTACATACATATATGTGAGTCTAGGACTTAAACGAAGTAGGTTTGTACTATGAGTTGGGAACGTGTTCCCAAAAGGTGTTGACGGTAGAATACTGGCATCAAGGGTAGTGCTGTTGCAAAGTTCTGAGAGTGTGAGGAGTCAGCCTCTAGTGGAAAATCTTTCCATCACTGAACGTGCACTCTTAAGAGGGATTCTGACAACCAAACCCTTCTTCTCTTTACCTCCCAGTTCATAATGTAAGTATTTCAGTATGACACATGGCCCTACCATGGGGAGCTACTTCCTAACAGACCCAAAGCAACATTCTTCACCTCCTCAGCACAGACTGGAAATGTGAGCCCAAATAAATCATGTCCTTTATATGTTGAATTTCTCAGAATTTTGTAACAGCAACAAGAAGTGAACTAACACATCTTGTAAATCATGGGTGTATTTAAATATTTTTATTTTTTAAGACTCCCTACTAGCCATTAATAATAATCAGAGCCAAATGAATCACAGTAAGCTTCAATATGTTGATTATAAGTAATCCACTCAGACTACCTAAATTAGTAGGTCCAGGTAGAGACCCGAGGAATTAGTAATTTTAAGGTGTGATTTAGATGTTTTGAAGAAATACTAGAAACTGATACCATACCTACTTAGTTGCTGAAATTCTATAACTTATCTTTTTAAGATCACCATTCCCCATCTCCCCTACTCTGAAAAAGACACTGCAGGAGATAGTGAAATAGTTACATGGAACCAGCAGTACTGTGTCATTAAAACTCCATCTGAAAGAGAAGATGAAGGTCAAACTTTTCAACAACCTCTTGGAATGATCTTAGGATGAGGAAAGAAAGCAGACTTGGTTACAGAAATGTTTATTAGTGTTGACTAGGGTTTCCCACACTGTTGTGCTTAGGTCGGTTTATTTGGCTTTATCAATAAATTAGTAAAAGGAGATTCTATCTTCTGGATTCTTTGGAGAATTTTAGGTTGTTTTTACATATCTACTGCAGTTAGAGTTACAAAGCTCTTTAAGACATATCCCCAGCTCTCTGAATTCCCTCATACTCACCTCTCCAGACAAACTTATGGACATCTAGAAGACACCAGTCTACTCCTAAACACACAGGCCTTTAACATTCAGATTTTGGGAAACATGACCTGCATTCCATTGTTCCTGTTAGTTCATTCTCACTCATGTTTCCCCACTCAGTGGGGACAAGTTTCCTGGGCAACTCCTCTAAGCCAGGCACTGTCAAGGGACTGAACTACAGACAGAATTCATCTTCAAAAGAGGGCAGAATTTCTGTCCTCCTCATTTTTGCATGTGAAAGAAGAGAGAGAAGTACACAGACAAATAAACAGTGTAATGTCATAACAGAGTTCGACCCAGCTTATCAACTTCAGTGCAGAGGGGATGGGTGAAGGGATTCCTGGGAGCCAAAGGTCAAGTGCAAGTTAGTCCAGCTAGAGAAACAAAGGGAACAATAGGTGCAGGTGCTTAGAAAAACAAACAACTCAGAGAATGGCAAAGGAAGGGACTTTTCTCTGGAGCTGGCAACAGTACCAGTTAACAACTAACACAGATCAACTTACTGACATTCATTAGTCTTCACAAATGCCAGCCCTGGAAAGTAGGTGATAAAATTATTCCCTTCTCATAGACAGCACAAGTTTCTCTCAGAGCCATCAACATTATTTGTTAAGAGACATGGAAAAGAAAGGAGATTGGGACTCGAACCCCAGTCTCAGTGTTTAACTTCATACCACTCCATACCATTTCTCTTCTTGTGGCAAGTATTATGCAGAAAAACAAAACAAAACAAAAACACTAAAGTGTCATCGAGAAACATCAAACAGGTCAGTAAAGACATTTATCCTGGGCCAGAGAGAAGGGAAATGCTTTCAATCACGCTTTAGTGTTTTTATTTCTCCTTCAATTATTTTTAGGATTTTTTTTTGTGGGGGCAGGCTCAAAAACTTCAGTCACAAGCCCACATCACAAAGCTTTGTAATCTGACCAGCCATTACTTTTCCCTTTACCAAAAGTAAACAATAAAAATTTCAAACATAATTTGATTTATTTACATATGGCTCCATTAAGAGGCATTTTTTAAACATGTTCCTACTATAAAATAAAATTTATTCGGGTTTCAATTCCCTCTTCTTTTGGTGAGCCAAAATGATTATAAATTGTAATTGATTAACTCTTAATACTGAATTTGATTTTGGATACACGATATAAACAGTCATTAAAGGAGGATTAATTTGGCTACACCAGATGGATTCCAATCTGCTTTGCAAGTTTATTACAATTCTCATTTTCTTACAAAATTGCAAAGATTGAATAGTTCTCATTGTCCTTGTGAACCTTGTAATGTCCTCATTTTTGGTTCAAGCATCTTCGGAAACTAAAGGACAAAGTCGATGCATTATAAATCACCAAATACTATTCTTAGTTTCTCACTCTGGAACTTCACTTTAAGTATCTTATCTTGTGTGCAAATTCTTGATTATATTTTAGTAGCATTAGAAAAAAGAGTTGATTTTGCAAGTGTATTACTTATAACTTTTCCAAGATACTTACTCATTATAGAGAATTGCTCAATTTCTGTCATAGTAACTTTATGAAATGTTAAATATTAAACTTTTTGGTTTAGTGCTCACTGCATGTTTTCTTTAAAATGTGCATTCCAGAGAATAAAACAAACACAAAATTGGCTTTTTGCTCTTAACGGAGAGGGCTGCTTCATACTTTCTTCCTTAGGATTACCATTCAATAGAAATAAAAGGTTTCCATTATTTCCATCATAGCCCTGAGGAATTTCCTACCCAGAGAAAGAGATCCTGAGAAGAACTTCGTCCAGATGGGCGGGCTATTTCCAAGAGAAAGGCAGAAATGGAAAGAGTTGTCAACAGAGGGAAAAAGTCGCAAGCAGAAATATCAGGAATGCATGTCTACTTCTCCCCTAAATGGTAAGTGGGTGCTATAAAACAGCAGAATACACAAAAATACACACACACACACACACACACACACACACACACACACACACACACTCAGCAAAGAAAGAAACCAGAAACTTAGTCTTTACAAAAACAATGGGAATTGGGGGGGCAAACACCGAAAGATTAAACCATGAAATGAAATAGATGTAAGTAGAGAAAATCAGGTTCAAAAACAAAATGAGATTCCAAAGACACAGAGAAACACAACACACACACACACACACACACACACACACACACACACACACACACACGCACAGAGAGAGAGAAAGATAAGAAGTGAGACACTACACAAAACAGCTTTTAAAAGCTAACAAAGACAAGTAAATAAATAAATAGAAACCAATTACCTCTTCAGATGGAGGTATTGGAAATTAATTCATGTTTTGAAAGTGAAAAATTCTAAGACACTTATACAGAACAAAACTGTGTGGTGAAAGTTGCAGGACCCTGCAGGGAAGAAGCTATGGCTGAACAGCCCTTGCCCTTGAGGATGGAAGGAGGGGCCGGTGTAGTTGCACAGTCTGGCTCTGGGGTCTGCAGGATGTCCAGTTGCTGAATGGGTGGAGATCTCTCACTGGGACTCAGAGTCAATGGGGAACACAGCAGTAGTCAGTCCACAGCAGTGATTCTCAGTGGAAGAGGATCTGGCCTGCTCCATGGTGCCCTGGCAATGTCTGCAGATATTTTCACTGTGACAGCATCTGAAATGTTACCACTGACATCTAATGTGTAAAGGCCAGGGATGCTGCTAAACACTCTAGACCGCTCAGAACTATCCTATCAACAAAGAGGACCACCCAGGCCAAGATGTCAGCAGTGGAGCTACTGAAAAATATTATCCCCCAGTCAGCTCTCAGGAGGAGAAAAGCCTCTGCATCCATTTGGCAAGTGGAATGTGCCATCCCTGGAATAGAACCAAGAATCCAGATGTCAAAACTTCCAAACCATCTTCTTCTAGCCTCATAGTGTTCGAGTTCGGACAGACTGCTTGAGAGATTGGGGGCAGCCTGTTAGGAGACTTGAGTTTATTACTTAGCTGAGTAGTTTTTGGAAAGAATCCCGGTTGGATTTCCTTTGGCTTCCAGGAAAGTGGAAGGTTACGATAAGAACACTGTTCCCCTTTCAGAGTCTAAACGCTGTTTGTAAGAATGAAAAAGAAAAAGCAAGGAACAACTTCTTGAAAGCAATTGTACTTTTAGTATCTGATACTTGAGCAATATTATTTTATTTATTATCATTTGAAATAATCTTAACTTTCCAGAAGATATATATGGAAACCACATTCAACAGATTTAGATAATAGCTGGGCTGGATATGGTTTGAGACGATGCTTACAATATTTCTGAGATCCCTGACCCTTGATTCTGGGGCAACAGCCTTCATGATTATCTTTGGTGTCTCTTTTGAAGTCTGCACAGCGAGGAGGTGGAGAGGGGTAGTGCCATCATGAGCACCCAGATAGCGGAGACGATGGGGAAATGAGTTCAAATTGTAACAGTGAGAACCCGAAAAGCGCCCCTCCCCCATAAAAAGGGCAATGGCTACCCTGGTCTAACCAACAGTTGCCTTTATGAGAACATTTCTTTATTACTTTGAAGTATATATGACTTCATATATATATATATATATATATATATATATATATTGTATATGTAAATAGACTATATATGCAAATATATAAAAATATATATATTCTGACTCGAAGACGGAAAACAGTGTAACTAAAGCATAGGAATTTGCAGGCTGAATTTGATCCTAATAGGGTCATTCTGTGACCTTCAGGTACTTATAATTTAAATAACTTATAATTGAATTTAATCCAATTTATAATTTAATCTGATTGCCTCAAAAGACCATCAAATAACTAACAAAAGCTTGAATGCAAAGGCTAAAATGCAAATACTTTTTAAAACATAAGGTCATACACACTCAGTTCTCTCATTCTTCACATCCAGTCCACAAGCACATTCTAGCAGAGCAACATTCAAAATATATCTTATATCCAAAGCTACTGTCTTGGTCCAGGTTTCTAGCATTACCAAGCTGGCTAAACTGTAAGCCTCCAACCTGGTCCTCATGCTTTCATTCTGGCCCCTTTGCACCAAATGCTTCGAACACATCAGCCAGAGTTACACTGTGATATAGTATCTTGTTATTTTTCTGCCTTCAAAACACTTCATCTTGCTGTCCTGAAGCATCCTGCTCCTATCCATCTAGTCCTCTCCTGCCTTGCCCTCCTTTCCTACTCTCCTATTTGCTTCCTTCTCTCTAGACACGTTGCTTACCCAACAACCCTGTACCACACACTGACCTCAGGACCTTTGCATTTGCTGCCCCCTTAAGAGTGAATGCTTCACCCACACAGCTACATATGTTGCTTGTTCCTTCTATTCAGGGATCCCCAAATACTTTCTTCACCATCTCTGAGACAGTATGACACACTTTTCTCCTCACCCTATCCCTCTATACCTGTGCCCTGAGGTAGCTGTCTTCATTCATTTGCTATTTACATGCTTTGGGACGGTATCCCATACAAGGTATGTTCTTTCCTGTTTATATGCAAGTCTTTTTCAGGCAGGTATTGGTGCCTATTCATTAGTTTATCCCAAGCATGTTGATCTGTCACAAAATAGATGCTCAATTAATATCTGTTAGAGAAATAAGTGAATGAAGGAACATAGACCTCTGAGATGGAAAATATAAAATATCATGTCGATATGTTTACAGATAATGCATCTAGAGCCTCTCTTCTATCATCATGACCATTATTATCACTTAAAACTAGGTAAAATTGCTAGGTGGTGTTAATGACTTGGACTTAACTGAAGGCTTCTTAGTCTTCTGGGGCAAGTTAAGTTGGATCAACACAAGTTCCCTCAACTCACATACCAAGGCTTTGGGCTAACTGATAGACCAAATTCCCCCTGCCAGTTTCCCTTCCTTTCTCCCCTTTCCTCTCCATCTCCTTCTTTCTGTCTTTACTTCTGTCTTTCTTTACTTCCATCTTTCTTTCTCTCTTTCTCTCTCTCTTTCTTTTTTTCTATCTTTCCTTCCTTCCTTCCTTCCTTCCTTCCTTCCTTCCTTCCTTCCTTTCATTCTTTCTCTTATTCCCTTCATGTTTCCTTTCAAACACATTTATTATTTTTGGTCTCTTTCTCTTCCCATGTCTCCCTAGGAATCTCCCAGTTTGGCTTGGCAGGGTTCCATACCCACCTTCATAAACCTCTTGTATACACGGCACAAGATCTCTGGAAGTTCCCAGATCAATGGCTGTTTGAAAAGTCCTCTTTGTGCTCTTTTTATGACCCAAAAACTTCCACTAGTGAGTCATCCCACCCCCATCAACATCACTGCCCACTATGACTTTCCTCCACGGTAGAAACTTGGAAATCAGTTAGGTCTATACTTGTGTTCTTTCTCATTTGTCATTCCCCAAACACCAGTCATTTATACTGCAGTAAACAGTACATTAGCCACCAGACAGTTCCTAATCTGTCATCCCTTTCATTTGATCCACTGTATCTATTCAAGGAAGGAACTGTGTGGAAAGATTTGCACTTGCTAATGAGGAGTCAGGTGGCTCACCTTGCTCACCATTTGTTCTTGGGAGAGTAGGTGGAGGGTGCTACAAAGAAAGTCAAGGTCTGACCTCCTGTTTTTTCTGATTTCCTGTTCCAGATTCCAGCTTAGAGAAGACATTTAAGGAATGTCAGAATACATAGATAGCCATTACACCCCTGCGATATAGAGCTAATCATTTTATTTATTTTCTTTCTCTTTTAAAAAAATGTCTTACTTGGGGGGGAAAGGTATCACTATATGGTTCAGGTTGGCCTGGAACTCGCTATGTTGTCCAGGTCTTGAATTTGTAATGATTCTCCTGCCTCAGCCTCCCAAGTGTTGGGATTATAGGCATGTCTTTGCAAGCCCAGCTGATCTCAATATTTTATATTACCTACCTTGCTCTGCCAAAATGCAAAGCATATAATAAATATGAAAAAAGAAGTCATTATATTTTCCAGTGGCTGGACATACTCCTGTTTCTGCCATCAACTTTGAGCATAACAACAATAACATTAAAAGCTGACATTCACTGGACACTCGATGTATGTCATAGTAAAAATATACTTCACCTCAAATTTTCCTGATACAATATTATGAGGTACCTAACACCATCATCCTGGTTATTACAAAAAATAAGTCTTCTCAGGGTTGACTCATTTACACAGCTAGTAACTGATAACCCAAAATTATTGAGTTCTGGTCTGTGTGACTCAAAAGATAAGCTCTAAAGTAGATGGCTTTGCTCTTTCTTCCTGGTGGTAGAAACCAAGAGGACTGGTTGACTCTCACCATTCTTCGGTCTTGGGAAAAGCTCTGCATCTTTTTCTTCAGCACAGAGTACAGGCAAAGAAAAGGCACACACACCAGCATTCCCAGGCCCTGGTCTCTGCAGGGACATGCTGTCCCAGGTGAAGTTCTATGACCCTGTGAAGCTGATTCCTGACCCCTTATGTACACCACTACTCCGGTAGCTTGCCCCCTAACTGAGGAGGACCTTACCCTGTAGAAATCTAAATTCAGGCTGCCCTACATAGGCCGCAGACATATTTCAGGCAAGCGACAGTGAACTGCGATCACACAGCAGCATGTTTCATTCATATTAACCTGTCCTGGCATTATAACTGGCAACTAGAGGTAAGAGAGTCTTTATTCTGGATCTGATTCTGCATCCCGCGGCCATCTATTCTCCCAGCTGTTCCATTTTCTGTTTTGCTTTGTTTCATAAAGATAGTCATTTAACTTCCCGTCATCTCCAGCTCCTAATTGCCACAACCAGATGGAATAACTCACTGCTGGCTGAATTGGAGACTATTTCATTCTGTGACATTGACTGAGAGAGTCCACGTCCCCACAGGAGAATTCTGATTGAATCACTTGGTTACTACTCCTCCCAACATCTGGCAAGGTTTTGCTTTTCCTTTGTATTAGAAAGAAAAGAATTCATGTTTTTTTCACATTCCAAATAAATATATATAAGTAATGTTTTTAATTATAAAAATCAACAGATAGAGACTTCTGTGTCAGTTTTTGTTTTAAACATTTGAATAAAGTACATAGAAATCTTTATTCTGTCTAATATATGTATGAGCATATGTATAATATATTGATATATATATATTCATACATATATGAGTCACATATGATTCTTGCTCATGTATGTGCCTCTCTCACAATTCTTGCTGATTAGATATACTCTATCACCCCTCTCCCTAGGTACCCCTTTCTCAGAAGCAGGGTTCCTGTGCGTGATCGGAGGTGATGGAACCCTTGAGCTGACAGCCCACAAACTACCATTGATCCTCATTAAACACCTAAGACGTGAGAGTTATTTTCACATACCTCAGTTGCCACAGGTCAACACTTTGACAAACATTCAAAGATTTCCTTTCCGCTCTTAATTACAAGCTAAATAAATCTCAAACACTTCTGCAGTTCTGTTACAGGGGCAATATTTTTCCCTATTGAAAAGAGTCTATAGGACTCCCTGGTAGAAAATATTGTCTCCCCTGGATCAATCTTCTTTTTTAAATACACCTTTCGTATTTTCTCTGTACAGATAGGAAGAAGGAAAAGCCAATATGTAGTGAGTACCTATGTGCCACATAATAGGCTGTAGATCTCTCCTCTTTTAACTATTACACTCTAAAAGGTGGTGATAATTTTCAGCCAAATATTTCAATAAGCAAATTCATCTTGGAAATATCAGTTATGTACTCAAGACCACACAGCCACAAGGAGATGGTGCCACCATTTGATAACAAGCCCATGTGACTTCAATATTCCCATTTCCCCACTTCAATGTTTCTCTGTACAAAGAATGACGTATGACATGAATGTGGTCATTTATACACTAACCTTTACATAACTGATGTTGTAAATTGATTCAGTTAAGATCATTTGATCAGCCACATTCCATTAGTGCTGCTTTCCCTACAAGAGCTTAAAAGCCCAAATTCAATTTCCTAGTTTTTCCTGCATCTATAGATGGCATCTGCCATGGTTCTGAACAAGGCCAACTGAGGGAAAATACCTGGGTTTCTACTGTTCCATTTCTCCTGCTGGGGGTGGGGTGCAGTGATTGGACAGTGATTTGGAGGCAGGACACGGGAAGGCCAGAGTCAAACACAGAGCAAGACTCATCGACGGATAGACAGAGTAGTGAGTGGAGCAGCCGGGCACACCTCAAGGTTCTTCTGTACTTAACACCACCCACCCCGGCTGGTTCAGCCAACGTTGGTTAGCTGGGATTTCTGTGAGCTGCTACTGCTACTGCTACTGAACAAAGTCACCCATCACAAAAGAAAATAATCCAGCCTCAGGAGGGGACATCTCCTGGAAGACAAACTGCTTCCATTGAAGGACTATATAAAAAGGAGCATTTTATAGAGCTTTAGAGTTTAGAGAAAGTGTTCAGGAAAGAGAGATCAATACGCCAGGAGAAGAGAGGATAAATTTCATAGAAGGAGGAGCAATTGATCTGAATCTTTTCTAGGGGGAAGGAAGAGGAGCCCTTTCCATGGGGGCCTAGAGGGTGAGACAAGGTGCTGGGAGAACACACCTTGCATCCTTTGGGGTGCAAACAGCTACACAGATGTAAAGAGGTTGGGTAATTGGGGTGGTGTAGACAGCACTGGGCTGTAATGATGGATTATTCAGAGCCTGATGTTATGCTGGAACAGCCCTGTATAGTACGCGGCAGCAATGAATCAAAGTGAGGCTTAAGACATTGAATCTGAGAGCTGTGGACAAGACTGGCTGGTGGACAGCTGGAGTCAGAAGATCCAAGCAAACCACAGTTGTGCAGGAGCAAAGATGCTGTGTCAGAGGGAAGGTATGGTGCTGGACACTAAAGAATGGATTACAGAAGGAGAAAGAGATGGATAAATTAGAACATGTGGCTAACACCTAAAGGGAGGAGAATCATGGAAAATTTGAGAATATCGAGTCTGGAGGAAAACTGGCTTTACAGGGAGTCAGTGTGGAGTCACATGACTTTCTGTTCATCAGTAGCACTTTGCATCTCAATGGCTCCCTCTAGGGCGCACAAGGGCTTTGGCTGATCTTGATCTGTTGCGTTAGAGTTAATGTGACTTAACAGCTGCTCAATAAATATTTTCTATGAGCAGCTATTACTATTGGCAAGTTGAAAAAATTAAGAAGTCACCTGTTCCATAGGTGCAAGATTTCATCAGGGCAAATGAATTCTCAGTATTTTTGAGAGACTGATGGAGTAGTGATATCAGAACTGTAAATATAAGTATAGCTTTGGAAATAATTATATCACTATACAAATTATAGTGTCCTTTGATCCCTGAAGAGGTACTGTTACCATGGGAATGGCTTCAGATCAATAGTAGGAACAGCACCTTTATAGCCAAATGACACTCTAAACTGCCAGCTGCTCCAGAGTCCCAGCTGCCCACAAATGTCTCCTCTTTCTATCCTCACCTCATTCCAATGCAGTAACTCCTGACTTACTAACATTTAAGCTGTGAACTTTCCTAGGTGTACTGAATAAGATTCACAGGTTTAGGTATAAGACTGTATAAGGTTCACAGGTATACTATAAAAGACTCACATGTGTACCATGCAATATTCACATGTGCACCTTAGAATATTCACATGTGACCATGTAAGATTCACAGATGTACTTTACAAGATACACAGATGTACCATGTAAGATTCACAGGTGTGCTGTGTAAGACTCACAGGTGCATCATGTAAGATTCATAGGTGTCCTGTATGATACTCACTTGGTTGGATGATGAAGGAATCTGGTTTATGAATGTTCTCCCAAGAGGGAACTCTTTCTGGAGTAGGTAACTCAGTGCACTAAACTGAGATGGCTTCTGCTCCTCTGTGTGTGTGTATGTGTGTGCACATATGTTTGTGTAAGGACTGTGACATGGCACACTGGGACTTATCATAGTTATCAGCCAAGAGTTCTGATCTCTGTCATTTCCTTAAACTCCTGATGTCCTTGTGTTTTGGCAGACCAGAAAAAGAAAGCAGAAGTGGGGGTGGGGGAGGAAAGAGAAAATCTTCTAGTGCTTTCCAGAAGCTACAGGCTGCGATATATGAACAGTAAGCAGCAACAGTCCTGTGTGTGTAAGAATGAATCCAAAGTCATTTCCTTCAGTTTCAAATGGAGGCGCAGCAGCTCACATCATTCTGAAAACCAAGTGTGCCTGACACTGTTCTAGTGATTTAACTCCAGCTCATTTAACACTCCTTGAACATATACAGTGAATGATTCCTGGTGGAAGCTAAATTATAAAATAAAGTATAAGGAACACAGGCCACTCACAGTATGAATGTTGCACTTGGCTATCTATCCTTCTGCCAGGAAGGCCGCTTTCAAGACCACCACACTCTCACGTTACTGAATCCTACACAAGTACCTTCACCCGAGACGTCTTCTTTGCCTTTTCTTCTTATTATTTGGTTATTCCCATGATGTTTACAACTACACCCAGAAAAGTGTACTTGCTTATTCGGTCTCTGTCACTTAAGGTGAGTTGCACAGACTCAGTTCGCCTTTCTGTGACTGTCTCTGGGTGTCCAAAACTTAATATGACTGGGCACAGAGTAATTTCTAAATGACCATGTAAGGAAATTATATGACTTCCAAAGACAATAAGGATGTGTCTTCCATCTTTAAAAGTCACATTTCCTGGTTTCCATCCCCAAAGTCAGACAATGTTATCCAAAAAATAAAGAAATGGCAAGAGCATCGCCAAGTGTCCTTTCTGATACCTTTGGGCTCCCTGCTCCTCTTCATCAATGAGAGTGCTTAGCAGAAGCAGTGCCCAGACCATGGATTGGCTGAATTCTTTCCTTGTGCATCCCTGGCAACTGGGACCCCGTTCCTCATCCTTTTCAAATGGATTTCATGCAGTTGACCCTTGCTCAGAAGGCCCCTACCCTCCAAATTACCTCTTACCTAATCGGAAGTAATGGGAGCTCTGTTTGAGGCTAATGAAGACATGGTGGCCCAAGCCCTGTTTGTAAAGCGCAGTACCATTAGGGAAGATTAATCACCTTTTAACCAGCACTTCTGCATTCTGGCTTCAAGCAGCCGGAGAGGAGAGGGAAGCATCCATCACTTCATCCAAGCAACTCCGAATACTGCTGGCGTCATGCATCAGGGAAGCACTGACCTGCCGCAGCGGGGGTGGGGTGGGGGACAAAAGCGCAAGGGTGTTTGGATAAATCTGGACACAGACATCACGCTGTGGTGGAGAATGGGGCAGAGTGTTGTGAAGTCCTGGAATAACACGTGGCTCCTGCAATTTGTTGTGCGATCCCAGTATCAATGGTGTACAAAAGTAAGAAATCTCGCTTCCCCATCAGTGGATTGACCACTCCCTCATTCTGTTTAGATACAAACTTAGAGGACAGAAACCACAAGTATTTTTGAAATGAAGATTGGATAACCTAACATATAAGTAATGTCTGAGGAAGCATTTAGTTCCTATTTGCAAATGGTGCCTTGTATTAGCTTGGGCTCTTTAGTTCAGATTTCTTTCTTCCAAATTCTTGCACCAAACCTAAAATTAAATTCAAGAAAGTATCTCTTTCCTAATTTTGAATCCCAAGCAAATGCTTATGTACCCTGAATATACAGGACTTGACCTATTCTGGGTTCATAACATTTCCAGACTTCAGATGCTTGAGCTCTTGTAAAGCATCCTAAAATATAAAACTCAACAATGGCAGGTGACATGCATTTCTGTACAGTGACACTTTGCATCTCAAACAATCTATTGATGCCTAAACACACAAAGAACCAGAAATAGATGCAGGTCAGTGACCCCAGTGCAATGGTTGAGAATGTGCTGCTTCATTGTGAGGTTGAACTGTCCACTTGCAGGACGGAGTGGGCTGATATTGCTGCCCACTGGAGCCTGCAGAATGACCTCATCTCCATCAATGCATTCTTTACTCACTGCATGGCACAGAGGCAAACCGACAAGTGATCCTGTTTAATATGAAGACCCTCCATAAGACTCCTGTGATGCTTCCAATGTGTAGGCATTCCTGGGCCAACTGTCCTCATTATTCATATAGCCTTGCGTTTCTGTATTAAGAGCCCATTGTTTATACTACTTCTCACGGTGCTTATCACATGCCATCTGGTATTAGAACAAATTGCATACTCATCCTCTCTACTAGATTGTAAACTCTTGAAGCATGGGCCGAAAATCACACTCATCCATTGATTCCCTGAAGTGGCTGGCACTTTCCAAGTGAATAGAGGCACTTAATAAACATCAGTAGAATTAGATTTTTTGAAGAGACCCATACATCAAAAGAAGTAAAATGAAATTAATTTATTTGAAGCTTATTAAGATGCACTTTCTCCTCTCCATCCAGTGCACTAGAAATTCAAGCCAGCATGATGTGAAGAGCATCTTTAGGATCAAAATTAAAGACCATTGTTCTTCACCCTTTGGCCACAGCTATGTAAAATGGTGTATGCTGGCAAAGAAGACCCATGTCCACAACCTTGAAACCCCTCTTAACAAAGCTGCTGAGGCTGAGAAAATTCATTCATACTTCTGAGCCTCAGATTCCCTATACACCAACTTATAGAGAGCATCAGGATATTTCACATATATATCAAGTGTCCAGCACCGTCTGCAGTCACTAGTTCACAATGAGCACTTCTATAAAAGTTATGCACTTCCTGCGGCAAGATGAAACTTCTGAATCTAAACTTACTAAATAGCACAGTACAGAGATTTCATATCTAAATTCAAAAGTAAACTGAAAAAAAATCTTCTGAAAAGACACTTAGACTTCAGAAGCCAGTGGAAGTTAAAGCACCCACTGTAATATTCAGATTGGTGGACACAGATGCAGAAGTGTACGCACATGTCTGTGTGTGTGCAATACAATGTGCATAAGCAAAGTACAATTTTAAAGCAGACATTGGTCCACTCCGCTCACTGTCAGAAAAGCCCTCAGTGTGAACGGTGGGGCTTGGATTGTTCCTGTGGAGATGCCCTTATGTGCCACATGCTTTACTTTACCAAAGATCAAAAACGACAAACTTGGCTTTTAAATGTCCTCGAGCAGGCTTTCTGTTTGATGTCACCTAACTTCTCCCCTATAGTTAACTCAGGCTCACCACCCTGCAGGCTTGTCCTCAGCAGAAAGCCAGGCTGCACCTTCAGGAGGGCCTTGAGGCCACGTCCCGCCTTCTGCACCTTTCCTTCTCCTGCCTCAGCTTTTACTTCCCTCTTCTTTTCTCATCGTTTCTCATCACTTTGTCTCTCCCGAATGCCCCACTCCTTGCTTCCCCTACCCCAACACGGGCAACTCAGTCTTTCTGTGTAAATTGCCACATCTACCCCTTCATCCTCTGTCCCCTCACCACTTCCACTCAACATCCGGGACCTTTGCTCTTTCCACCCCTCAACACTGGCATGATCTCTCAGAGAATTTGCAGCTGTCCTCCCAGACATCTCTGCTGTGTGTAAAACTCTACCCTGCTAAGCTGTGTCCCTGAGTGGCTCAGAGTCTTTCGTGTCTTTCTAAGCATCTTTCTCTGTGACAACCACTCTCCAAATTCTCATGCACCTGGATAGTTCCTCCCCGGCTTTGGCGCTGTTCCAATTCAGTGTCTCCTTTCTTTTCATCTGTCTTCATATCACTTAATCACTCTTTTGTTATACATATTCACTTACCTATTTATCTATTATCTCTCTGCCTAACAGCTACTAAATTAGATGGGAAGTTATTTGAAAAGACTCGTGATCCTGCAATGTATAGTACAGACAAATGAGTGTATAATTATGCAAATAACAGCAGTTAGGTTCATGCCTTTTGGTAATGCCAGTTATTTCCACCTTCTTGAGCCACTTTCTTTACCAGACATCCTATCACCACGGTTTATGATTGCCCCGAGTGAGCTCAGAGTCACCCATGTCAACCGACCTTCCCTTAGGAGCAAACGCAGGACTTGAGGACAGGCCACTCTTTCCAATGCACCTTCCCCTACATGACCTGGGCTGAGCGAATGCTAGTAGGATCCATTATAATAGGAAGCAGAACAGAAACTTTTTTCCCAGCTCTGGGAAACATCGGAGAAAGGCTTCACTCAGTGAGGAGCTAAAAATTAAACTAGTTTTGAAGGATGAATAGGATTATGATAAGTGGAGAAAAGATGGGAAAGCAGATGTTTGATTAGCAGCTATAATTTCTCAGCGTCAGAGTGGGAATGCTCAGGAGCCAGAAGCACCTGGGTATTTTAGCAACATCCATTTAAAAAGGATAATTTTTATTCTTAAAAAGACAATTTATTCTCTTGAAGTAAATATGGAGATGCCCCAAGTAGGTTTGCTGCACAAGTTTTGAAAAACTAAGACAAGGGAGAGTCTGAAGACTGGCTGGGTTTATTTACTACATATCCATTATTGACTCATGTATTCATTCTGCATGCTTTTATGAGGCGATCTACTATGCCAGAGATTCAGCAGTGGGAAAATGAATAAAACCCTGTCCACAGGAGCCTATAATCCTGTACAGTGAGATAACTTGGTGGGAAAAGACAATAATGGTAAAATGATTATCACAAAGCTATCAACAGAGAACCCTGGGGCCCAAGAAATGGGAGATACACCTCTGATGCACACAGAATGGCCAGGGGAATGAGAGAAAAAGGGAAAGGAGTAGCATGGGGAAAAAAAATAGTTCTCATTCAACCTTCCTTGAATTTTGCATATTTTTTCATATTTTGCATGTTTTTGCATATTTTATTCATTCATTCACTTGTTCATTTAATCATTCATTCATTCAGAGAAAGGTCACTATGTAGCCCATTCCAGCCTCAAAATCACTATGCTGCTCAGGCTGGTCCTAACATTGCAATCGTTCCCCAGGCTGCTGAGTGCTGGGATCACAGACACACAAAACGGTGTCCAGCTGGTCTTTTTATTTTATTTCAGAGCATCCGACTTTACCAAATCTGTCACTGTAAGATAGTGTTGCCCCCACTAGAGAGTGATGAAGGCATCCTCATACTTCTCTTCCACAGACGCTAATGTGCAGTGTGTGGTGCCAGACTAGGACCAGCAGATGCAAACAGGAAATGCCCACAGACATGATTTCAGAGGCTTCTGGGGAGGGAAGTGTTCATTCTTTATATCCTTTCCCTGCAGCCCAGTCATTCAGTCTCCACGCAGGCACAGCAAACATTCTCGGAGTGCCTCCCCCACCCTGCACATTGTGAAGAATATTCACACTGCCCTAACTACTGTGAAAATTTGCTTTGGTCACGCTAGATAAATCAGATAATTTCTCATCCATGGTGACTTTTCCTACCTGTCCTCCATGCCACTTGCGTAATGTCACAAGCTCCACAGCCTACAGGTTGAACTATTACAGCATGAGGCCCATAGTGGGATCCCAAATAAAATGGAGATGAGACGAGAGATAGCAGGAAAACACTTAATGGGGAGTGTGCAAGGCAGTATGAAATTCAGACATGGTAAGACTAAGTGCATGGCGCAGTTTCATAGTCGGCTGAAGTTCAACAGCATCATGGACAGGACTGGTTGCTTGGCAGACTAGAGGAGCTCTTTAGAAAGAGTGGGTGAGCTCACACCCATCCAAGGGGTGAATCACATCTGAGAAGGTGTCAGTCATCTGATCCACACAATCATAATTTGGGATATAATCCCTACTTTCTCAAGAGGGTTGAACCCCGATCTGAGGGTCCCCCCCTGGGCAGATAATAAAGGGGTCAGCACTCCATTCCTTTTATGACTATGTGAGGCTCTGTGTATGGAAGACAGATGGGGCAGCTGACATGCAGTGTCTGGGCTGCCTGAGACTTTTCTTCATTCATGACCTCACCTGGGCCTGATTCTCTCAAGTCAATCCCACATCCCCTTTGTTGTTTGCAGTATGTGTTGGCTGTTTATAGTCAGATTTACTGCTGAGCACTGGTGGGATCCATTATAATAGGGATGTCCGCATGATTCTTATATCTAGAAGCTTTGCCTGGACAGGGAGAGCTACAGGTGTAAGAAGTAAGGCTATTAATTATAGGAATGTTAAATTTTTAGCTCTGAGTCATTCTATTAGACAAGAGTTCAATAAATCTCAAATAGCGCAGATTAGATTGAGTTCTTTGGCTGAATGTATCCAGAACAACTTGAGTTTCTTCTTTGACAACATCCATCACTCTTGTGCCTATTTATTTAATGCCTGTGGTCTCTACCTAGTTACAAACTACAAAGGCTGATGAAATGTCTGTCATTTACAGGTGCTAGCTCTTGCATCTAGCATACTCTTAAAATAAGGTAGGTAGACAGGATATTTGTTGAGTTTAGTAAAAATACTTAGGAATCTTTTGTAGCTATTTAAGTGAGCTTTCAAATCTAAAATTATTCTTTGAGCCCTTACTTAAGGAACTTTTAAAACAACAAACAAAAAAGCTTGGAGCCCAACACAGATTATCTTGGATGTGAAATAAAGAAGTCAACCATTGTGGACCTCGAGGTTCTGGGTGTATGTTACAGAAAGATTTCTTCCCACTGTACTTAGCTACTTGGATGCAGAACCTGCCAACTCCCAGCAAGCTGTGTGGGCCTGCGGCTGGCTGCTTCATCTGACAGAAAGAGCAATGTATGAGCCTAAGGAGACACGGGGAAGGGAAGAAGGCGACACTCAATTTAGAAAATCACTAATGTCAAGGAGCCCACACTTTCAGACTTGGCCCTAACACTAAAGAGCGACTTGAGAGCCTCCTTTAAGAGTACCAAGTAGAGATTTTTGAGAACAGAGGAGATATCTACACTGGAGAGGCTAGAAATCCTGAAGTTGAAAAGAATTTATATCATATTGAAAGAGCTATAAGGATTCCACTCCCTGCTGTAGAGTAATGTTTACCAGTCAGTGTCAGAGTGCTGCGCTTACACATACTTCAGCACTGCACGTCACAGGACAAGGATACTGCCTCCCTCTAGACAGAAAAAAGTCACCTGGATGTCATGATCCAGGTCTTGTTGGGATGACCAAGATGTGCAGTAGAAATTAAAGTCTAGACTGATAGGCCTGGGCCTGGAGGGAAGAATGTTCTGCTCCAGGCTTTGCTCTCTTCAGTTTAGGCTCAGTATTCTAGTTATGCTTCAGGAGCTGAAGACAAAGTTGGCCCTGGAGGAAACTGTTAAAAAAAAAAAAAACAGGATAGAAAACAAGGGCCACAGGCTGTGCCCTGAGCCACCATAGCCATAGCAATGTCCCTCCCTCCCAACACTCCAATCCATCGGATGTCTCCCACTGGTGCTTGTTCCCAATGTGGGACAGGTCTACTACACATTCCTGGGACAGGCAGCGGGTAGAGAAACATGGTTCTCACAGTTGAAGCCATGGAGACCATGAAAGGCCCTCAGCAACCAGGAGGGATCCAATCATACTTTCTAAGGCAGATATTCACTACTCAGCCACTTTGGAAATGATGGCGCTGACCACCCTTAATCTGACTACTTGGGTTTTCATTCATGATCTTAGAAACTTAAGCTTTAATGACCTGTCAGAAACAAAAAAGTGTTATAGATTTCATGAAAGCAAAGATACTTTCTTCTGTCTTATTTTTACTTCCAATGTCAAACACGGCAGCTGCTACACAGTAAGGATTTTGTAAATATTTGATGCAAATTAACCAATGGATTTTATATTTTGCTTTTGTGTATCAGTAATAATAATGATGAATGAATGCATTAAAACCAGCATTCATTTTTGCAATATATAAGTCCTGTGAGATATTTATTTATAGATTGTCAGGGATTGGATGGTCAATAAATGGTTGGTTTGAAAAAGATTTTGTAAGTATTAAATGATTAAGGGAAAAAAGATCCATTGAATGAAGTTTCTGATTTAGCATTTTGTAATCAACAAGGTGGTTAGCAAAATCTAATGTGAATAGAAATGCATTCAGCATTTCAAAGACAAAGGCTTCCTTGAAAGAAGCTAATAATTCCTTTGAGAGCATTTCCTCCCCACAGAAAGTGAAATGGGCTGTTACTAGGATTTTGTCTTTGTTTTAGCAGGTACTTAATACCAACATTGTGTAAGGAGCTTTGGTATACAGAGAATCAGGCATACAACTGGTTTGTTTTAAATCCTGGCTCTCAACAAAGCACAAGAAACCAAAGATAGAGTCACCAAGAAACAGAATAAATTCACAAGAGTTACCATCTATGGAGCTTGAGGAAGCTATTATTCTACTCAAGCAAGAAAGATATTTCTGACCTTCTTTAAATCACACTTTCATTTGGGAAAGACTCAGAAACAGTAATAGGCTTTAAACAAATCAGAAACCCCTTCTGATTTAATTTTTGATTTCAAACTTCTGGAATAAATTTGACTGCATATATTCTCAAGTGAATTTTGTACAAGCAAATCTGAAAAGTCTTTGAGCTACTTCCATACCATCATCCACATCCACACACAAACACAACATATCCCCATTCCATCTTCAGATATGGTAAATCAAGCAGAGAATAGGAGACTCAAAATCAACCTCAAAAACATCCCTGTGAATTTCTTCTTGAAAAATGCCAAAGAATATATTCTTAGCTTAACAAAGGTTAAAATGAGTATGATCACAGCTAAACCCTTACAAGGGTTCTCTGTTTTTAATCTGAGGAGGAAAATAGCAAACATTTCTTTAGTAATTAAGCCAAGGAGCTCATCTGTTCTTCAAAAAAACACAATTCCTGAGTTCAAGAAGGACAATCAAGCTTTAGAATTTCCCAGAGAGGAAGACCTTGATAAATGGCAAGCCAGTCTGAAGGAGGGCAGCACACCTACTCACTGAGGTCTATAAAATGGGGATAAATGGGAGAACCTTTTCCCAAGATTCTGTGGGGAATGCCTCAGAGCCTACTTTGAAGTATCTCCCATAGATAGCTTTATAAAGTAAGTCTCATCCAACTCAGTCTGAATGTCTTATCAATCTCTATGGCTACAGCACCTACCTAATTCCCAAATGTCCAATTCCCTCCCATACAGCAGATGTTCATAAATAAAATAGATATTAGTGCACAATTAAGCCATTTGCAGAATTCCTGTGTTTGTATCACTGACTACCTCATATGATAGTCCTATCTCAAAAACAAAAAAACAAACAAAAAAACTACTCCTCGATGCAGGAACTTGTCAATAAATAGTCTTTGCAGGGTAACAGAAATAGAAAGAACTCAGGCTTTGTAGACAGCATGAAGAGTAAAGTTTTATTGAATTTTGACCAATGATATTTATCATCACAACTAACTGCTTACGTCAAACCCCAGTTCTTCTTCACATCAAAGGGGTCTAGATCATTACTTCCTCCCCTTTTCAGCTCCACTGACATTAAAACGTAAATAAGGCGAAAAAGTGTTGGCCTCGGTGTGTGTTCTGCAGCCATCTCAGCAGCTGCTGTTCCTACTGGGAACACCCAGAGGACATACGCAGTCGAGCACGGGTTTGGTCACTTCCTGTGACTTATCTCTCTCTGGAGGAAGACATTTTTATTGCAAGTGCATCCTGTTGAGATGCTGACGAGAAAACTTCACTGCTTCCAAGTGTTGATGCTCTTTTCCAATAGAAGTGAATACAAATTATGGCAGGAAAGTTGAAAAGAAGAATGTCCAAAAATTTCAAGTGCATTTAATTATCTTGATTATAAAGAGGGAAAATGATAGAGAAAATTCAAACTGGGGGAAAAAAAAAAAACACCTGGCACATTCCTCTTAATCAGCCTCGAATTGCCTTTTTGCTGGACCAACATCAAAGCAGTGGAAGGAAGGAAAAAAAAAAAAAATCCATCCCATTGAATTTACCTTTAAGACCAAAGCACCACCTAGTGGTCAGAACAGAAAACAATGACTATTATAGGAGATCTTTTAAACCCAACCCATACTTTCTTGGATTATCAGTCTCTCCATGTCTAGTGAGTTATATATTCTCTTTTTAAAATTTATGCTAAAATTAATTGAAGATCTTTTACAAAGAAAGAACAAATAACAACTTTTTTATTATTTCCCAAACCTGTTAGCACAAACACTTGGGGCCTCTACGTAAATAGAGCTGTGTGGGCTGCTCACCATCTGTGCTGAGGGTTGTTTGCCAAGTACACTCTTTCAGCAACTACAGTTTGCACCACCTGAGGTCCTGGCCATCTAGACCTCTCCTGGATGCCGATTCCTCTCTGGGAGGATGGTACAGGTGCACTTCTACTTTATTCTATGACATACGGAAGACAATAGAGTAGAGAGGGTACTGTGTCAGGCATAACACACAAACCTGGATTAGAACCCCTATTCTCTACTTCCTAGCTTTGTGGCCCATGGACCAGATTTCTCAATTATTATATCTCTGTTTTCCTCTCAAAAAAGTTGAGAAATGGGCCGGGGAGTTAGCTCAGCGGTTCCGGCGCCTGTCTTGCAAGCGCAAGGGCCTGGGTTCGATTCCCCAGTATCCACATACAATACTGGGTGTGGAGACTCACCCCAGCAGCAATCAGTACCACATACCACAGTGCCGGGCGTGGTGGCTCACGCCTGTAATCCCAGCACTCGGGAGGCAGAGGCAGGATTGCTGTGATGTGAGTTGGAGACTGAGCTCAGGGACAGCCTGAACCACAAAGCGAGACCCTGTCTCAAAAAACCTTAAAAAAAAAAAAAAAAAAAAAAATGTTGAGAAATAATAATATCTTCCTGAGGTGATGGTAATAGCCAGTTGAATATGATTATAAAAATCAATGTGAGAACAACCTATCATTGTGCATCAAGTTAGGAAAGTTTCCACACATATTTCTTATTGGCCTGTTTTTATTAGCCAATTCTCATTAATTTTTATCTAATTGTTACATAATGCAGTGCAAAATCCACAAAATGGAATTCTACTAAGGCAGATCCAGCCTCCCATTTTTTGTTTATGTAATTCTTTTCAGTTTTCTTTTATTGATATTTCTTGCAGTACATAAATGTTTACACCCATTTTGGGAAGTTGGTGCATAATTCTTTCATAATCTATTATATTTTAACAAACAATCTTGAAATTGTTATCAATCTAGAGATGAGTTACATTCCCACTGGTGCTACACAGATTCCTGCAGGGAAAATCACAAGTGAAGTGCAGGTGCAACTCAAATGGTGATTAGGTGGGAGAGATGGATGGGTTTTTGGCAAAAAATTCATCCAGGCACTAACCTAGAGAGGATAACTTCATACCGAAGTCACCGTGCCCAAATCTACAGCTGATGTGCTTCCTAAATTTCATTTTGTTTTCTAATAAAATTAGGAGACCACCTTGAAACAGTGAAGCAATCATGTACAACACAGGGTAAAAACAAAACATTTAACTGGATCCAGCTAAATGATGTATTGGGGGAGCTGGTGTTAAAGATTATAGAGACTTCTTGTTTTACAAATAGTTCAATCCTGAGATTTCTTATTTTGTTTTAAAGGTATGCATTCATCAGAGCCCCTAAGGGGCTCTGTAGAGTTGTATACAACTATATATCTGTATAGCTGAATCAGGTGACGAAAGATTTCCTTAAATACAGAGTATCCTTAAAAGATGACAACAGGAACATCTTACAATCCCATAATATAATCAGTTTCTATCATTCCTTTGCCAAAGGAACTGTCATTTAACTTCAAGCAGAAGGGAGTGGACCTACCACAGATATGCAAAATAGACAGATGGTTGAACAGTCACCTGTCTGCAGAAATTATACATACGGGAGAAAATTTTTTAAAAAGACACAATAATCCATGTGTGTTTTTGCTTTAATAACCTGAAAACACCCTTTCTTGCTTCCAAGATGAATTTCAATCATAGCAGGAAAGATAGGAGAGAAGGCAGCTTATTTACTGTCATCCTCACTAGAGACAGATTATACAGAATGCTCATATTTGATCATGATGGATGATCCTTGCCCTGTACTCTGAAAATGAGCAGCCTCACTCCCAAAGCTCCTCCCTGTAGACTTCCTGAGTGAAAGGCTCTCTCCTGTCCAAACCTGACAACTGGATTTAATCATGCATGGAAGTAGCAAGTCCCTACGGGTTAGAGCCACACGGACTCTGAACCACCAGCGCCAACAGCAAAGGATCTTTGCTCCCTGGACTTGCAGTAAATACAGCCAAAAAAGAAATTATCTTCTTTCTCAATATTCTCTGAGTCATATTTGCAATTTAGATCTATAATCCAGATTATTATTTCCTTTCTCTGGTGTGTATTACTCTGTGTACATGCTCTCAAATTCAGTATGGTTTTCTTCTACATTCTTCTAAGAATGGTGATCCTCTAGATCCTGGTAATTTTTTCCCTGGGCCTTATAATGAGTATGAACCAACTGTTGATAAGCTTTTACAACATTTTAAATTTTCTTAAAATCCAGGAAGAGTGGCTGCCCAGGATGCACCTGCAAAGTCTCGGTAGGTACCACAAGAGACCTACCCAGGCTAAGGCTGTCTATTGCACAGCCACAAATCTCTTTCTAGCTAAGTCCTTACTCATTCCTACAAGCAGCAATGGGAAGATTATCAGATTATCAGAATCAATACAATCACCTGAACATAAACTCCAGCCCTTTCCTTTGCACATCACTGTTCTTTAAGGGCAGGGGACAAAGGGAGATTTGAAATTCCCAGCCCACCATAATGATGATTTTTAAAAGCAAGGAATCTGAAGCTGAAGGGTAATTCAATGGTACTGTGTACCTAGTACTGATCGGAGGCTCACAGTTCCATCCCCAGAACTGAAAAAGGAAAAAGAAAATTATAACTCTAAAATTCAGTGGAAGGGGCATGAATATTCATCTTGTTCTTTTTATACTTCACACATATTAACACAGTAGAAATATTATTTGTATGTTTTAGTAATTAATAAATGCTTTTAAAAGGAATGGAAAATAAATTAGAGTACTTGGAAAATGTAGCAAAATGCTTACACTTAATAAGGGTACAGGATAGTTAACATTTTCTATACAATACTTTCTATACACTTGAAATTTCTCACAATTGTAAATTTAAATTAAGTTTTTAAAAAAACATGCTGCCATTTTTTTTCATTTTAAATTAATTTAATTGATAACATTTATAGGAGTTGATTCATCAGAATAACTTTACATTTTCTCAAGGGGAATGTATTTAGTATAAGCTTCCCAAATGTTGAATCAACCTTTCTTATGTAGACATCTGAACCATTTAATAATCTTTATTGGTACATTAAATATACACATCATGATTGTACGCCATAATGGGGATTTGTACCAGTATAAGACACAACTTAATTCTCATTTTTTCCCATAGCCCTACCCACCCTACCACCCCCCCCATATACATAAAATTTGTTTCTTTACTTTTTTGTTCATCTGAACCATTTAAAAACAGTGGGAAGCTTCCTTTCCAAGTGCTAAACCAAAATCACAAATAATCGGAGTGACCGTCAGTTGTCCCGCTTTAGTACAACAGAGTCGAACTTGCTAGTCAAAGAACCAGAAAAGTACAGGACTAAGACAAAGGCAGACAGGGACTGACCTTCTGCCTCTCTTCTTGGCAGTGTATATGGCCACGACTGACAAGTTTCTTCCATGGAAAACATTTTGGTTTTTACTGTCATTAAAAAAAAAAAAAAAAGTCCAAGACTTTCTTTGAAGAGATAATTCCAGGTAAGCAACATGACCGAACTGTACTCAACCTCACCATATTTGGACACAGAGTTGACAGAAAGACAATTTGAGTCAACAAGGAGCAAAAGTATAGTGAGGAAGTGGAGTTCGGGATTTCAATGTGCACGCTTTTGTCAAACTGTCAGAACAGGATAGATGGGTGTATTATGGACACCTGGGTAATGCCCACACCAAAAGACACACACAAAAAATTAGAAGATTCTTCTATTTTAGTATTGGTTATCACATTCCAAATACTGAGAATCTGTCCCTTAAAAATGAAATGATTCACACATTGCAAACTGAGTCCTGAAATAATTGTTTTGAACACCTCAAGTATTTCAGATTAGAATAGAAAGTTTCCAGGTTCTGAAGAAAAGCCAGGGCTCTCATATCTTCCTTATGCTTAAAATATGGGAAAAGCAGCAAAATTTAGTGGATAGAATATGCTTGCATCAAGGGAAAAGTGAACTTGAGATGAACTTGTTCTCAGCCACACACAAACAAGGATATTAAAATTATAATTCAATCAGAAAAAATGTAACAGTCCATTCCTTTGGAAATGATTCAGTGAATATGGTCTTACATTTCTTTTAAGAAATGCATGGCTGAAATACTGTGCCCTATTTGAGTAGTAGGAAGATTTTTTTTTAATGTATAAATGAATTTTTTAACTTCAAAAAAAATCTTTAATTTTAAAACCCAAGAAAACTTTGAAGCTAAAAAGCAATAGTAATCAAAGCTTATAAAATTACAAGTGGAATAGATTTCTTAATGTTCATCATTTTAGCAATTTTTTGAATATTATGATTGGCTATTTGTTTGTTTAGATTATAACCTATTTTTCAAATTGACTCTAACACTGAGTTTCTCAGTGTTAACTGCAGTTCACAGTTTTCCCACTACTTATTCTAGTTACTGTAAGAGTTGCTGATTATTTTCCTGCAGTTCCCTAAACTTTCCCTGGATCCCCACCAATTTCATTGACATTGCCCAAGGTTTGATTATTTAGCCAAGAACCGAGGAACGAGGTGCCGGCCCTCAATCAGTGAGCAGACTTCTGTCAACCGGCCCTTCATCCGTGGAAGACTCTAATTCAAGGCTTTGTTCATGTTCCACACTGGGGTAACATTTCTTTGAGAGCCTTTCCCCCATGCTAAACACTCCTAGCATGTCAGTACTCTGCAAGACTGAGGCAGGAGACTCTCTATTTCAAACACAGCCTTGGCGGTTTAGCAAAATATGAACAGGTTATACGTTACAAAGAAAGAACATGTGAGTACAGGTACCCTATTTTGTAAACACAAAAAAAGATAAATGTAGATAAACTGGCTATGTAGGATACCTTGATGAAGGCTTAGTTTTTAGGGAAGTTAAAATTTAAAAGGTTAGAGGAGAAAATAATGTGATGGTAATAAAAAAAGGAAAAGCCAATGTATATAGGGGCAGGGGGTTGTGGGTTGGATAGGGGAATGGCAAAAATTGAGCATTAAGTCATGTCAAAGCATAGACTGGTACAAATTCTCAATGCAGAAAGTGACTATGATGTGAATATATAATGTACCAATAAAGATTTGAATAAAAAATGGTTAGGGAAAATATTTTAATATAAAGTGATCTTTAAAAACAAAATTATCTCCTTATCAGAGCCCAAGAATACTTCAGTACACATAATAAGTTGTTTATACTTTTTAGGATATAGTGTAGTAATATTTACAATAGATTCATAAATGTCTTTATCTAACTAACCAGAAATTCCTTCAAAAATTACCCTCTTTTTACCAAGGGGATTCAGTACTTCTCATGGCCCTTTTCCACAGTTACAGTCACTATGTACACAGCAGATGAGATCTAGTTGAACACAATGCCATGCAAAACTATTTAGAAAATATTCAACTGTTTAGAAAGTATTTCACCATGAGCAGAGAAATCTCAGAAAGGAGAGTGCTTTCTTTAGAGACTTATTTATCCATATAAGATGTGAGATAAGATATTTACATATTCATAAATTAACAAATTATTTTAAAACAAGTAACAATGAATGGGCCTCTTGGGCCTCTTTAACAGTTTTTTTCATGTGTCTTTATAATACTTTATTTCCCACTCCATAGACACATGAAGTAAGCTTTGGGTTTTCATCCTCACTGGGTTTGCGTATTGAATGTCCTCCAAGAGCGTAGGTGCTGAAGGCTTGGCCCCTGGCTGTGGGCTTAGGTGAAGTGGTATCTTTGGGAGCACAAGTTCACTGGAAAGAAGTTAAGATCATTCAGAGAATACCCCAATGCTCCGAAGAGAGCCTGGGACTGAGGTCTTCGTCTTTCTCACTCTCTGCTTCAAAACAGCACAGGTTTCCCTTGTTACATGGTCCCACTGTGCTGTTTGCATTGTCACAGGCTTAAAGCAACAGGAGGAAACAACCATGGACAAAGTCCCTGCAACCAGAAGCCAAAATTAACCTTCCCTCTCTAAAATCTGATTATTTAAGGTATTTGTTACAGAGATTCAAAGTAAATGAACCTCATTATCATTTCAGCTACTTTAAAATGTATGAGACACTCATAATGCTCCAGGTTCTATAAAAAGTAATGGAAATATAAAGATAAATAAGCCATGATCCTGATCCTAAAGAATTCACCATTAATAGCCAGAATAATTAGCAAATATTTGTGATAGTCATTATAATGAGGAATATTTAGTGCAAAAACAGGAAGACATTCGTGATGGTTAATATCATGCTGAGCCATGTACAAGGAAAATAATAACACATCTTGATCCAAATTAGAAAAAACTCACATGTAGTTAAACATGACATATAAAGATGTAATCTCCATACAAATATTTATTCATGCAAAGTCCCACTGAACATGTGTAGATGAAGAAAGCAAAGAGGGTTGGAAAATAGAAAAGCAAAAGAAAATAGAGGTACACATGGAGAAAAAAGTGTTCATAGAGATGTTCAGGTATAGGAAAATAAGTC
Organism: Petromus typicus; assembly: GCA_004026965.1. Taxonomy (NCBI): domain Eukaryota; kingdom Metazoa; phylum Chordata; class Mammalia; order Rodentia; family Petromuridae; genus Petromus; species Petromus typicus. The sequence continues at coordinate 331,905 of PVIR01000021.1, forward strand.
TAAGGAGATTTAGTGAAGCATTATATGTGGAAGGAAGTCCACAAAAGTCTTTGTCACTATGCTATAGAGATTTGACACATTTCAACATAAAGATGATTTTTTTTTTTAAGGTTTTTTGAGACAGGTCTCACTTTGTGGTTCAGGCTGGCCCTGAGCTCAGCCTCCAACTCACATCACAGCAATCCTCCTGCCTCTGCCTCCCGAGTGCTGGGATTACAGACATGAGCCACCACGCCCTGCACTGTGGTATGTGGTACTGGTTGCCGCTGGGGTGAGTCTCCACACCCAGTATTGTTATGTGGTTACCAGGGATTGAACCCAGGTCCTTGCGCTTGCAAGACAGGCGCCGGAACCACTGAGCTATATCCCCGGCCCAACATAAAGATGAATTTTGACTTCAGGAGTACGGTGGAAAGCTCGCATGAGGTAATTCCTCCTAGTTAAATGATTAGCAGACAAAACCAGAGGAGAAAATTTGGTATCATTGAATAGGAAAAAAATGAACAGAACTCAGGGACAAAGGTGGGATGTCTGCAAAGTGTTTTCCTACAAAGAGGAACGAATCAAGGTCATTGTTAAAATGGGAAGGAAAGGGATTATTCTGGGGTCAACTGGCACAGGTATGGTGTTCCTACACTCATAGTAGGTGCCAAGAAGCCAAGCACAAGGATTTACCTGGAATTTGGGTATGGAGTAGAAGGTCATGACATCAAGGCTTTGGAGTATTATGGGAATGTCATTCTTATTACTTACTAGGAATTTTAAATGATGTAAGGAGTCAAGTGAATTCTTTAAGATCCTTGGAAATAGAAGCTACAATCAGGAGACATCGAGTATGAGGGAGGTGAAAACTTAGGAAATGCAAGAGCGATGATCTTTGCAATGTGGTCCAGCATTTGAGGAATTCAGGTTATCAAGAAAGAAATAACATGCAGTCATCAAAGATAATGTAAAGGATGGCCTAAAGTGTAAAGGTAGAAAGTCAATTTAGAATATTTTTCAAATTGTGGAGGTCAGCTGATACTGATGAAGAAAGTGGAAGGACATATCATGAAAGACATAGACATTTAAGGATGTATCATTGACCATGTGTAGAACTAAGATCTTATTCCAGGAATAAAGGGATTAGGAAAATAATTCTTCACTGAAGAATTCTAGAGATCTTATATCAGTGTGCTATATCCAAATTTTAGCTAAGACATGGATGTTGAAGCCATATGGAACTCTGATTGTTAGGAAATATAAATATATAAATATATATATATAATATATATATAATATATATATATATAGTGAGAGAACAGTATGTTGATTGATAATTACTTGGTTATCTGCAGCCTGCTTCTTGGCTAGCATCAAATATTTCTCAGGCTAAAGAAAGATTATTTATATAATGTTATATATATTTATATAAACACATGTCTACTAATACAAAGGCTCAGAAGTAAATAAACCACACTTCCCTCTAATTAATAAACTGACTATAAAGAGAAAACTCATCCCTACATAAGGACATTTTACAATGACTTTAAATCTTCACTCTCTGAACATTCTAAATAAGCTATTAAGTTCTCAGGAAAAACTAAATTCTAGAAATACAAGTTTCCTGTACAGGCATCCTCCAAAGTGCCAGTTCTTAACATGCCTGGAATTTCTTCTTACACCGTGTCCCTCCTTATCAACTCCTCTCCCACACATCCAGCAATCATACTCATCACAACTTTTTCCTCAACTATTATCAGATTTGTAGGTTCCAAAGAGCTAGCAGAATTCTGCTGGTTGGCCGTGATTATCACAATCACCATGACTGAGATTGGGGCCTAATTCCCCAGGGTTCACAGCTGAGTCCATTCTGAGAACTCTAGTTACCAGGGAGGCAATAATGATCTTGAGATGGGGGTTTCTTCTTTGGTCACTCTCCAGTAGAGCTCCACATGCAGCTGTCTCCCCACCGCACGCAATAATTAGCACATTAGACCACTCAGATAATAAGCCAGAAACCCCATAGTTCTGTGTTATTTTTTTTCCCTCTGAAGAATTTTGCTGTGACTAAGACATAAGAAGCTCACTCTGAGCTTTCCACTCCCAGGTTTCCTATTCAAAATTAAAGTAGAAAAAGTAGCAAACCTAGCCTGGCTTCTGAGCCCAAAGACAACTGGCTAGAATGATCATCTGTAGATAATTCCCGCTGAATGCTAAAATAAGTGATATGCATTGCTTTAAATAAGTACATTTAAAAATAAGTTAATATCTATACAGTGAAGATTATAGATTAATATTTCTGGTAAAATCAGAGGCCACAAAGATGGCAGTTTTGCTCTCTTGGTTTTACAAAAAACAACAGCCAGAGAGTTGATCATTGGTCAGTAATTCTTCTCTATTCCAAGAAAGGACCAAAAGCAGAATCTAAGACAACCCAAAAAAACACCACAATCTCCAGGAATGTTTTTAGAAGCCTGTAGAACACTAGACCAGGTTTTCTAGTTTGGATGTTTTTGTTCTTATTTTTTGAATTCATGAAATTTACAGGAAAGGTAATGTGTCCTCCAATACATATTTAGGATTCAGTTGAATTACAAAGGCCCTTAACTAGGAATATTTTAAATTTAAAATTAGACTACAGAGAACATCTGTGCTCTTGGACTAATCTAATTGCAGTAACCCTGCTACCCAAGCCCACCCTCACAGATAAATTAACCTCAACACTAGAGAAAACCGTAGTCAGCACAATGTTAGAAAATTGGGTCCCCAGGGGATACCATGTGTGTACAATACCAGTGGTAATTAATCTACTCCAAATTCTACTGGTTATTTATTGGTGATATTTTCTTTAATGGAAGCTTTGTATTTGTTACATAAACTGCAAGTTGAGAGCGTACAAAAACTCCTTCTCAGGGTTTACTGTGCTTTGCAGCCATTCTTTCTCAGCCTGTCCACAAAGACAGGGCTCGCACAAGTTTATTTTGTTGAGGCTGTGTTGTCCTCATTTCCAAAAGTCATTTAGTTAGGGAGGAAAGAAGCTGAGACTGAATCCCACCTTGTTCTCTCCTATTCACACTAATCCCCACTGAGTGCTGGGCCAGGCTGTCCCTGAGTTCTGAATATAGATGCAGTGAGATTTGGGAGAAAAGTCAATATGGATCTAAGTGGTTAGAGAGTACTCCAGAGAGCAGGTGATGTTGTTCTCAGTCCTGGAGGCCAGGAGGGCATGAGGCAAGGAGGAAGAGCAGCAGCAGAAGGGCTTGGACCAAAATGACCACAGAGCACACAGGTGATGGTGAGAGGACAGGCCGTAACAGAGGACACAGATAGCCATAAATATTAACAGAGACAGAATTTCATGTCAGGTCTTCAAAAGCAGGCTATTGAAGACCTTGACAGTCAAGGGCAAGGTTTGTACTACATGGAGAGGTGGCTGCTGCCAGATCATGAGCAAAGAAGTTGAAATTGGTATTTGAGGGAGACTCATCTGAAACTGGAAAATGTGTGGATTTCAGAAACGCGAGATGGATCCCAACAGCGGAGAATTCAAAGACTGCCAAAGGAAGCTGTGAGGAGAGTGGTTCTGGAGAAAACCTGTATTTCCCAGTTGATTCTCTCTCTCTCTCTCTGTCTCTCTCTCTCTCTCTGTCTGTCTCTCTCTCTCTCTCTTTCTGAGACAAGGTCTGGCTTTTGTACTTCAGGCTGGCCATGAGCTCAGCCTTGAACTCACAGCAATCCTCCTACCTCTGTCTCCCAAGTGCTGGGATTAGAGGTGAGAGCTACCATGCCTGGCACTGTGGTATGTGATATTGATTTCTGGTGGGTCTAAAAGAAAAAGTCATTTAGTTAGGGAGGAAAATTCCCCTCTCTCTTGCCTTCTCGCTTCTCACAGAAAATCTTGCAGCTTTTGATCAGTTATACATGAACACACTTACATCCTAGTGAAATGGTTTTATACTGCCTTGTGATTGGAGGGAAAAGTCCAGATTGCTCCTGGCTACTAGAGATTGAACCTGGGCCCTTGGGCTTTCTATACTATGGCTTCCGTAGGGTTCCAGAACAACCTACTCCCTCTTGCCTTGTTGGAGGTCTGAAGAATTCATCACCAAAACATTCCATGTGACATGAGATATAGCTTTGGGAAATACAGTTACAATCACATATCACCAAGGAAACCAAATATAACTCAATGCACAATGTTACCCCACACTGAGAAATTTGCTGTGAAATTTGGTTGTAGCTGTGTTTATTGCTCATTAAGCTTTATATAATCAGGAAATATGCTAAATTAACCCAAGTGCAAATTAAATAAGTTAAATGTTGGAAATGTGTATGGCGTCTTACGGGGATCAGAATAGATCCTCTAATGACACTAAATTCACTTGTTTTTATCATGTTTTTTTACTTTGTTGTCTTTGAGATTTTGAAAGACTTGGGGACAAAAGGTATATATGCATGATGTATTTGCTGGGGTGCAGGACCCCATCTCCTGTTCCCCCCGGCCATGGCACTCACCTACTTGTGTGACAGTGTAAGGACACCATGTAGGAAGTGAGGTATGGGGAGGAGAGGTAATTCCCTGGTGATATCTCCCTGTCTGGATCCATTTCACGGATAAAATGATCCCCTATATTCTGATAATTGGACTGAAGGGAATTTCTGCCAAACACTCTCAAAGGCAGGATAATGCCTGATCTGTGTCCCAGGTACATTACCTTTACAACTACAGGAACAGATGACTTCTCAATTGCCTAACATGTAATCAGCTTTTCACATATGTTTCCCAAGTCATAGTCACAAAGGTATCTGAACAGAAAAATATATCTCACAATAATCCCCAAGTAAAATTACATTGATTTTAACATGAGTATATCACATATACTTATTTTATTTAGATAAATATATATTTGGTTTTACTTAAGGAATATTGCCTAGGTAAAACTGCAGTTTTAGAGTTGGTCAAGGACTGAGTTCAAAAAGGATACACTGGATTTCCTGAGAAATGCTTTAGAGTCCATGTTATTGCTTATTGTTAATAAACAGAATTGTTACATGAGTTTCCTAGGTTTGCCTGAATTTTCTTGAAAAAATAGGAAAAATTTTTTACCCAGGCTATTTAAAATTAGAGACCTTTTACATTTTCAGACTACAATGCATCTAACTTCTTCAATTTTATAGTAGTGGTTTGGTCAACATAAAACTTAGGGGACATTAATGACTAATGGTCAGGTAGAAGACAGCCACAGCCTTGGTAGATTTCTAGATTTCAGTAGATTTCATCATGTGAAATAAGCCACAGTGCCTCTTTGCAAGTGAGTATCACAGGGAAAAAAATGCTACCGGGATGTTTTTTATGCCATAGGAATTATAAGGGAATTTTCCCTCCAATCACAAGGCAGTATAAAACCATTTCACTAGGATGTAAGTGTGTTCTTGTATAACTGATCAAAAGCTGCAAGATTTTCTGTGAGAAGCAAGAAGGCAAGAGAGAGGGGAAAAAGAGAAAAATATCTTGACATTTCTACATTTCATCTGCAGAAGAGTATTACATACTGGGAGGCTCATTATAAGGTTTATGTGCTTAAATTTATTCTTCCTGGCAAGAAAACACCTAGCCCTGGTAGAAATATGATTTGTTGTATTAAAAGAACATTAGGACCTTTGCACAATTCAGACTTTGAACATACACAAGATTCAGTCATTCATCCAATAAATAATGTCTGTTTGACATTATTCATAGTCTAAACAAGGTTATATTAGTAACTGGACATATTATGCTTTTAAAATATTTTCTGTACTTTTGTGTAATTTCCAAATATTCAACAGGGGGACTGTTTAATTCTATTATTAAAAAAGACCTGGCAGTATTAAAAAAAATCAACAATGTAAAGTTGCTTCTTTCCTTTTCTAGATGTGCAGTGAAACAATGTCTGTCTACCAGAATCTGGAGATTGAATTAAGATGAATCAGTGGCCAAAATACCACCTGGCACAGAAACATCTCTACTTTTCAGAGGTCTTCAAATTCTTTGTTTGAAATCATTTTCTAATTTAATTTGGCAACGAGCTAAGGATAAGGCAGCAAAGATCCACAGGATAAAAGTAGATAAGAAAGTAAACTATAATTCTAAGTCAATGAAACTATAAGAATGACAAGCACATGAGCCAAATCTATCCTCACACCTGCTGAGCTTAATCAAGTGTTATCAGAGAACTGGAGGGAAAAGGCAATGGGGACGACACAGCAGAAACTCAAATTTAAGCAAAGGCTGGTGGAGACACATAGGCAGGGATCTAAGTTGTTTTGTGCAGCTTCTTACTCTTCCACTGCAAAAGGTTCTCTAAGGAGAAGCCTGTAACCCAAATTGGAAGTCTTTACCAACCCATCAGTAACAGAACTCAGAGGAATCCATGCTCCCTGGGCCATCCTGGGAATAATGTAAAGCCTCATGGTGCCTGTGGGTCCCCCAGTGACCCCTACAGTTAGGAGAACAGAGCCAGAGGTCAGGAGAGACTCAGGTGGCTAGATGGCAAAGTCAACATGGAGGAATCTTGGGAAACTCACACAGAGGTAAAGGAAACAGACATGAAAGGTCACATCCTATGTGATTCCAGCATTTTTATGTTCAGAAAACAGCATAAAACACTGAAAATAATACACACTGATAAAAATTAAAACAGTGGAGGCCTTAGGATGGGGAAAGGACAAGATAACTAGGAAAAGCACCAGGGAAGTTTCTAAAAACATGAAGCTGTTCTCTCTCTGAACTGGGTATGATCACATGGGTAAAAATGTCTGTCAAGATACAGGTAGGAGATCTTCCCAAATGCAAATTTTATCTCTATCAAAAAATATTCTGCCTCCCCTTAAGAATTTAAGAAGAAAAACAAGGAAAGGGAACCAAATTATATTTATTAGTTCTATTTTATGAGACAAGATAAAGTGGTTTATATCTTTTTTACCTTTAGATCTGAAAATAAATGCAGGAAAAGATGAGTATATATTGAAAAATTATTAAAATTGTACCTGTATGTGACTAACAAGGCCGTATAAAATTATCTTCTGGAATCCAGTAGGCTCTCAGAGGATTATTGCCATCACTCTCAATAGATAACTAGCCAAGTACACCAGAAATAAATGGGCTGTAATTAAACAGAAGCAATAAAAAAGGGTCTACCAATACAGCATGCTGAAGAAGGTTGAAATGAAATTAGTGAGGCCACAAATTTCAACAACTCATAATAATCCCTGACAAGCAAAAAGACCTTAAATTGTGGAGACTTGTTTTCCCTTAAACCATAGGAATCAAGTGTTAACTGAGATCCACTTCACCTTTGAGTCCCAAGTCATTTTCATGGAGTGTGATCCAAAATCAAATATAAAAGCAATCCTAGTTCCTGCTAAATCGATCTATTAGATATGGCATGTGTATTAACACTGGCTGTGGGTAATGTCTGAGGAACCCCCAAATCCACTGAGGCCAGGGGCATCTAAGGAAGTGCAATTTCCACTGAACACCAAGAGGAGACCTGTAGGTATATCTATCTGAGAATGCCTGGACCTTTGTTCTTGCTCTTAGAAGCCCTGTGTTCCATTTCCACACTTTGATCCTCCTCTGCCTATCTTGGTTATTTCTGGGGCCAGAAAATCAAAACAGATGTGAAAAAATGATATGGGACATTACCTTTAGACCTGCTATTCATGAATGCTTCCCTTAGATCTCACTTTCAAGATCATGCCAGTTTTAGCTTCATGCAGTTTTTCTCCACAATGCTGACTTATTGCATTCAGCCCTTTGTCAGCCTAAATGAACCAAACTAGCTAAGTAGCACTTGTTTGATGAGACTTCCGGTCTTGTTACCTGAGCAGTTCAGTCTTAAGGATGCTATTTTTTAAATGAATAAAATAATAACTGAAAGACACAGCACCTCTTCAAGTAACAAGCAACACAGATGCCAGAAGTCACAGTGATCTCACTGCTCACAAAAGCAGCTAAGTTCTGTAGCGCATGTAAATCTGAACCCTTGTTCATTAAGAGAACTTATGAAGACTTCTCCAGAAGCATTCAGAAGCCCTGAGCAGTCCAGGGCCACACATGCAGCCAGGAGAACACAGTAGATTCTTTGCTCCTCTACCTAATAGCTTCACCACCATTAGCAAACCCACCTCTCCTCTCTTCTATGAAACTAGGATCACAACTGGTTTTCTAGAGCTGTTGTGAGGTTTCAATAACAATGAACTCAACCCATGATAACAGTTATTGTTAATGGAAATGAAAAGGAAAGAGTATTGAGAATGAAAAGAGACTTGAAATGAAATAGATGGTAAGAGTTTGAATTAAAATTACTCAAAAGTCAGATGTCCCTTCAATGTTATATAGTGACCCTGCTGTTATATAATGACTCAAGAAATATTTAATTCCATTAGGGGACATACCTGTTTGTACAGGTATGATACCATATTTACTATATTTGATACTATAGTTACTATTTGGGATCTAGAGTTCTGTGAAATGATCTGTAGGGTTTTCATTTCTTTCAGTAGAGAAATGTATATTTAGTAGAAAAATAATACCAGAGATATTTGTCCAATGGAACATTGGTCAGTTTTATGTCTAACCTAAGTTTTCATTCTAATAACTTACAAATGCCTCAAAAAATAGTATTCATTTACATCTTGCTGTGTACACTTGTACTATCTTTTGAAGGGGTTAAACAAATTTTACACACATTCATTATCTATCTGTAGGAGTCACGTTTGTTATGGTATGCAGATAATACTTGGATAAGCCATGTTTCCAAGTATTTGAAAATTGACTGAACATTAAGTAGCCCCATAACCTGAGGTGGGTGGCTTTAATGAACCGTGTCCTAAACTTCAGAGTGGTATTGGATTAGATTGGTCTTTACAACACTCCCAAAAGACAAGACCCATAACTATCTACATTTTAGAAGCAGCACAGGTGAATTAATTTGTCCACGATAATATACATGCCAAGTGATAAAGACAAGATGTGCACATGAGTCTTTCTGCTCCACCTCAGAGCCCTCCTCCACTGTGCTAGAGGACACACATTAGAACTGCAGTAAAGTGAATACGTGGAAAACAGATGGTCTAGGCAGGTTCATGGACAATGACAATAACCTAGCATAAAAAATATTCTGCTTCTATAATCATTAAAGTTATTCTAGTTCTAAATGGCTTAACCTAAGAGTCAAGACAAAAATGCTTACAGTACTCAGAATTCTACAAGAAGGTAAAGTAATCAAGAACCAACACTATATCTTATATTATTTGGTTGGCCATGGAGACTTGTTCTCCTGGCATTCTTTAGCTAGGCTAACATTTACTGCAGATAGTATTCTATTATCCTAATAATGACTACATAGGAGCAAATGTAATAAGACTGTGAATTTTTCTTTAAACCAAACCTGGATTCAAATCCTAACTTGACTACTTCCTGTGACCTTAGTTTTCTCTGTTAAGTCAGAACCATAATTGTGTCAAATTCCTAACATCATTCAGGTACATCCCTCTAGTGGAATTAATTATTTATTGAGTCTATTTGACAGTGTCATTATATAACATTGAAAGGACATGTGATCATTTGGGATGATGCATGGTGCTAAGACATCTTTGCAAAACTCCTGTCATATTACAAAGAACAAGCACTTATTAAATGTCAAATATTATTATTAATAATAATGGCAATCACTGTGTATAGCCATACCACCCTGAACGCACCTGATCTCACCCAATAATAAAAACCACCATCGCTTTTAACTAAATACCTATGACCTGCCTTGTATTATACCAGTCTCCATAAGCTAAAGTGAGTGAATTCAATTTCACAGTGTTAGAATCAGGACTGGCATTTAAATCAGTTTAATTCTACCACCAATTGAATTAATGACTATGCTATGATATCTTTTATAATTTATAAGTTATATACACTACACATCAATCTTTTAACATTTAGTTCATCATAAGTAAATTTTTATGATCAATATTCACTAATGACTTGACGGCATTCATCAAGATCTGCATAATATTAGTCCTACACCCAAGACACAAATATAGATGTAACACAGGAAGAGGATGTCCCTCCCTCTGAGTGTGTATGATAACGTGCATTCGACCCAAGGAGGTTAGGAAATTGAATAATGTTTTTATGTTTTGAAAAGTACATTAACTGCAACATTACTACAAGTAAAGCAAAGAAGACATATGGAAGAAGTGTGATTTTAATTGTACAGACACTTAGAATAAAGACTGAAAGGAAAGCAACAGAATGGCAGCAGTAGCTGAGGTACCCTCCTCTCTGCTTTCCTTCTTGGAAGGTAAATTTTTCTCATCCACTCTCTTCATACCATCTTTTCTTAGGAGGTAGTCGTACGATTTCCAAGGCTTATCATTCTTCAACAAGAGCAACAGAATTTTCTCATGGCAGTTTAACCCCAGGACAGTTGCCATCATTACATTTTATGACTCCTCACTGAGAGTGATTCGCATTTCTATCAAAATACCTTCTTCCATTAGACTCTAAACATCAGAGAACAGACCTCTACCTTGCTCATGATCATCTTTACTAATAAGAAATGTCTCATGAGTGAATCAGTGACACACTGAGACCTAAACAGCAAAATATTCTATAAGTGAACTCAAATAGGATTTGTTGGCTGGAAAAACAGAACCTGGGTACAGAAGTGGGATCTAAACATATAATTAAGGCACAAAATGGTTAAAAAATGGAACCAAGAGACAGAGTTAGTATACATAAATCTGTCCCCTTGGTTTCACACTAAGTAACACATATATTGCTTTTTTTTTTTTTTTTCCTGAAGCCTGAATGGGAAATGTGTTTTTAACAGATTTAATCAATACACCAACCTACATTACAAAATAAATAAACCCACACAATAAATAAAAACCAAAAGGCCAATCAATAGCCAACAGTGCAGCTTAACAGCCACTCTGGCAGAAAAGTGTCAGCGCAGGCGCTTCGTCCTCCACGATCTCCTCGATCCACAGCTGCGCACTATTGATTTGTTGCGAGCAAAAAACATCTATTACCACATGCCAGTGGGAACCTCGCAATTTCTCCAGCGAGTAGCCTGCAGTGTACAGCTAGCAATGCAGTGCCGGACAGATATCTGCCCTGAGAGTGGGTTGGGGGACCCACATTTATTTCGCTCTCTCATCCCTCAAAGCCAGGGAAAACAATCGAGTCCTCAACCCAGACCCCAAATGTGTGTTAAGGACTCGGGGATCACGGGCTGTCCCACAGGTGCTTCTCCCGTAATGGGAGATTGCTAACTTCTTAGGACTCAAACCAATTGTCATGAGCGGAGTAAGAGGAAAAAGGTAAGGACAGACATGGAACACTCAAAACTGCTCTTTTCATGAAGTGTCTCTCTTGAGTATATCAGGGTGTGTGTGCAGGAGAGATGTGAACGTTTTCAATACTGAGAAGGAGAATGGAACTGGACCGTAGGCTGCCAATGGGAGTGACACTATCACACAGTACAGAACAGAGACCCTGGGTTGGTCTCAACATGTAACAGTTACAATACGCTTCAACTCCCCACACTTTCAGTCTGATGGAAAACACCAATCAGGTTCCAATATCCACAAAAGAGTGACCATACAAGAACCCCTCGAAGGTTTAATCTTTCTGTTGCTTTTCAGCAAAGTGTAAGGATGTCACCAAAATGTGAAATGGGTACATTGGCTCTGAGGTAGAAATCATCCACTCAGAAGTCCACCCCACCGGAGAACCAAGATTTTCTTTGAAGAATGTCACTTCTGTCTCCTTCCATAGACCATAATGGACAGTACATTAACTCAGAAGTTACTTCTGGAATGATTATGTCCCTGATATTCTCCACCTTCTTACCGTACACAAAGTGGTGGAAAGTGGAGATTTCTCAAAAAGCTAGGATTGGAGGCCCCATTTGACCCGGCCATTGCTCTGCTAGGTATAGACACAAAAGAATTAAAAGATTCATATCACAACAACACATGTGCACCCATGTTTACAGCAGCTCAGTTTGTGATTGATAAATCTTGGAAACAACCCAAATGTCCATCAAATGGAGACTGGATTAAGAAGATGTGGTTCTTTAATAGAATGCAGTATTATTCTGCCTTTAAAAATGATAAGACTGAGTCACTCATATTCAAATGGATGTACCTTGAGGACATCCTCATAAGTGAAATAAATAAGTCACAGATGTGTAAATATCATGTCTTTTCTCTAGTATGAGAAAATGAAGATGTAAATGAGTTCTAGTATATATAATTGATATTGTAAAATAGAAGATATTTTAAAGGAAAGAAGGTGTAGGGGTAAATAATGAGGGGAAAAAGAATGTGATAGCAATAAAAAAGGAAACAAAGCTTGTTTATAGGGGGTGAGGGGTTGCAGGGTGGGTCGGGGAAGGAGAGAAAATGAGAAGTTGTGTCACATTCTAGTACAAATGTTGAATGTGATGATGATGTGTATTCATAATGTGCCAATAAAGGTTTGAATTTTAAAAAGAATTCCAACATGAAGAAACCACTATATAAAATAATTAAGAAATCAATTGGACCTGATTATTAATCAAATGATTTTTTAAAAATTTAAATCCTATCTAAAAGACTCTTTTACACAAGGTAATCACCACCAAATATGTGCCCCACCTTCCCAATCATTGTATCTTCATAGGCATGAAGCAGAAATGCACTCCATGGTATCCAGAGGGCCACAAGACTCACACCACAATAACAGCATAGTGGGAAAACTGGTCTACTCTTGTCTAATGAGATGAAGTTTTTAAGTGGACACTGAACTCCTGGAGGTAACATCTATGAAATAGCACCTTAAAACTGTCAGTCAGTCATTATACTGGATAATAGGCAAGAAAAACATCTAGTCATGAGATGCAGAACCAGAGCAAGAAGAGGCAAGAAGGCTCCTAACCTACACATTGTGCTTTACAACTTTACAGACCATAACCAAATACGGTGAACTTCTTTACACATGGCAGAGTAAAGATATATTTTGAAAACATACAAAACCTTGCCATTTCCCTATTGAAAAGGTTTCTATTCTAGATGTGCAATAATAAATTGATAAGTTTTCATTTGCATTAATTGAGTATCATTCTATTTCTCAAGAAACAGTTTATAGAAAAAGATTCAAAATCTGCCCCATCCCCAAACACCTTTTTGCCATTAGGTTTCATCTCTCACTGATTCACGCAGTCCTGTGAAAATATTTTAAGAGAAATTATTTTAAGTGTATATAACTTTCTACAGAAAGCTCATTCTCAAAGAATTTGATAAAGGGCAGATGCCATTGAAGGCACTTATAATATGGAGTCATACCTGTGTTGTTTCAGCTAATGGCGTGGGGAGAGCATGAGCCTGTTCAACTCTGCTAGTGACACTGCAGATTAACCATCAGCTCCTTCCATAGACAAAGCCACCAAGAATATATTAACAGGGTAAAAGCAAAGACTACCACATAGGCAACTTAGCTTTGAATATGTTTGTGAAATGAAATAACAGATTACAGCTCTAAGTCACTGCCAATGTAAAAAGTCAGGGTCTAGGATGGAAAGCAGCAAGATGAATTTTCTAGGTGAGAAACACTGGCTGATGCTATTTTGAAAAGAGAAGCTCTCCGAAATGCTTTTGATGCTAATATTTGGGTGCAGGTCCATCCTCTGCAACAATTTTAAGTAACCTATTATTTTAATCTACCTGGTTATCCGAACATAGTAGGTAGTCACATCCTTCATATCTGAATTCTATACGTTCATCACATTCTGCAAATAAAATTCACTTGCTTCTTTCCTGGGTTATCACCCAGTAGCAAAGCCCTGGTGCACTCTCTAGGAGAGGACCAGAAAAGCAGATTCTGCTAGCAATTTTTGCCACTAGGACTTCTATAGACAAAAGCTCCACCACAGTGTTCATAAAATAAAATCCAAAGTGCATTATCCTAAGCCCTGATGTCATAGAAATGATTTGGAAGTGTGAGTCATTCCCGTATAGGAGAGCTGACATTTCCTCAGTCTCAGTTATAGTCTCTTATATACCAGTCAGTTGCTCAAATGTGATAGTCCACATCCTCGACTTAGACAATCTGCTCTTGACAAAATAAAAACAACGAGAGGAGTCTGAAAAGAATCATAGGTGAATTTTACCAGAAAACACTTGGCCCTGAGTTGAGTGCCAGAAAGGAACTTGTCAATGACAGGAAAATACATACATACCTTGGAAAGATCATGAACATTCGCTGCTGTACAAGTAACTTACCTTTCTGTCTCTTCTGTGTAGAATCTCCTCCTGATCATTTTTTATTTACAGTGAGATATATGTGTGATAAGGAATAAACTTGTGAGGATAAAGAAGCATTAGGCCACCAGTTAGAGGGAAAAATGGCTTCCTAGTGAGTCCTATGCAGACAAATCGGAAGGAAAAGAAATACCATATAGCACAATTCCCCAGGTGCCCTGGATCAGACCATAACCGCCTGTTTCAGAACAGAACAGTATTTCCAAATCATAAATATGGAAAGAGGATTTTCAGTAATACCAAAATACTTGGCATAAGCAATTTAATTCCAAACCCTCTGCAGACACTGTATCATTTCCATGACAGAAAGAGAGACATACTTATTTAGATGAATAGGTAGCACATAATTTTCTCTCTAAATTATTAGATTCCCCATTTCTCCTTAATGTGTCTTAAAAGAATGAAACAGCATATGGAACAAAAAGCTACTTTGAAAACTGGAAATGGGAACTAAAGAGACATCTACACATAGGAAAAAGAGTTGGGAAATAAGGGATTGATAAAAAACAAACAGACAAGAAAGGCTATGGCATGATAAGGGACATAGTACTGACCACCAGCTTTCATGTGATCAATATGCAAATAAGTTTAGATTTTTAAAACCAATTTCTCACCCAGAAGCTGCATTCAGAAACTCAGCAACTAGCAGAAAGTCAAAACTTTTCAGCAAATCAGTTCTATCACAAATTAAGTCCAATGATGTACATGAAGTATATTGCTCATGGACAGAAATGATAACCCCTAGCTCTCTTCCACTAGAGGCCAAATTTCCAGATATATATATATATATGACATATCACAAAACAGAGATGTATTATAAACAGAACTATGCATGTATAAGCCAAATTGATACCTATCATTAGGCAGTTTGACCTGAATTGGTTTTTTGTTTGTTTATTTTTGGGGTTTTTTTTAAGGGGGAGGTATTCTAATTTAAAGAAAATAATGAAGGGTATGAAATGGGAGAGCATCTAATATTAATGAAACAAAAAGTGCATCTGTGCATTTCATATAAGAACACTAGTCATTTATTTTCCAAGTTTCCGGAGGACAGAAGTCCTTCTCCATCTCTCAAAAGGCTATCTTTTTACACATGGTCACTTCAAATTTCTCTGAACCTATTAAAGCAAAATCCCAATAGGAAAAGATTGTACTCACGGTCATTGCATTGGTTTCCAGAGTATGAAGTCATGGAGCAGTCACAGGTGAACCCCTCCCACTGCTGCATGCAGACACCCTGGTTGGCACAAGAGTCTTCCTGGCACGTGGTACTGGGTCCTAGGAATTCACAAGAAGGAGAAAAAAAAAAAAAGAAAGAGAGAGGAAACATTAAAACTTAGTCAGATTCGAAGAAATCCCTTACGTTTACCATTCTCATGCCTCCAGACATTAAAAAACACAACCACCAAAAATGTCAACTGGATCACATGCAACAAGAATTGAGTGTACACAAAAGAGGACAGAAATGTATACACGGCCACAAACTATCAAAATTACACACAAAAGGGAGAGGGCTGAGCACATTGTTCTTGTGTAGGCGGACTTTGCCAAAGAGCTTCATCTCTACGACTCAGCTAGAAAGATAATCTCACTGGGATCATGGCTTTTTCCTCGTGTACAATGCTAAGGTAGAAGGCAGGCATTCTCATAATCCTGATGAAATCAGCTACAATGGTGAATCTTGATACTAAATGTTCCTGAGGCTACTTTGTGACATGAAGAAGATGTTTCATGATAATGCTGAGGGGAGAAGAAATAGGAGGGGAAAGCACTCAAAACCTGTTGTTGTTTCGCAATTGGTAAGTACTGAGTATCAAGCACTTCATTGGCATCACCTCATTCAGATGTCCAGGAATTCTAAAGAGAAGGTAATTATGATTCCCTCCACTTGACAGATTTAAAAACCTGAGTTCAAACAGATAAAACATATTTTGTTGAGAATTTTCATGTCCACCTTCGTGACAGTAACTTTGAGAATATGCTTTTAACTACACCAGTGGTTCTTCAAGTGTCATTCTCAGATCAGGAAGAACTGCAAATGTTTCAGAATGCAAAGCTTTTGGACTTGTTCCTGACATGAATTAGAAGTTTTGGGAGGAGACAAATCTGATTCAGAAGCTTCCGGAAAACCCTGAGGCAACCTAAAGTAGACAATCACTTCACTATATTATGCTGCTCCTCAGGTATTTTAGAAGTGAATTCTCTTAAAAGCAGCCTTTGTATTCCAGAGGATTCAAAAGAGGAAGAATAGTAGATCATTGCTAATTTTTTAAACTCCATTCTGTTATTTTTATTTTGTGTCATATCCTAATAATACATAAGAATAATAGTATGTGTGCATTATTATAAGAAAAAAGTTCACCAACTTTGGAGGCATTCAGAGAATCTTTTACTAGTATAAGTAGAAAATCAAAAAGTACTTGGCTATCTCTACCTTACAGATTGTCAATAAAATCTCTTTTTAAGCCATCCTGGCACTTCTGCTGAACCATTCTTTTTTATTCCATGCTTCTGCCTTAACTTTGAGATTTAAAATAAACTCATACCAGTTGGAATGTCTGAGCTAATAGAAAATTCAGGACAACCCTATAGATTTCCCAAAATGCCTCAGCAAAAGAGATGAGGCCTTTGATCTGTCAAATGTGTAAGTCAGGAACTAATGCACAAAAGCACTTGGGTGAATTAAAGAAAAATACTCATAGAAATTACTGCATATTTTGCAATTTCCAAGCTAAGCCTCACATGGGCAGAGAGTAGGAAAAATGCAAGCATACAGGATCCTAAGGATGTATGTTAAAAAGAGGCCAGGATTACAAAGGGTTCACCTTCTGGGTGGTAAGACATTCTGTGTTTATTCATGAATTGAGGAAGCAGTACAAGTTCTCCCTCATAAGACAAAGCTATTAAGATGTGACATAAGAAAGTTCGTGACAATAACTAACACTGGGGGACAGCTCTGCTGCTGGGCTCCTGTAGTTCCTTTTTGCCATGTGGCTCCCCCATGCAGAGATGAAAGGAAATATACGGTCATGTTCTCAGTGGGTCTTCAACTTGAGCATTGTGTCATACAAGTTTCATTAAAAATGGCAAATCGGGACAGCTTCTTTCAAAGGATAAAAGCTTTTGAGAAGTCCACAGGGCTCCGTGACCAAATAGCTCTCACCAGACAATGGACTAGTAATTCAATTGTATTCAAGAATCAGAAACACACAGAAAGTTTTCCCTTGACAGGCAGCAGAATAAGAAAAACTTGGGGACAACACAATCATTCTTTACATGTTGATTGAATCTGAAGACAAAGCCTTTTCCATGCCTTTTCCCTTCCCTCTAACTCAGTATTTTATAACCATTTCCAAATGACCAACCTAAATGCTTCATTTAGATGAAACATTTCCTGCTAACTTTAAATGGGAATTCTCCCTGTTTTTAGTGGCTACTGCACTTAGTATATGCATTATTTTTGCAAATGATAATGTTGGATATAGCATTTTATTACACACTGCACTATTCTCTGCTTATTTAATCTTCTAATTATTTCAAGTTTTTACTATTTATCACCAAATGATCAAATGCTGCTTGCTGGTAGAAATCACGGAACGCTAATGGGGTGGGGTGGTGTCCAATCATGTTTCTTCCTCTGCCTGATCATTAGCTACATTCCAACTCTCCAGATAACTGAGAAAAGAACTCTCTTGTGTTCCTAAGCCTAGGTACAGTTTCTGTTGAATGCAAGCTTTGTTTAGACTTTAGAACATTTTGTAGATGACAATTTTCATATGACTACAGTATATTACTTCTGGACAGTGTATTTTATGTCAATATACTGCAAGTATATATTTCACATAGATGTCAATGCCTGGAGGCAAAAGAAGAAGCAAACATGTTCTAATAGGAGAAGTATTAGAGTGCTTCTCACCTCACATCTAGTGATATTAGTGTAAATTAGAAAGAAAATATAACAATTGATAAAATTCACATTGTACTATTAGGTGCAACACATTGCATTAAATATTTTAAAGTTTTAACAAACTAAAATATTTTTTACAAAGCAAATATTCAAGTACCACTTCAATTCAAATAAAAATAAAAGAAGTCTAGTTTTGTCTAATTGTTTTAGGCCTTAGGAAAGCTCTGTGCAAGGTTGGTGAACAACATTTTTGTATTTGACATGTAGTCCATGCTCACAATCATAGTCACTTGTATTAATGAGAAAAGATGGTGACTCTTCTTTGTCTACTGGAGGGAATGACAGGGCAGTGACATGTGTCTGAAAATAATACTAAATAAGTTCTCAATAATGTTAGTACTTCGGATTCCAACTCCCAGTTCTGTTTTTACCTCACTGAAAAACAAAGATTCATCTTTTTCTTTCTCGAGGAGGATTTTTGTTTGTTTGTTTGTTTGCTTGTTTTTAAAGGATTGAAGACTGGATGGCTGTGACCAGTTTCTCATCATCCTTGAATCTGAGACGAATTGTCTCTTTAAGAAAGGTCCCCACTGTCATTTCATGGCTGACACTGCTCAAATCTATCTCAGGACCATGTGTAACCTCATATAGCCAACTACTCTTCATGTTGTAGAAACTCAAAAATTGACAGAGTATCTCTTCTTTGTTTATAAATCACAGGCACAAGCTTTCTAACTTCTTATGCCTCGTCACCAGCTTTTTGTTTTTTTAGCACTGATGCAATGGGACAGTCCATAGAGGACATGTTACTGGGAGGTGGGGAAAGACTCACGGCCATAGTTAACAAAAAGAAGGTAGCTTAACACACTTATAACTAGCATTGGGAAAATAACATCCAGAAATTATGAGAACACTAATGATAAGAAAACTGCCTATGATAAAGTCAGAATGGAAGACCCTCAGATATTATTTGTTTCTTGCCTTGAGAATACAGACATTATAAGATGTAGTATGAAAATGGTCATCTTTTACTAGATAAACTCTAGATCTCAGTTCCTCCATTTTGATAATGGAAATGGAAATTGTTACAACTGTTATGCACCATTTATAAACTCAAGTGTGTCTACTTACTCCTGAACAAATCAGAGAATGTCATATATTTGAGTAAAAGAAGGGAGGATTTATTTATTTAAAGCTAGCTTGAGGTTATACAGGGGTCAATCATTATCTTACTCTTTACAGATGGGCAAAGGACAGAGGAGAGTGGAGCACAGAGAGATAATGCAGACTTTCACAACCGCTTCATCACTTCCAGCCATCTTTTCCTCATCTTCCTTTCATACTATTGACACTAGTGTCTGCATAATCCCTCACTTTGGGGAGGGGGTAAAGGAGCAGAGCTGTGGGCTCAGCAGGAGAAAGGCTGGAATTTTATTTTACAATGTCAGTTACACTACCTCACATGGTAGGAGGTTAAAATGAGTTAATACATGGAAAGTTTATAAAGTCACCCAGGAAATGGAGAACAATATCTCCTTATAAAGTGTATCACCTAACAGTATTACCATGTAAAGCCATGGTCTTAATGGAGACATGTCAAATACTTAGCATGTGCTCAGACCAAGCAGTCTCTCAATAAGCAGTATTATTTTCCCTGTTGGAGGGAAAAAAAGGTGTTCTCTTCCTATTGGGTGTATGGTTAGTGAGGTGTCCCAAAATAAGACAAACTAAGAGAGTTTAGAGGTTAGGATGGAGTATAACCTGATTGACTTTAAAATCTGTCAGGCAACTGATGAAATGTTCTGAATGTGTCTGGGTGTGGCTTAATGGCATGACCCTCCAGTCTGTGTCTGACCCCTTCACCAGCATGGTATTTCTGTACTCCTGCTCTCTTCTCCTTCTTATGAACTTAGCCACTTTGTCTCACCATGCTCTTCTGCCATGATGTTTCCCTCTTGGAGTTAGCTGACTGTGAACTGCACCCTCTTAAATCATGAGGCGAATCAAACCTTTCTTCCTTCAACCTGTGGATGTTTCCTATTATATTCCAGGAAAGAAGGTTGACTAACACAGATAATTGGTAACAGAGAAGAAGAGTTGTTGCTGTCATGATACCTGCCCCTGTGGTGTGCAGGACTTTGGAATTGGTTTGTGGGAAGAGTTTGGAAAGGTTTGGAGGCTAGAGAAGTCTTAGTAGACTGTAAAGGGGTTGATGGGTAATTCTGGAAGAGTTCAGAAGACCAGAATGATAATAGGAATGTGGACAATAAAGGCAGGTTTCAGGAGGTTTCCTTTGGGAATGAGGACTTCACTGGCAATTGGACAAGTGCACTATACTCTGGCAATAAGAAATGTCTACATTTTGATTTTGGGGAGAACTAAGATTAAAGGAGATAGACTAACCTGACAGAAAACATTCCAAAGCAGCTAAACATTCAGCCTGTGGAATAGACAGCACTGGCTGCTCTTAGCCAGATTTATGCCAAGAATTTGGGGAGAAAATGGAGGAGAAAGACTTCTAAAAATTTTAAAACTTAAAAAAAAACTTTTAAAACATTTTTTAAACCTTGGCCTCAGATAAACAATATATATGGTTGAGTCCAAAGGATGCATAGTTGCTGAAGTAATTATTGCTTTTTTAAAAGAAAACAGGTACATGGTATGGGGATAAGAAATATGCTTTGAAAGTGTCTCAGCAATCAGCAAGCTTTGATTCATTTCATTGCAGCTCAAGGGTGCAAAAGTATGAACCTTTCATTTATGAAGAAGGCCCCTGGGCACACTGCTTGCAAAGGGCTTCCTGGGTAATTGTGTCCCAGGAGTTCATTTCGCTTTGTTGAGCCAGCAAGGTATTGACAGGCCCTTGGAGCTATGCTCTAAGTGAACTGGGCTACTTCTCCCACTGGAAAAAGGCACAGGAGTCCTCCAAATGAGACTACTTTTACTGGTATGAGAAACACAAATTCTGTAGACTCAAGATTTTCACCTATACTGCAAAGAAAGGCCCAGGGGGTGAGGCAAGCAGCCTCTGACAGGACAGCTCATGAAGCTGTGTAAATGAAGCCAAAGTTACCATGGAGATTCCAAGAGGTAGGAGAGGCCATGAATATGGACCATCTGCTGAGGAAAGCTGTCACCACAGACAGAGCTAGCCCAAGAGAAAGCCATGAGAGTTATCACCAGCAAGGCAATAAAGATGGGGCCAAGTTACATTTCATCATGCAGTGCCCCAGATGCAAGACATAGAACTACAGGATGGAATACTTCCCCTGTAGGTTTCATTGCTTTGGGCCAATGCTTTTCTATGTCCCTATTTACTCTGTGCCATTTTTACCTTGGGATTATGTAAATTGGTTTTTGAAAAATTTTCATAGAAATTTCATAGCTAAGCATCTTGACTCTGAGAAGAGACATCTGATAAATGCTGACACTGATGAGACTTTGGGGAAGGGATCCTCATTTTTTTTCAGTTGTATGCAGAATACTTGGATTATGTTAGATGCAGTCATGAATTCACTATTGTCTTGACTGAGAGGTGAAGTTGGTTTAGGGCGATGCACTGGTGTATAAAGTTGACAAGGTGTGAGAAATGGCAATTGAGATGAAGTCATGACCTTATTGGCTTTGTCATCTACCCAGGTGACTGCTGGAACACACTTCTAGGTGTGCCTTAGGATCTATGTCTTGTCCCATGCCTCATTCCTCTCAGGACTGTATCCTTTTTCTGCTTCTCAACCGCCCTACATTAAGCAGCTTTGCTTTGACACACCCTTTGTTTCTACATTGAGGTCAGCAGACCATGGACCAGAGCCTCTTAAAACATGAACCATATTAAAACTATTGTTTGTTTGTTTGTTTTTTTAATTTATGGATATTGGGTATTGTGTGACAGCAATGGAAAAAAGCTGACTGATAGAAGCAGTATGCTATATTTACATAGTTCTCTTGAGGTAAACCATGTCCACGCAACAGAGGACAAAGGCGAGAACCACTGTGGGATGTTCACATAAATGCCTCTCCCTTTTATCATTTCTCATATGGCAAGCCATTTTGGAGGAACCAATTTCTATTATGTCAAGTACTACACTATATTACATAAAGTACAATGAAAAATGCGATGCAACTTTTCACTTTGCAGAAAATGAGATGGAAACCTAAGTATATTCCTCACAATAAAGAAAGTGGGAGAATTAAAATTTCATCTCTCTACTAACGGCTGACAAAAATTCTCAACTGAAATGCCCTAAAAGAGTATCAAGATTTTCATGACATTTAAACCCAATATATTGAGTTTGTCAAAATATCCATCAGTTAACTCCAGATTTTATCAATTCCAAGTCCCCTGCCTACCTGTCCATTTGGGGAACTGGTCAACTTACATTTCTAGAGAAGAAGTCATTTGATTCTAGGAATAAAACCTATTAAGGGGAGTTACAATGAAAAGTAGGGAGACATTATTCTGCTTGATTGCCTAACAGATAAAGAGCCATTCTTTTCTCCTGAGAATTTATGTCACTTACCTCAGTTCTAACAGGGAAAATTTACTATTTTCTTTATAGTTCTCTAGCTCCTTTTTACATTGGCAAGCTTTTAGTCAGTATTTTCCTTTCCAGTAAAATAGCTCTTGAAAACCCAAAGTAAATAAGAAAATTACTTTTAAATGTCGCTTGGTGACAGACATTCTTGTTCAAGGGAAATTTACAAGGGCTATGCTCTAAGCCACGCAGGGTCTCCCACTGCCTCGGGATAGTACTATAGATAACTCTGCCTAACCTGAAGAGGTGCAGCCTGACCTGAAATCAAGTCAGTCAGTGAAGTTCTTCTGGGGCATCTTTTGCACGATGTGTAAGTAAATAACTTTTAACTAGAATATGGTACAGCAGAGCAGGGATTATCAAACAAACAAACAAAAAAAGAACTTGTTTTTGATCCTATGTCCTTGAGGATTCATCTGAGAAGGAAACGTTATTCCCCCCATGGGAACATAAAGCAACAGGCCTTAGGGGCATAACTCTTCGCTCTGTCTTAACCACAATGATTTCTTGCTAACTCTGATCTCCACCTCAGTTCTTGTCCTTTTTGTCCATTCTCCAGAGTGATTAGATACAATTAAAATCTAACTCAAATCTCTTTCCCTCTTCCAACATCCACAGCACGAGCCCAACCCCTCATAGGGTGAGTCTTCCTTCACCTGTCTTCACATAGCTGCTCAGTTTCATCTTCAATCCCAACTTCATGTGCCCAGTACTTGAGCACAGCTGATCTTCTTATAGTTCTCCAAGCTGTCCAATCTCTTACATGCGCTTCTTCCCTCATCCATCTGACACAGACTCCTCCTCCTTCAACTCAGACTTGAACTCTGCCTGAGAAGATTTTACATAAGCATCCACCTTCCCCACTCCCTGCTCAGTGTCCAGCCGGCCTTTTCCATGCTCAGATGGCAATATGCATTTCTGCAGTGTCACTGTTGGCTGACCTACCAACTTCTCCAAACTCAGTGACTGCATCTCTGAGGAGACCAAGGTCATGTGCATCCCTGCTACCTAGCTCAGTACCTGATGCTCTATATCAGCCTCTAACATTCATTCCTGCTAAAGTCAACAACATAATCACTGGTGAAATTTAAAAAATAAAGAACCACTATTTAACAACACAATGATAGGAGGATTCAAGCTATTGATCCACCCAGACTCACTTTAACTGCTGCTTCTTTAACTCCCACTTATATTCCCTTCTGAATACTTTTGCCTCTGCATTCTGTCTGATCCATTTCTCTGTCTGTGTGTTACCACCATTCTTACTGAATGGTAATTAGTACTCTCCATGCCCACAGGTTACAGGGGGAGAAGCCAGCATATGAGTGATGGCCTGTATCCCAGGGTCAGAAAAATAAAACCTGTAAGCATTTGCATCCTACAGTTCATTTGCCAAAACACAGGGAAAAAGTAAGATGAATCAAAATAATTACAAAGAATAGCAGTTATTTCCATAAGCAAAAAAAAAAAAAAGATTGTTAAGTCATAAAGTCATTCCAAGAACTGAGGAAAGTCTATGACAACAGAGTAATAATTTAAAATTGATGCTGATAACTAGACTCCTTCTCTAAGAAGGAAAGTTAGTATACTCAAAATTATTCTGTTCTCAAGCCTTTGTTTATATTTTGGTAAATAATTTAGTTTTTTTTTTCTATCAGAGCATAATCATATAGAATAGTAGGTTTTATTTGCTAAACAATTAATAGCAGGTATGGTGCTCAATCACATCTGGATCTGATTATAATGAGCCATTTGTTCTGTAGATGGTACTTGAAGATTAGTTTTGTGTGCATGAAGTTTATACATGAGAAGCCCTGTGCTAGGCTATAAAAATTCAAAATCCATACATTATTACCCATGATTACCATGAAGAACAGTAAAGATGAGAAGGATATGCAGTCGTCTAGTTTGTGCTATTAAATCTGGTCCTAAAGAGTTTCGATGAACTTGGATTGTCTTGTTCTGTAGATCACATGTTGTCTCCTTGCTCCTTTTCCACGTATAGAGTACTACATAATGGATCTTCCTTTGGTCAATGAACATAAAAACTAATATGACCATGGACAAATCACATACTTTGAAACTGAATGTTACTGGAAAGCTTCCTTATCATTCAAAGGATTAGCCCAGTGTATGTTCTTTTTGTCAATGTTAGTCTACCTCAGAATTTTCTCAGAGGAAGTGAAGGAAAGAGTCACCGATAGACGACAAGAAAGGAGCCTTAGCTCATGCTCTCCTTAGAGATAGATGCCTGTTCTGGTTACCAACATGATCTATAACTTGTAAGCCAGAATAAATGATCCAATAGATGAAAAGTTGCTCTGTTATGGGGTTTTGGCCTTAAACATTCCAATATTTGCAGGCTGCAGACTCACCAGTGGACCATTAACAACATTATGTGGTGGCTGTCTGAGAGGTAGAAGAGGCGGTTCCTGTACCAGATAGTCACTGTCACTTCACATCCGGGGCATTTTATAGGGTATTCAGGATAAAACCGAAAGATCTTCCCCTGGAGAACTGTTTTCCTTCAATCGCAAAACAGGAAACTAAAGTGCTGAACCAGAATCCCCGAAAGGATATATAAATCTCCAGAATGTTTTAATAACATTGATATCTCCCAAATGCCTAAAATATTTCTTTAGAATGAGTTAAAAAGAAAATTATCTTCTCTTCCACCAGGGCCAAGCACTTAAATGTCCTGCTCTAGAAAATGACCTTCCTAACCTAAAAAATAATAAATTAAGAACTCAAATGCCCTTTTATTTTTTTCTCTCCTTCTTCTTTAAAGTGCTGCCTTCTATCTATGATGAATAAATCAGAGGGAGCTAGACCCTTCGTGGCCATCACGCAGAGATGTTTTAATCATTTCCAGCATGGATTGATGTGTTTTGTGTAGTCACAGGATAGGACACCGTCAAACCTCTTTGGTTCCTCCCAAAATGAAATCATGTTTTTTAATCCCCACACAATGTCCTCTGTATACTTATTTTTCATGCATTGACATGAGCTGTCTGTCGCCTTTGCAGAAGAACACTGGTTTCAGCCCCCTCCCCACAACGGCTGCCGTCTAAGAGGCGTGACAATTTGAAGCCCTCTGAAGTGATGATATCAAGGGTTACACAGGGCGTCTTTCAGTCCGAAGAGGTAATGGGAACAAGAGCCTTCTCTACCTTGCAGGTCAGCTTTGGTCAACGCAACTTTGTTAGCAAAAGAACAGAAAAAGCGAAAACAATAAGCAGAGGTTAGTAAGAGGTAGAGTAAACCAAAGTAACATCTCAAAAGTAAAAACGCAGGCTGCATAACCAACATCACTCAACCAGACACATGAGCTCTCTATTGGTTCACCAGAGACAGCACAGACAGGAGACACAGGGACGCACAGACCAGGGCACAGCGGGTCTCCTCAGAGCCAAATCAGCAGAGCAGGGTCAGGGAAACAATGAACTAGACAAAGCACAAGCAACGGGTGACAAGAGCCTTCCCACAATTACACAGCCAACCCCAAGGCAGATGGCCCAGTCCTAAGAGTAGCAAGTGGCTAGACTGAAAGACATGTGTGCATGATCCGACTGAGCCCACAAAAAATTACTCAGAACATTTTGGAGCTGGGCATGGAAGAGTCCCCCTGGAAATATTCCCCCCAGACCTCACTGCTGATGCCACAGGGGACACTTGGCACCAGACTAGGGCATTTCCATCAAAATGAATGGCTCATTTGAGAACACCAAAGCAGAGCAGAGCTCAGTTTACTGAATTTAAGAGAAGATAGCTAAACCCAAATATTTGTGGGCAAAAAGGCACCAAAGCATTGTCCTTTTTATTCATTCATGCCAGTCTCAAAATAGAGCACATGTGTTTCTCTCAGATGTTTACCATCTGTGCCGATGGAATAGCATTTCTGCACCACAATGCCTTGGCCTCTGCAACAGAGGGACCTCAGGAGAGGAAGACATATTGACCAGCCAAGCACTAAATCAGGCATTACTTTAAGATATCCTAGCTTAGACTGGGAAGTCAAAAGCCACAGTTACCTGTTGGCTGGGAAATTCACTTGACTTCTAAATTTTACACTCTGCAATACATTAGAGGCATAAAAATCAAAGCCTATTGCAAGACATAGTTGGCCTCCAAAAACTGAGAGACAAAGAAGAGTGGATTAATAAATTTTAAAAAATAAATTTGGGCTCTTTTGCCTTTTAGGTGTTGCTGTGGCCAGATAGAATAGAAAAATGATACATCTACTACTTATGGATCTTAAAATGTCCTTTTTAAATGACCTTAACAAGAGAACATGTGATGTCCTAGTCTGTGTACTCTAAATGTGTGAGAAGGAAGCACATTTACCACTGAAAAAGAATCGAGTGCTTACTGTTTGGTAATGAAACTTCAACCCATAGCTGTTCCTTTTCTACACATAGAAATAATCAGTCAAGAAATAGCCTCAAGATGTCACACTGTCTAATGCCTAAAGGCTGTCTTGGAAGTCACCTGCTGCAGACAAAAGATTGGAGTGACGATGATACCTCTCTGCAGCAGTCTTTCCAAGGTTCAAGGTCCTTCACTTCCCTCCCACTATCTTCCTCTGCTTCATTTCCACAAAATCCTAAAAAGCTCTTGGGACCCTTCCTAAAGTCATATTCACAATGGAGCAAACTTCCATTGACAGTAATTTATACTTTAACCCACTTCGGGCCCATTTTTCCTAGCTACTTAGGCTAATTATCTAAGTCATTTGTGTACAATAAACAAGGACCTTCTTTCCGGGACACTCATCCTCCACTTCATCCTACCCACTAGGGCAGTGATAATGCTCCATAGTAATTATCTCCATGGCAATAGAGTGCAGTGCTATTAGGCCCATGGGATTTGCTATAGATTTCGATGGGAGAGCCATCAAGTCACAATATCTGGCTTTGAATAATCTCTCGTACTTAGAGTAAGGTCAGAACCCACCATAATGCATGTGATGAGTCCTGGCAAACTCACACAGGGCGTCAGCATTGCCCCCCATTCCGGTGGGTAATTCCCTTCTGCTAATGTTCTCCCTTCTACTCTCTAAGGTCTCATATTTGATGTCCATTTCCCACAATATACTATGCATTTTATGGGCGTTAGCCTAGATCTCCTTTGAATCCGAATCTGTACTTGCATTTCTTTCACCCCAACTTTCACATCCTACAGAGCTGTATGTCTCATGCAGTGTCCAGAAACACAGACAGCTACAAAGCACTTGAAATGTGAGTTGCCTGAGTTGAGATGGGCTGTAGGTACTAAAGGCACAGTCAGTTTTGAAGGTCTCCTATGATCAAAGAAATGTAATTTATTTCTTGGTAATTTCTGTAACAATTCATGTGGAAATGATAATATTTGGGATATTTGGGATTAGGTAAAATTAAATATAAAAACAAAATTAATTTTACCTATTACATTCTATCATTCAAAATATAACTAGTAGGAAATTTCAAGTTATGTATGGTGATTGATATTTCATTTTTACTGGGTAATGTTACTTTACAGTTAAACAAATGACTTCACTTTTCCATGTGAAAAATTGATGGCATGATAAAAATATTTAGCAATTGAATGGTGCCTCACTTAAATGTGTATTTATATCCTGACTTAATTGGATATGCTAGTTATCAAGGAAAGTAGAACTGCCATCCTTCCACAGTCTTCTAAACTAAGATAGATCATTTAATTCTAAATTATAAAAGGCATATTGCCTTTCAGCATCTGGAAGAATTAACAGTCCAACAATTTGTTTTTAATCCAGTTGAATTAAATTGTGCATTTCTAGAATGCAAGTAGCCACTTTTCCTGATTACCAACCTTGTGTGCTTGATACACACACAGATCACATTCGATCAACAGAAGGTGAGGTGTATTTTTGGTTAAAGGGAAAATGGCATAAGTAAGCAGTCTTATGCTAATGCAGCAGAGGCAGCCGATGCCGAGGTACAGGGAAATCATCGTCTTAACTATACATCAGTCTACAAAGCTAAGGAGAGGTTCCACTAAAATGTGCAGCAAGGTAGTTGGAGAACACAGATGGAGGTTGGTGAAAAGCAAGAGTGCTCCATGAGGTGGAACCAGGAGATGAACAAACTCAACAGATGTGGTCAATTAACAAAGGCCACAAGACAGCACAACACACTTCACAAACAAAGGACGATATGACTCAACCAGAGGAATGAATACCTAGGTCTTGGTGGCTTCCACAACCTCTTTCCCTTTCAGGTTAGGTCAAGTCACCTGTGCAGCCTTACAGACGTTAGCCAGGAACACGGAATGTGCTCACTACTGCCCTCTGCCGGCACGGCTAGCATGTTTTTTCATCAAACTTGTAAAATTCAGTTAATATCTCAACGAACGGAACAACTCCAGAAACAAGCTGAGCGTGGCTTGCTATGCTATAGGGGTGTACATGCAAAGTTTTTAAATGTCTCACATGAGATGATAATACTTGTAAACAATACGCCTACGTTTATCCAGTACCTACTATGTACCAGGCATTTGTTTATATTATCTTTCAAGATAGATCACATTGTCTCATTTTAGAGAAAACAAAACAAAGAAGGAAGGTGTAGCTCAGAGAGCTTTAGTAACTTTGCAAGTAGCATACCTGGCCATTACCTGGACCTTATGCAGGACTTTCTAACACTGAAAACCACCGTACCCCAAGAAGGAAGAAACTGCTTACCAATGCCTGATACCTAGTGAGCACTTCATAAAGTCAGTTTGTTCCATCATCCTGGCATTCTGACATCATTCCCCTGTCTCCTGCTGGATTTGCATTAAGTAATGCAGTTGCATTGCACACAAATAAAAAAGCATTTTACATATACAAAGTCTGCGGTTCACCACTCACCTTGTAATAAAATATAATACAAGTCTCTGAAGTCATTCAGCCATTCGAGAAGCAAAGGCACCAACTAGGAGAAGGCTGATGTCGATGCCAAGGAAGTTTCGTTACTGGTAAGTATGCGACCCTGAGTCAACATCTGCCCACATGCACTCCAAGAGCCTGTGGCACATGTCCTGACATACTCAACCCAGAACAGGAAGACACAGGTGACAATGCATTGTTGGGTGGCAAATGAGAATGAGAGAGGATGGGTAAACTGAGGAGAGTGGCACCGGCAGAGGCAGCAAAGAGGCTTGTTGCTTGCGACAAGGCTGTAGTTTAAAAAGAAGAAAGGTTGTACCTTCGCAGCCGCGCTCAATCTGCCCACTCCGATGGAGCGCGTCATTGATGAGATCAGGCAGACGCCCGTTCAAGTCCACCGAGGCGAGGCAGCCCTGGAAGCCATCGCGGGAGGCCACGAGCTTCGGGAGGTTACTGTACATGCCTTGAGCCAGGCCGGCCATGTACAGGTCACCTAGGAAGCGAAGCAAAGAGCCAAGAGGTCGAGTCAATAAAAGCCAGTGCCCTTGAGACTATCCAGCAGTCTAAGAGAGCAGAGGGAGCAGCGACACAAAATGAGTGTCGCAGTTTCCAAATGGTAACAAAAAGAATCCAACATTCCATACATGTCATTGATCATAGATGTATCATTCACAAATTTAAATCATTCTGTCAATTCCAAAAAAGTAGGTTTTATCACCATGATATAATGAAGCAAAGAATCTCAGTGTATTCAAGAAAACAACTATTTACTGAGTACTCTTCATGGATTTATGACAAATACGTTGAGGATTTTACAGACATGCTATCGAAACTCCTAATGACTCATAAATAGAGTGATAGTTATTATCCTTATTTTTTTCAAAAAACAAACAAACAAACAAACAAAACTATACATAAGCTGAATAAGACTAAGAAATTTTTACCAAGGTTACTTAGGTACTAAATGACTCAGGTGAAATTCCAAAGGTTATATTTCTCCTTATGATGGACCCTCCCCCATTTTGACATTTAGAACCTTATCACTGAGCCCCCACACCAGACATTCCTGGTGTTACCAGAGAAAATGAACTATTATTCTATGTAAGAACTGAAAAATTTGCATTATGATACAATTGGATAATGTTAAAATAGAACACAGAGGTTGTACCAACAACCAGAAGACTAGGGTGCTTCCAGCTGTGATTTGCCTCTGTAAATATTTCTACTGGGGCTGGGGATTTAGCTCAGTGGTTCTGATGCCTGTCTTGCAAGCGCAAGAGCCTGGGTTCTATCCCCAGTTAACCATATGCAATACTGGGTGTGGAGACTCATGCCCAGCAGCAATCAGTACCACATACCACAGTGCCAGGTGTGGTGGCTCATGCCTGTAATCCCAGCACTCAGGAGGCAGAGGCAGGAGGATTGCTGTGATGTGAGTTTGAGGCTGAGCTCAGGGCCAGTCTGAACTACCAAGCAAGACCCTGTCTCAAAATAAATAAATAAATAATATTTCTACTGTAAGAAATGCTCTAAGGAAGGAAACATTTCTTTACAAGGTTTACCTTTCAAATCCAGGTTTTTGGCCCCATTGATCACCTGAGTGACCACCTTGGTGTCCACCTTCAGGCTGTGCGTGTTACTGTTGTCCCGAGTGATCACGACATTGTGCCACTGGTTGTCATTCAGGGGACGGTCGCTGTTGCCTTTGATCACATTGGGACCATTCCCAAGGTCAAACACATAGTGGATGTACCTGTGGAGGATAGAGCACACTACAGCATGAAGCTCCCCAAAGTGAGTTAATGGCATTATGTGTGCAGCTGACTCCGAGGGCTTCTCAACTCTGTGCTGAAATGGTCTAATCTAACAGTCATTAAAGCATGACTTAAAGTTCTAACAGCAGTCAATACCTATCATACCATTCTTCATTTTAGTTTCATTTTCATAGATTCTACTTCTTCAACACCACTACTACTTGAATATATAAGGCCAAGAAGAAGTACAGGTGGTACACTGAGAGATACTAAGGGACAGTATTTAAATCTAGCCCATCATGGATCTGCTTTGATTTTTAGTTTTGTCTATTTTTTCATACATGGTATTAAAGTTCCTCAAAGAAAGGAATGTGATTAAAGCTGGAGATGTCAGCTAAAAGTGGGTTTGAAAATATCTGTATGCATTTCATGTCTTAGTATAAATTGGAGGGCAACATTTAATATTACTGAAAAGAAGGATGTAACCCATGTTCTATGGTTTTAAAGGAATGTATTTCATAATCAAGTCCTAACAATGTAGCCATAGTGGAATATCTTTTGATCAAGGTATGTTGGTCTGCTTTCCAGCTTTCGTGACTTGTGGATCTTTATAACCAATGACAATGCCAGCAAGGATGGACATGCCAAGAGAGATGGTCAAGTTTTTCTCATGTCTTTATTTTAGGAAGGGCTTGAAGGAGATATCCGGCCTACACTTTCCTGTCCCTCCCACTTACCCCTTCACCAGTTCCACTGCAATGAAGTCATTGCCATCACCGCTGTTGAAGAGGATGAAGCCATCAGCTGAGGTGGTCTTGAACTGGAAAAAGAGGTGCATGGAAGTGTAGGCCTGAAGGGTGGCAAGGCTCAGATAGCTGCTCTTGGTCTTGAAGGTGACAGGGTCAGCGATGATATTCCGCAGACCAAAGCGAGCCTTTAACTCACAGTAATCAATGTCACCATTTTTGCACAAGTCGATATAGAGCAAGCCATTAAACATGAGGCTCTGCAGGTGCCCAATGAAACTGGAAGGGACAACAGAGATGTAACGTTTCTCAGTCATGATTCCGGTTTCAATATTGTGGAACTCCAAGCGGGTATGGTCGCCCACCATCGTACCTATGCAAAACAGAGAGGAGGGACAAATAGGAAAAGTTGCCATGTGTTAGCAAGGTACTCTTATGAGGTCTTGGAAGTAGAACTTATTTCCACTCAACATATTTAGTTTCCTTGATTTGGTTCCAGAAATCACTATTCCCATGTCAATGTATATGTGACATGACTTCCATCGGGGTTCTGAGTACTGCCCCAGCCAGTACCATCGCTGACATTTGGATTCTCCTGCATTTGCTGGGGATATCTCATCATATTTCATCATATAAAAGAGAATATGAGATTATCAGTAACCCACGTTAAAAGATAAAACTTCATTTTCTCTTCTGGAAAACATGTGAGTCCAAATACACACTCTAATATGAAGAGTCATTGTGACCATAAACTTCATGGTGAGGCACTGAACAAGTCCAGGTAGTCACCACCAAATATTTCTTACTGTAATACCTCCCCACCTAGTACATATGCAGAAGTTTCTTTTATAGAAATTACACTGATTTTCAGGCCTGTCCCAAGGCTAATTTTTTTTTCCTTATAGTAACAGAATTTCCCTCTGGGAAGTTCACATTGGAGGCATGAGAATTAGAAGGAGCATTTTCTAAACAAGATTGATTCCCAAGGCTGTAATGCAGCCTGAGAATTTGCACTTGTAATAGTTCCAAGATAACATTTATGTGGTTGATGGAGGAAACAACTTTAGAGACACTGGATTAACGACAACCCAATCCAATGTAATGACATTTATCTCCAGAGTTTTGTTGCCACATTGATGAGAAGGTATCTTAAACAAGCCAGACTTGCTTGGAGACTACAAAGTGACCACCAACCAAAAAAATAATTGCAATGTAGAAAAAAATTTTCCCCTTGTTGATGTTATTTGAAGGTTTGGATCCAGTCAGATAAATCTGGACATTTTTAAACTCTAAGCAACAGATTCATTTTATCATTTAAGCATTTGAGTTGGGTTTCTCCTATCTGTAACTGAAAGTTTCAACTAATAAAATGTATTAGGAATACAGAGTGATTGGGACAGACAGAGTGAAATGAGCTTGCAACCAAAGTAGAGACTAGAAATTTTAATAGCAAAGAAAAAACATTGTTTTTATGGGTAGAGTTAAAGTTGGATATCTGGAGATTCCTCAAAAACTAAAAATAGAAATTGCATTCAACTCATCTATTCACCTTTTATGTATCTTCCCAAAGGAGCTGAAGACATCCTATTATGGTGACTCATGCAGACACATGTTTATATACCCACAATTCATAGTAGCTAAATCTTGGAAGTAATATTTATGTCCATCAACAGATTAAGGGATAAAGAAGGTGAGGTATTTATGCATGGTAGAGTGCTACTCTGCCATAAAGAAGGATAGACTTGAGTCACCATTATAAGAAAATAAATGCACATTGAATTCATAATGTTAGGGAAAATAAAGCAGATGTATCAGTTTAAATATCACAATGTAAAAAAAAACAAGATAAAAGGTAATAGGAGCTAGAGAGATATTTCTCAAACGGGAAAGGAATCAAGATAGGGAGGGACAGCAGGGAAAGAAGATGAAAGAGAATTGAACCGATATATGTTATGTACATGTACCACTCTACACACAAAATGTAAGCACTAATACCACATATGTATACTAATAACAATTTTAAAAATAAATAAAATGTGACAAACTATATTCTCCTGCCTTATGGTATTAGAAAGAGAGGAAAAGGATTTCCTTTTCCCTTCTTCCTTTATGAAACTCCACCAAGACAAGCTACACTCCCCTCACTCTCTCTTTTACAACTTTGGAGAAAAGGAATGATGCAGTATGCCATATTCATGGGGATCTGCAGAGAGATGTACAGCTCTGCTCTGTGCATGTAGTTCATCCCCGTAAGCTTCTGGTTCTCTCTAAGTGAGGCACCATCCACAGGAGATGCCGTTCTACTCCATCAGCACCATGTCACAGCAGCAGCACAGGCAGAGACCTTACTTCTCGCTTTCTTGGAAGATCTCTGTCCACCTCCAATTAGCTTCAAGTGCACAGTTCCATCTCCCTCAGACGTTTACTAGATAGAAACCATATTTCAACCACAGCATCTTCACAAAGGAAACTAATCTGTATCTGTTTTCTGTCTCTCTATATTGGCTCAGAACTCAATTGACAAAAAGAAGGGGAATGTGTTTTCCTGGGGACCTTCAGCTTGAATCTGGGAGATGCAACCACGTTATGTCCTCAGCCACCTATCCAAATTTCCTCACACCAGGAGCAAACTCCGGCCTGCAAAGAGTTCTCCTGAACACGGAAGTCAGATCTCCATCTTCTGAGCTTCTATGTGGCATTTTGATAAATCAGTGACATATCATTCTCTAATATGTACAGAAATAAAGATGTTCGTTCACAAATGCAATTGTGTAGATCAAAATCAGAAAGCAAGCTAAATCTCTTGACACCTGAGTAATGAGGAAAAAGACTTAGTTTTGAAAATTGCTCAGGTCATGAAAGTGGAGAGCGACAATCTAAACTCACCTATTTCAAAACAATGAAGTGACAGAAAGGTTTACTTCTCAATGTCCATTTACCTACACCTGTTATCATCAGCTATGGGGGCTCAGTGGGAAAAAAAAAAAGGAAGAGACAGCACAGAGACAATCTGCTGGAGTTGGATGAACTGAAATATAGTGATATTTATATTCATGTCAATTTGTATTTTACCAAAATATCCACAGAGAGAATCACGAAGGGAAGACCATTCTTGGTGATTCAAAACGATCTGAAGAAATGATTTTAAAATCATTTGGGAGAGTTTAGAAAACTTCTGGCAAACCCAACCCTCAGGACTGAAGATTATGCAACTCTGCTCACTGGGAAATCAATTTTATAAAACAAGAAAAACATTGTAAAGTGTCGTCAATTGAGATGGGTGGGAAACTCAAGAAGGATTTAACACAGGGCAGTTCTGGTTGAGGTGAACTGAAAAAAAAAAAAGAGGTCTCCATTAAGTCTGGAGAGGGGAGAGCAGAAGGTAATATGGGGCCAATTAGGAAAGGAATCGAGTCCACTTCTGCCTAACGGACTTCATCTCTGTGGAAAAGAATATATGTATCTTTCTACTGTAGCCAAAAAAGCCCAAGAAGACAGAGCTCCGCATAGCAACTGCTTTTGAATTTCAGAAGAAAGAGAAGCAACATGAGCGAAAGGACTACTAACTTTGTGTGCCGGGCCCAACTAGGTGTCACATCACTACAAAACTATACTGAGGTATCAGAGTCTTGCTTCAGAAGCGAGAGCACTTGGCTCATAGAGATCAAGAACTTTATTGAGGTTTACATGAGCAATTGGTAGACCCTCAAATTGAATCTACATGTACAAATTCCAAAGTCCTGTCTTTCCTTGTGCAGGACGCTGTCTCAGAAGAAAATTGACTCTCTCCCTGCAGCTCTGTCTGAAAAAGACAGCAGGCAGAATTTAACACTTGAAATGTCCATGCAGAAGCTGCTCTAGTGAGTTCACACTTCTTCCCCATGGCTCAGAGTGCTCTTCTATCTGAGACAGGCTTAACATATACGTCACCTGTCCTGTGCAGCCTCGCTGCTGTTCTGTATCCACTCCCCTGAACCACTGATGGCCAGTAGCCACCTGTGGAGTGATCCCAAGATAAGGAATAAACAGACAGGAAATTTGGGCCAGATTCTAGCAGTACCTTCCCAGGATGCCATAGCGGCAGATGGATAAGCACTAGTCTCTGGATTTGGTCGCTGGGTATACATCCCAACTCCACAGCCTCTGAACTGGATCATTCTGAGAGAGTCACTTGACATTATCATGCTTCCATTGTCCATGTGTGATACAGGTATGAGGTTATCAGGGTCAAAGGTGTCAACCCAGGTAAGGGACTTGGAAGACAGTTTGGCTACTAAACCCTTTGCTTTTAGTCTTTGTCCACCAACTTTTCCCTTTCCCTTGAATACTTCCCTTAGATTCAAGCCTCTTGGAAAGTATGGACCACTGTCAATGTCCTCAGGTGTCCTTTAGGGTACAGCAGGAGGCCAGAGGACAGCAGGCACTGGGCCGAGGAAGGGGTTATATGAGAGACCCTGGATGGCGTGAGAGTCAGAAACCAGACCATCATTTCTGCACAGAAGGTTGCTGGCCAATGGTAAGAGTTTAGCAAATAAAGGAATGAATGATAAATAAATAAATGGCAGGTGGAGGGGAAGTAATCAAATCTCTTTAGTCTTCCACTAAGGGGAGAGAAGTGAAGAAAATATGGGCCTGAAAATCACCTGTTCTTGTATGTTGTCTCCTATTCTCCAGCTGCATCGACCCCTTTATGCCCATAATCTTGGCACTTTTTACAAGTTGTGTGTTTTAAAAAGTTACAGAAGCCAAATACATTTGGGAAATACTGCATATTTCATTATTGACGATGATCAGTGTACCTGAGCTTATTAAAGGATCCTGATAAGTCTTGCAATAAATAACTTCATCTTTGACCTCATAATTCCAAATCCTATTTTATCAAACTTTTTATTAACGGAAGGAAGAAGGTTTTCATCAAAACTTGGGATAATGACTTTTTCACAGCTGGGAGGGAAGACATAGTCAATTTGGACGACAGCAGTGAAAAGAGGAGTGTGTTTTTGTAAGGAGCGCTGGGTGGAGGAGGGTTCATGTATCATTAAACCCTATTTGGAGAATAATAGCCCAAGTGAGACATTCTTTTAATTTATTCATTATAATAGAAATCCAGCCGAATCAATCAATCAATCCTTATTAACTGTCAACTGAACTTAATATGTTTCCAAGAATACAATTACACTATAATCAATGAAAAATACTGGGTTGAGGAATATTTCTTTCTTTGCTTTTGATTCTCTGTAAATCTGACCTATTCTTTGCTTCATTGTTACAAACTAGCTGAAAATTTGGCCCAAGGGGGAACCTTAAGCAGCATGAATGGAATTACTAACTAAGTCAGTAAGATGCTACTTAATAACCTGGGAACCGGATGGTATTTTAGTTTCATTCCTTGATTTTATGACTCTCATGCACTAAAATTAAAATTTTCAAACCCCTTATCAGTGTAAAAAGCAACCCGAGGTTGTAGTTCATAAGCAAAATAACCCTTCTACTTTCCACAATTTCTTTATCCTCGCTCTGCTTTTCTCCATCAGTAGTGAAGCGGGGGGTCAGACTCAAAATGAAAGAACTTCATTAATTTCAAATATCAAATTACTGGATGACTTTGGCATGCCGCGTTTTAGCCCTGCTTTCTAATTATTGGTGGTAACAGAAAGCACAATTTATAATTACCTTTATTCCAAAGGTTCTATAAAATAATAATGATCGAGACAGGGAACTACAATACCCTCATTTTGCAGTCCTTTATGACCATATTTGCAGGAAAATGAAAAGAACGCGCTGCAAAGAGAGACCGTGGTCACGGCGCCACCTAGTGGTCACTATTGAAAACGCGCCGTGAACCCATCAACTCTGAGATTAACCCCACCAAGCCAGGGAAGAGAGTGAGAGGCGTGGAACTCAACGCAGCCTTTACAGGCTCTGGTCTGTTCTAACAGCTCTTGGGGAATTCGCTAATAATTAACGCAGGTGGGAAATGTTACACATTTCACCATCTCCTTGTTAACGTTCATTTCAGAAAGTTAAATTACCCTCCAGGCATGAGATTAGAAATCATCTTGCCCACTGCTACGTTATTCTGTGTGCAGCAGAGGGGTGAGGTAAGATATCTGATGTGATTCTGGCTCTCTCTGTTTTTAGCAGGGAGTTAAGGAGTGTTGTAGTTTGCATTCTTAAATGTACTTCCCACCTCACCCTAATCCATCTCGCTGTATTTTTCATTTTCATAGGACGGATTGTAAACTACACCAGAGAGGCTGATTTTATGGAATCTTACAGATGTCCATTGGAGGCTTAATTAAGCGACTTCTTAAGTTTCATGTTCTCGTTCTATAAAATGACAATAAGAACATTTATTCTGTAAGGTTGTATTGAATTATGGAAGATTAAAGGAGCCGATATGTGAGAGGAGGCTAGTATGGTCCTTCCGCCTCTTGGATGTGTGTCCAGCGTTCGCTGTCTCTCCCTTGATTGACTCGCTCTACTTTCACAGGCATATGTGCACCCACACTCACAATGATGTGCTCCTAGACCACATCAGTTATACCCACCCATCAAATTCTGACTCTAGATCCACTTGCATAAATCTCATGTCTGCACCTCAGTTGCTTATATTGTGCATGGGCTCACACACACACACTTGCAGGGACACACACTTCACCATAATTCCTGATTCTTAAACTCTAGACACTCAGAATATAGGATTATAGAAGATACAAAATCACAGAATATTTATGCTTGAATCAGACTTGAAATAACAGAAATGTAGATTTAAAGAGTATAAAATGAAGAGAAAGAGGTTTACTGTATCTGTCTCAGAGATGGAAAG
Source organism: Petromus typicus (assembly GCA_004026965.1). Classification (NCBI taxonomy): domain Eukaryota; kingdom Metazoa; phylum Chordata; class Mammalia; order Rodentia; family Petromuridae; genus Petromus; species Petromus typicus. The sequence continues at coordinate 370,890 of PVIR01000021.1, forward strand.
CAATTTAATGGCAGTGATTGTACTAAACCCCTAAGTTCCTACCTTGACTGCCTATCCACAGAAAAGGCTATAGAAAGGGCTTGGGCTACCCACTGGATCTGACATGCCCAGAAACATTAAGTAGCTTCCCCCTCTCCTTCAGAAAGTCAATGTTAGGGCTAAGAGCAGATGACAATGATGTTCCTCATAACACCCTCTGCATCTCCAAGTTTTTTTTCCCAGATGCACAAGAATTCTGCATACTATGCACTGAAATATTAGTAGATTTGCTGAAGGCAGCAGGTAACAAATCACTTGGACACTTCTGTCCTTGCTCCTAAACCACATCAATTATACCCACTCACCAAAATCTGGCTCTAGATCAACTTGCATAAATCTAATGTCTCCACCTCAATTGCTTCTCTTGTTTCAATTTAAAATTTTAATCCAACCCACTCGAATTCGAATCTCATAACCTACTCTCGTTCCATTTTCAAATACCATAGTGCTTCGCTATTCAAAGAAATAGGTAATCTCTGTGCTTTCTTTCTATCTTCTGCAATGCCAATACATTGTGGACACCAGGCTCTCAGTGTGGACTCTCAGTGCTCCCAGGCCTACGCACATAGCCATTCTGTCATCCTTTTCTGTAGAGCTGCCTATTTGTCCTTCACCACATTCCCAATTCCTCCTAAGGCAGTGCTTGGTATGCAATAGAAAGTCAGTGATAATGATTAAATCAGTGAATAATGAAACAAAATCTACTTCTAGTATTCGTTCCACTACATTCTAGTATTTGTGTCCCCGCAATGGTTTGAATTCTTGGGTTCTCCATTTCTTTTTGACAAACACTTACCAATACAGACAGAATGAACTTACGCAGAAAGATGGCTGATGTGTGATTTATAATTATGGAATAATAGAAAGATCTGTAGAACCCTACCTCTATTCTCCAGACGTATGCTCTGTGCCTAAGGAGAGATACCCATTTGTATAATTACACATGGCAAGAAATTGTATATACAAATTGTCAAAAAGTCTTAAGAAAACAGAAAGGCAGATTATTTTCTTAGCCATAGAGTATGTGACTTGTGACTTCTATTAAGTGAAATAGAAATTTTTGAAAATGAATGATTCCAGAGAGTCAAGGGGGTTGGGTGTCAGCTTATTTGTACTCACCCTCAGCAACATCGTCATCCACCGTTAACTTGAGGCTTTTTCCTCTTCGCACCACCCGAACTGTGTGCCACTCATTGTCATTGAGCTTCTGCCCTGCATACAGGGTCTCTGGGCCTTTGCCTAAGGGGCAGCGGTGAGTGCCAGTATTAGAAGCAGTTCTCAGAGCAGCGGACATAGCATCAGGGTCATCAAAACCACACTGGTGCACATGACCCAGCAAACTGAGGCTTGAAACAGTTCCTTCTTTCAATCCATCTATCCAATCAGATCTACCCAACAGCGGTCCCAGAAGCAAAGCAGCAGCTCAAGCAGTAAGGACAGTCCCAGAGTAATGGAAGAAATCAGCCTCCTGCTTTATCTGGGATGTGAGGATTGAAAATCCCAGTGGAACCATGAGAATATACACAGGAATCAGTGGTCAGCTGTTGCTGGTCTCTCACAGTCTTAGAATTTTTTTTTTTTTTTTTTTTTTTTTTTTTTGTACCTGGGATCAAACTCAGGACCTGGCACTTGTCAGGCAGGTACTGTCCTGCTGAGTTACATCCCTGGTATTGAGAATCATTGAAGATATAGAATATTCATTATACTTCTTTCAAAATCATATGGTTATTTGGACATAATACACCAGTCTGGCTTTTAAAAGTATCCAATAATCAGAGGAGAAAATAACGCTGCACATAGGCTGTCTTAACTTGACATTTTCATCAATCCACCCACAGTCCTATCTTCCTTCAATGACCACAGAAATCAGAAGAGTGAGAAATTATGTCATGTTTCAATCCCATTATAAACAGTGCTCCTGAAGGGAATATGAGGGCCATGAGATTTATCCTTTTTTTTTTAAATCATCCTCTAAAATGACCCAAAGACCTAAAATGTGAAATAATGTAAAACTTCAGAATTGAACCTTTGAGGTCAAAAGAATGATTCATATAAAGTCTCACTGTGTAAAGAAATCAACCAAGTTGACTCAAGAAACGGTGCTGGAGATGTTTAAGATGAAATTCAAGTGCATTCTCTAAGAATCAGGGGAAACAAGGAATGGTGGGATTCAGAGGGAGACAAGCTATTGAAGGACAAAGACTATCAAGTTACCTTGGAATGAATGTCACCATTGAACTGAGAGATAAATGTAAAAACAAAGATGTCATAGAATCAGAGGACTTAGACCAAATTTCCTCTTTCTGAGTGGAGAGCTGAGCCCACAGAGAAAATGCTAATTAAATATGTTTGGAATAAGTGAACAATATAGACCCTGTCTCTAAAAGTGACTTAGAAAACAGACGAAATAGGTAAGTGGCCTAAATATCTTGATGGGTGTTATGCATCTGAAATACTTTGGGTAAACGGATATTAGACCTATCACATGTAGAGAGCACAGGACCATCTTTATCATAGGTGCTTTAATGAGTTCTTTTAAATCATTAATACCTACCCCAGTTTTATTTCCTTGATAATCATTAACTGTGATTACACAGAGGTCAATATATTTGAATATAAGGTCAATATATTTGAATCTAACTAATTTGGGAAGTTTTATTATTTATCTTTCGCTAGCTACTTTCTCTCTCTCTCTTTCTCTCTCTTTCTGTCTCTCCTGTGCATACAAGATTAAAAATACTCTGTACTATTTAGGAGAGAAAAATATAATATCATTGGCAGAGAAATAGCTAGCTAATTTTAAACTGTACCACAACTATGAGTATTTAGCATCCATGTAGCTGCTGATTATAGTGGAAGGTATGGAAGTCTAAGAGAATCCTTCCTCTGAAAAGTAAACTTTAAAATTATAACGTTTCTTGTAATTATAATGTATACAGAAAAAAACTTACAATTAAAATTTTTAAATGTGCTCAAATCTCAGCATTTAGTAAAGAAACTAAAGACCGACTCAATATGTACCCCACATTTGGTATGGAAGCCATGAAATCACTTGGTAAATCTTAGGAAAAGTAATTCTATAATAAACCACTTTATATTCAATTGCATTTCCTCTTTGTGGCCATGCATGTCTTTAATATCATCTACCATTTATAGATTTTAATGGAATTCTCTCCTACATTTCATCTCATTGGAAAACACTGCTCATTATTTCCTTAAACACGTGTCTAAGATCATTGTCACAGTCGCCTTTACAATAGCAAATGGAGAGGGCATGGGAAGAAAACAGGACCACATCTTTCGGATCCTTTATAACAAGAACAGATGTGCTCAGAACAAACAAATCAGCTTTTGTGCTTTTATGTTTTTATCCTCTTTATTCTCCATGCAAATGCGTCCATAAGAAAGAAGAAAGTAGGGAACAAGGCGGAGGAGACTGGCGATGTACGCAGCACTCTTACAGAGACGGGCTATTTGAAACATCTCCCATCCAGTAACATCTGTTCTTAGGCAATTTTTTGCACATCACTTAATTTTTATGATAGGGGGCCAGATAAGAGAGAGAAGGAAGAAGACACACAGTCTTCTGTGTGGGGACATTGCTACATAGTGCTCATAGATACTATGACATGGCAAAAAAAAAAGCTTTGCTCCAGCTCAGTGTTTCTTAGATGATGCTAACATTTCACAAGTACTTTAGTGCTTATGGTTGCAGGAGATGTTTGGGAAGGTCAGATTTAGACTTTTCATTTTTAACCAGAGTTTTGCTAGATAGTCATGCCTGAATTTGAACTTGCTAGGTAGCTAAGTTTAGCCTCAAATCCCTCAGCTTCCTGAATGCTGAGATAATAGGTATATGCACTTAATATTTAACTCTGCATTTGACTCTAAAACTTTGCAAAATGGGAAAAAAATTCAAAATGTGAAAAACAGCAACTTCTTATGTACTATATTTACTACCTCTAGCACCCTAAATCTCATTACTGTAAGGAGATAAAAGATCCACACCCATTTCATTAAAATGGCAGAGGACTTTAATATTCATTTTCAAGCAATAAGCAAATTTTGTGAACTTTTGCAAAACTCTTAGCCTCCAGACATGTAGACTTGATAGTACTCATTCTTAATGAAGCCAAAAGACCATTGTGTCCTACTAGAGAAAAAGTGATGTTAAAATTTGGCTAGAAATCCAGGCAAATAAAGAGCCAGAACTAGCTAATCTGTGACTCAAGCGTAAACTGGATCATGATACATGATGTGGGATTAGAGATGAATGTTGAAAGAAGACCTGTTAGGTTTTCACAGCAGAAGGGTCTGGAGGAGGGAAGATATCCTCTGGAAAAATCAAGCAAAAGACCAGCATCAGTGAAACAATGAATATAAAGAGCTCTTCATTTGAAGTGAGGCCTAGCTCAGACAGGAAGAAACAGAACGTTTTTGTTGTTGTTGTTGTTTTTTTTTTTTTAAGTTGGAAATTCAATCAGAACTGGTGCAAATGTCAAAGAATTTTTCAAAACCAGACATTTTCCAGCATTGTTCTTCTTTTTAATAACTTGTAAAATAATTATCAGCAATTACGTATACAATGGATGCATGTGTAAATGTTAGGTAGTCTTTTTTGGTTTAAGTAATAAGCATTGATCACATAAACATTCATTGATTCCCTTTAGATTGTTTAGAACTGCTGGATCCAAAATCAAAAAAGCTTATACATTTCTTCACATCCTTCAGTTAAACTTCTGAAGTAATGACATGTCTGGAATAAAGATGCAAAATCACAAAAGAAGATCACTGGGATATAGATGTTTCAGGAGTAGAACATTAAAGTCTTTAGTATTGGAGAACAAAGAGGCTATGATCAATCTTTTCAGAACTATCCCAATTCCCACTGCATCTGGCCTCATTCCAAACTCCCAAGAGTCACCCCTGTGAGAGGCAGCCTTGTCTCATGGAGGACAGTCTAATTCTCTCATAAAGGGAACCGAGAACAGGGAGTTGAGGGTGAAATACCCTGACAAATTGTTTTTGGAACCGATATCCTACAGGAGCCCTGTGGAAGCCCTATTTCTTTACAAATCAGATAAATTTAAATGGAACATCATTAGAAGAAAAACTGACTTTGAAAGAAAAACTCTTGCTGATTTCTTAGAGGAAGATGATACTCGGATAGTAGCAGACTGTTTTTCTCTTAGCAAATGGGAAATGAGAGTGAACAGTGAAATTCTGTAGATGAAGGCTCACCTGTGCACCAGGTAGACTTCAGGTTTTAATTATTTTAACCTATTTAATTCTTTTAAACCCAGACTATGTGTGTTATATGAATTTGTTATTCCCCCCAGGAGCAACATAATGAGTACAACTACAAGTTAACCCTAATAGACATTTGTCAAGACATTTCTAAAACCTGACCAAAACAACTAAACCAGATGGTTTTGCTCATATACAGGAAGTAGAAATTCCTTCCACTTGTCACCAAAGGATGTTTCCAAAAGCAAATAGGGTATACTTGAAAACTTTTTTTTTTTTTTGGATGGGGCTAGGGGCCAAGAGAGCAATACCTGTGTAATAATCACTAGACTTTACCTCAATATCTTTCTATTTGTGCAAAAAGGCAAAAAGCATAGGCATTTGATTTCCTGTGAAATCAGGTTTCACATGAATCAAAATTGCTATTTACATAAAAATGTGGAATTTATTCCTCCTTAAAAAGATACAGTGAGAGATGGTTATAAGTAAAAATCTAAATGATATGGTAAATAGATGTTCAAAATGATTGACTAGATTTCACGAACAACAAAGATATTTACAAAGAGAAAACTTACCTTCATTTCTGCCAGCACTTCAGGTAAGCCAGTTGAGCCATGATAAGCATTTACCAACCCCCAAACACTGTAGACTTTATTGTTAGCCTTTACAGAGAGGGGCAACTACATAAGGAATAGCAGGGGTAAAGAAGAAAACTTAATGGGGCCAAAGAACGAGAAAGAGAGCAGCAACTAGGCAAAAAAGTATTTAATTTTCTGTTCACAAAATTTCAGATTCTTAGTTGTTACCTTATAAACATTTTCATTGGACAGACAATTTTGTGTTGTGTTATTTTTAGAGTCTGTGTGACTAAACATCTCCACTAGATCATTTCTTTCTTACCAGAGCTGAGTCCCAGGGAGAGATGCCGTATTCCTACAACAGATGTGGAAAGCCCAGGAGATTTTTGGAGCCTTCTATTAAAACCTCTCCCAATGAAGGGAGCTTAGGATAAGGGATGCCACTGTCCAACCTGAGCAGATGGACTCTCCTGGAGTCCCTGCTTCTACTTAAGACTCAGTAATTCCTACCAATATTTATTCAGCTGGAATAAGCAAAACCAATGTGAAATCTATAGTATATAATATATTCAACTATGTGCTGCCTGTCTGCCTGTCTAGGGCCCATATTCTACACTATTTCTCCAGGACTAGTATAGCAGCACCCCCACTCCTCCAGCAGTACGTCACAGAGACTATTCCTATATTTAATAAATGCTAAATAAGTGAGCATTCGATTAGGACCAGGAGCCATTCTGTGTATGAAAGATACAGGCAAAACATGAAAGTCCCACCCTTCCTATAGACTTTATAATGTAGTATGGGATCATGGAATATGAAAGACCATACACCAATTGAGGAATATAAGAACATTTTAGCATTAAATTCTATGTGAAAAACTATAGAAAATGAAATGGGATAATATGATGAAAGGTAGTAGGAGTGGAAAGTGGGGACAGAGAATGCAATATTTTATATGAATGTTCCAGAAAAGATTCATTGAGGTGATTTCACTATTCATACCCAGAATATCCTGGTGAGAGAAGAGCTATTAAATAAGGTGGTCAAAAAAATCTTCTTTGAGGGATGTAAACGCAAAAACCCATGGGTATAGGACAGCAGGAACAGATATTCTCAAGGAGGTGGGCATGTTGGAGAAACAGAGCAATCCAAAACCCTTGTACAACTGGAGTTCTTGTCTGAGGGGAAAAGCTGTTGGTGTGGAGATGAGCCAGACCACATAAGGTCCTAGTTAGCATATCACAGCCCCTGGAAGCTGTTCTGAAATGCAACCGGAAGTTCTTCCATGTTTTAAGCAAGGGGATCATATGGTCCTGTTCTAAGTTTTAAAAATCTCTCTGCATCCTGTTAGTATACTGGACCTAAAGAGATTCATAATGGAAATGAGGCAGTCTAATTGGAAGAAGCTACATACAGGAGGTGAAAATAACTCCAGAAATTGAAGCGATAGGATTTGGGAAGTGTTTTAGAAGCAGGACCAAGAGCCCTTGGAGACTACTTGGGGAGGTGGATTGAGTGGGAGAGGAAGCAAAAGACAGAGATCAGAGTCAATTCCTAGGTTTTAGAACCCAAGTAGATGTAGATAAAGTCAGCCAGCAAGGAAAAGACACCAGAAAAGATAATGCATGACTGACCGTATTTGTTAGGAGAATTTGCTTCTGCTACCAGGACATCCTACCCAACATTACCCACTGCTGATGACAGCTTCTAGAAGTTTCCTGTTGCTCAGATGTGTGCTAAGGTGAATACTTACTTGGATTTTTAGTACATAGAGCATCACTGTCTACTGATCCAGTGTGATGATTAAGTTACTGTCATCCTCCTCCTTTCTCCTTTCCTTCCTCCATCTCTCTGCTTCTCTTTCTCCCTTCTTCCTTCCATCTTTCTGTCTTTCACTTTTCCTGCCTGGGTTCAGATATATACTGCAGTCTCCACCTTGGGGCTGGAGCCAGAAGTACGTCTAACAACAGCAGAGCAAACACAGGAAGTGCATGGTCTGTGATCTCTTCATTGTGATTACAAGGTAAAATGAATCTATTCAGCTCACCTAGGAAAATGAAGCAACTCAATTTTGAAATGGAATGAATCTGGGCAGATATAGTTCCAGAAGAATAAAGGACTCTTCAAGAGAAGAAAAAGAATCTTGACCTCAATTTCCTCCCAAAACTCTAAGCCTTAAATTTACAGCATAGTAAACTGTGGTGAGCTGAAGACAATCTTGAGATCCCCTGTGATAATCTCTCTTCACTTTCTGAGAGATGAGAGTAATTTTCTCAGGGACAAGCAGAGAAATCCTTTTGTGGTTATTGTTTTTGCACCTTGTTTATAAAATGACTTTATGTAATATACTGGAACTTTTCCCACTTCTGTATTGAATGATAAGTAGAATGTAGGGCTTTTCGATGACAAGATATGATAATGCTTTAGGATCTTTCTGATTGTGATCTTTTCTTGTTAGCATTGGTGATCCAGATTTGAAAATGAACAGAAAAGCCGAGGATTTAGCTCAGTGGTTCCAGTGCCTGCCTTGCAAGTGTAAGGTCTTGAGTTCGAGCCAGAGTAACCATATACAACAATGCCAGGCATGGTGACTCACATCCACCAGCAATTAGTACCACATATCACAGTGCTGGTTGTGGTGGCTCAAACCTCTAATCCCAACACTCAAGAGGCAGAAGCAGGAGGATGGCTGGGAGTTTGAGTTTGCCTGGGCTACAGAGTAAGCTCAGAGCCAACCTGAACTACAAAGTGAGACTCTGTCTTGAAAAAATAGGGGAAATGAAGGAGATCAAGCCAAAGAGACTATAATAGAACACATCATCAAAGCCTCTAATACTTTTTTAATTTGTCTGTTTTCTTGTGAAGTGACTCTTTGGTATGATAAGTAGAATTATGCATATATTATACATAACATATATAGGAATATATATCCAATTTTGAGTGGAAAGGCATACTAAATACTTTTTAAAATATTGATAGCAACCCAATGTAACTTACAATACTCACCCTTTCTCCCCCCATCTGTCCCTTCTCAGCCTTTCCTGATTATCCTAGCTGAGGGTGCTTCCTTGCCCAGAGGATCAGCTGTATTTTACTTTTCAAATAATCACACTGCCCCTTACTCTGCAAATCTTTCTGAATCCCCCTGTATGTCCTCTGAGGCAGAACAAGCCACCTTTGTAATCCCCAACAACTCAGCACAGCTCCCGGTACCAAGAAAATGTTCAGTGTATTGGGAAAAAACAACAATATTGGATAGAAGATAATAAGTAGTTTGAAGGATGTGGGAAAAGAGTAGGAGCAGAAAAGAATTACACATAGGATTTTTATGATAGCTGGATCATGGGAAGATATTCAGTTACAGTTAATAAATATATATATAGCTAAATTAATAAACAAATGCATTCAAATGGATGATTAAATAAGTGGAAGTGAACTTAATGATGGTGGAAGAAGAAAAGGAAGGCACAGAAGAGAGCTACTCCTTGCATTTTGGCAGCAGAGTGAACTAGACTACTCTGGAGGTAAAATACCCAAACAGCTGATATAAATTAAACCAAGCCTACTTTTAAATACATCGCTCCCTTCTTGAAGAAAATCCAGCATTCTGGAAAACAAATAGTTGAGAAAAAGCAACACAGACAAAGTGGTACCAGTTGCTTTGCAAAATGATTTTGGTTCATGAAGCTCATGTTTTATACCCCAGCTTTACACATCAAGGGACAGACCGAGCACTGTAACCTGCCAAGGTCACGTGGCTTGAGAGTCAAACATACCAGTCTGGAAGACGGCATTTCCAGGTCAGTCCTTGTGGTTCAAAGTCTCTCCTTCCCAAAATGCATACCACATTCTAAGGTCAGGGATGGGGAGAACAGAGAGGGATAGCCTGTCAGTTTGGAATGCTGACTGCAAGATCTATGGACTTGTGGGCTGGATAACATTAGCTGTGGACACAACCCATGACCACACGAAATGGTTTTTTCTCATGCTCTTAAGTTTTACACATTTGAGATAATCAGGAGGCTAGATTAACAGGATGATAACTTCATTCTGGTACTAGTTCATCAAGATGATCGTCTTTCTCCTTCCTAAAACAATATGGCTGTATGTTTGAAAACACAAGAAATTATAGCACGCTATCTCATTAGGAATATCATCTCTTTACGATGGCCACTACAATTAAACTTGCAAGCCAAACACATAGAGGAAAAATGAAAATCAGAGAGCACCAACACAACTAAAGGAAAAGTATTTTAATTCAAGGATCTTTCACCCAACTCAAGTAAGACTTAAACTGGTTCCAGATATAGTAAGTGTGGCCAGAGGCAAAGACACAGACAGATACCTGGGCAAATATGACTCATTTCCATGTGCTGCCTTTATAATTTTGCCCAACAGTTTGAGCGCAGCACAAAGCAAACGTTAGACAGCTTTGCCCAGACTCCTGGAATTCCTAATTAAGTCAGAGGCATTGAGCAAAAGGAAACCATTCCTGGGAAATCTCCACCCCTTCCCGGGCTGTATTAAGGAAGGTGAGTTCCATTTGTAAGTTCAGAGGATTCTGTCTGGCACTATGTGAGGTAATGGGGATTTCAAAGGTGAAAGACACACCACTGTTCTCTAGGAACCCCTGCTCTATTTGGAAGGTCACACAAGACCACCGGATGTGGGTCTGGGGATCAGAGTGGCTCACTGGGTACATGGCTGCCATTAGTTCCACCTGAGAATCTGAGTCATCCACCCACCACGTCTCTTTCTATTTTTCACATCTGATCACATAGAGCCCATGAGACAGAGACCAAGAGCTACAGTTCTGTGTCCGTCTCAGCTCTCAACAGCTGTGCTTGACACGCACACGAGCTTCTCCAACCGAGTTAAAGAGTGAAAGTGTATTGTCAAACTCACAGACGCCCTTGTGAAAAACTGGTATTTCCACGATACTTACTGAGAACTGAGGACCAGAGCCTTTCTGCATCCTTTTTATGTGTTAATTTATTATTTATATTAATTCCATACAGTTGTTGTGCTTCACTGCACAACATTTATTTCAAACAAAATAAAACTCACTGTCCCTTCCTATCAGCCTCCTTGGCAAAGGTCTTATCTCTCCTGGGGAATTCTATTTCCTGTCCGATTATTTCAGTTGTTTTGATTGGTTGTTTTTGTTTTTGTTGTTGTTGTTTTGTTTCAGAGTCTCTTTATGTAGCTCAGGGTGGCCCTGGACTCACTGCGGAGACCCAGTCTGGCCTCAGACTCATAGTGGTGATTTTCCTGCCTCAGCCTCCTAAGTGCTGGGAATCACAGGGGTGTCCTACCAAGTATTTTGTGTAATTTGTTTCATAGCCAGGGAAACGGAAGTAGAAATGGCTTGGACCCCTTCAAAGATTTAAAATTCATCACATCATTCTTCCAGCTTTCTTTTCCCTTTGCACAAATCCAGGATGTGACAGGTCAGGACTATTTCTTCAGCCAAGATCTGGAAATGAGGAAGATGTGGAGCAGCATGACAGCACCATGATGAGTATTAGCATAAGTGGTGAAGAGAGCTCTGCGTCAGGACTGAAGGGAGATGCCTAACACCATGACATAACTGAGCCAAGCTGATTAACACACGGGTCCTCTTACTATCCATATCTTGTACTTGAAGGAAACTGAGGCAGAGAGAAGACCAACTGATCATCCGAGGTGCCATAAATGTTGGGATTTCAACCTTCAACAAGACAGAACAGGGCTGCCTTGTACTTAATGACCACTCTAGATGGCCTCTGTCAGCCCAGAGACACTCCAAGGATGGATAAAAATATGTTAAACTGAAGTCTGAAAGTAAAATATTCTGCACATGACTTGTGGGATAAAGAATATAAAACTATCAAATCAATGGATACCATACATGACTAATTTCCGAGTGGATTGGAGATGAAGAAAGGCAAAAAGAAAAAGAAAGTAAAATAAAAAGGTAGAAAAGAGAAACCTACAGAGAAAATGACAGGGGAGAAAATGGATTACGAGAAATCTCATTATTTGTCAAATTGCTCAGAGGTAAATCTCTCCTCTGAAAATATAAAACTCTTAAGGTTTTTATCTTTAAAATGCTGCCAGAACACAGAGCACAAAAATGTTTCGAATCAGGTATTCCGGGGACAATCAGGTTATTTTTTCCCTGTAATAAAGTCCTCTGAGATGGACACAGAGTGGTAAGTGGTGTACTTCACTTGTGCAGAAGTGATTGTATGCAGGGAGCAGCACTGAATCTTTAACTTTCTGGAATTTCAGAGCTCTTTGCAAGTAATTTAGGCCACTGAGTCTCACATTTCAAATTTCCTAAGAAGGGTATGTGGATAGTGTCGAGAATTTCGATTCTAAAGTTTCGGTCTCAGTGTGTCTGACTCAGAAGATCTGGGGTGAGTTCAACGAAGTGACATGTCCATGAACTCCCAGGTATCCCTGATACAAACAGAATTTGCTTCTGAGGGTTGCTATAACCAAGTGACTCAAATATGGCAGCTTATAACAGCACAAACATCGTGTGCAGTTCTGAAAGCCCCAATGTGTGACATCAAAGTATCCCCAATGTCACAAAGACTTCAGCAAAGAATCTTTCCTTTACTCTTCCTAGTTCCTGATGACTGCTGGAGATGCCTGGTGTTTTTTGACTTTTACTTACACCAGCAAAGTCTCTGCTTCTGCTTTCTATAAGCTGCTTTTCCATCTAATCTTTTCTGACAAGGACACCAGTCACTCAAGTTGGGACAAAGTGTGAATTCATCTTCACTAATTATATTTATGAAAATACTACTTCCAAATAATATCTCATTCTGAATTTCCAGCTGGACAAGAATGTTCAGGAGACACTATTCAACTCCACTATTTAAGTGGTTCTCAGATCACACTCTGAGAAGGTGGAAAATAATCTTTTCTTCTCTTAAAGGAAATTCTTAGCCTCCTAGTAATTTTTTTCCCCATTTTGTCAGACAGGGTCTTGCTTTGTAGTTCAGGCAAGCCTCGAACTCACAGCAATCCTCCTGACTCTGCCTTCCAAGTGTTGGGATTACAGTCATGAGCCACCATGCCTGGAACTGTGGTATGTGGTTCTGATTGCTGGTGGGTGTGAGTCTCCACACCAAGCATTATTGTCTGTAGTTACCGGAGATCGAACCCCGGTCCTGTGCTTGCAAGACAGGCGCCAGAACCACTGAGCTAAATCCCCATCCAGACTCCTAATAATTCTGTGGCTTGTAGAAGCAATTGTCCATGACTGGAAGTAGAACCTGGGTGTAACTCTCAGTCCAATGCTCTTCAGAAAGTGATTTTTGGCCTAAAGTTCCACAGAGACTTTTAAGCCCTTGAGGCTTTGGGGTTTTTTGTTGTTGTTGTTGTTGTTGTTGTTTTGCTTTTTAAATACCATCTCAGAAGAAATTACACCAAGAGCCTTCACAGTCTCCTCTAGATTGGTCAATATTCACTCATTTCCCAGTTTTGATATTTCTGAAATGCTACTTGGAATCAATCCTTGTTCTCTAGTAATTCTATTTTTTTCTCAACCTGTATCTCAAAGGAAAATTCATGAATGTCTTTTTTTCCTCAATCTGCCATTAATTCTCTCACTGCTGACTTCCTAACCAGGAACCCTCAGGATCATTTCACAGTGTAAATGAATATTCCATTATCTGTATCCCCAACTCAGATGAAGACACTATGAAATCTGAAAATAAAACTTCCGTCTCAGCATTCATGCACTTAGGAGTTGTTTGTTAATCGACACGTGAAACCTCTACCTCATGCCCATTAGTTGAATCCAAAGTTTTCTCTGTACTGCCTAAGTATGTGCTGTTTCATCCTATCCAAGTCAAAATTTTCCTCTCACTTCCTTGCCTACATCCTTTGGAATGATTTTATGCAGTAATCATTTTCCCTTTCCTCTCCTTGCACATTTCCTGGTAGCTCTTTACGTTATCCACCTATTCACCAAGTCTTCCATTTGACCTCGAGTTTCCTTGCTTTCTACACTCTCTGACATGTCATGTCACACGTGAGGGATTTTATTGTCTTGGACTTCGTGTACCCTGTTATTACTACTGAGTATTTACCCTTTTGCTCTCTAAGTTTTCTCCACAGTTCTTTCAACAACTACTTATTCTCTCTGCTACTCTATTTGATTATTAATAATCTACAAATCACTAAGTTCATGAATGAATGAAATTCTTCCAATCCTTTGTTCTCTCTTTCACTGTAATCTTCATCCTCAATGACATGATTTGTCTGTTTCCCACTTTATGAAACTTTTCCCTGAAACCTGTCTCTGTGCACTCCTTCTTCTTTCACTATTCATCACTTCATTCTAGTGTTTCCCAAAGATCCAGCGTGTTTCCTTTCTCTACACACACCTGTTCCCCGAACCATCATGACGACATCAGTTGTACTTTGATCTTTGTCTTTTATTAGCCTTCATTTCTCTCCTCAGCGCTTTTATTATTTGAATTTTTCTGGGTTATTTCTTAGGCTCCTTTTATTTTAAGTTTTCTCTTTCTCCAATATCACATTGAAGGGCACCCCCTTAAGATATTTATTTTTTTTATAAGTCACTAGGACTACTTTCCCATTATGGGATATTTGACAGATTTCAGGATTGAATATTCACTCAGAAGACATGTTTCTGAATGTTTAGTTCAATGAATCCAGAATTGCTCTTTCCCGTGTCCTTCACTACTGACACATAAATGTCATAATTCTTCTGCTTTCCATTACTCATTGCAGTGGACAGAGAGGTCCAGCATGAAAACAGGAAGAATTCAGTGGGAGGTACGGGGCGCCTGCAGCAGGACTGAAGAGCGAGACTGTGGAAGGTGGACGGCTGTTGGTAAGCTCATTTTTGAGGGAGAAGGAAAGGGTTTTTGAGCAAAGACACTCATGAGAGGTTTGAGGGGAGCATGGTTACCCCATAGGGATGGAAGGATCTTTCAGTATCTCAGTGGGGTGACTCATCTTGCACAGACCACATCCTCTGTGGTGGATGTACCATCCCCTCCATGGTAGTCAGTTTTCTCTACTCTCTAGCCCGGAAATGAGCTCTTCTGGATTTTCTAAGACTTTGGAGTACCTCTTTTCTACACTCATTTTGCTAATGGTGGATCTTTAAGAACAAAAGCACTAAAATATGATTCTTGTCCACATGGGAGGTAATGACAAAGTATTAGAGAGAGGATAGAAATGCTAGGGGTGACGCCAAGGCAGGAACTCACTGCCATTCTTTGCTTTAGGGCTTAATATTTAATCCTCAAAACACTATGAGGTAAGCATTGGTAACCCATTTTCCAGATGATAAAGTAAGAAATAGTGATAATTATCATGTCCAAGGCAACAACTCACCAATAGACTCAAGTCTAGGTCTGTCTGAGTGTCGACCCTTCCACTATTATACCAAACCCCCTTCAGGATGGGGACAGTGTTGATGGTGGGTGGGTGGGACTTCAGACCAGGCCTGTGTGACCAGTGCTGCTGCTGAGGATGCAAGAGAGGAGGCTGGTGGAAAACAACCTCACAGAGGAAGGAAGGATGCTTCTTTATATTGACACTCAGCCTGGGTGTGAATGAGGGGTGGGTATGTACTGAAGGGGATTCCTGGGGGATGTCTTAAACAGGAAAAGTAAATACCTACAGTCCCTGTGCCATGTCAGTAGGGGAGAGAAATTTTATGAATTGGAGTATCTATCTGATTGTACACTGAGCCCACAGTGACTGAGACCTACTCACAGTGGGAAACCACTGTTCTTCAGTGAGACTCAAGGTAATCATCCAGATAAGCACAGCTTACTTCTCACTAGTTCTGAAATGTTAGCTGCAAACTCCATGAGGCCTTAGACTGTCTCTATTTCTTGTTTCTAGCCCAAGGCTAGAAATTATTCAAATGAACTCATAAGAATGTATATAAGAACAGTTAGAGATGAATGAACTGAAATTCAAATAGAATTGATCAACATCCTCTCACAGGGAAAGAATCAGGGTATGTGTTTACTATAACTATGTAAACATCATACTTGAGGCTATTTGTGTTACTGATAACTGTCCTAGATATCATTCACGGAGTGTTTTGATTTCATCCAGTCCCCTTAGAACAAGAAGAACAACTATTAATATACAGTTTGGTACACAGCATCTAACAGATGAGTATCCATATTATTATTAACTTACAAAAACATAAGAGTAAACTGTAGGCTGAGAAAGGGTTTGCAGAAAATATACCATGTGCCTGAATGTCCAAAATGACAAGTATAAAAATCATCCTTATTCTGAGAAGGAACATCCACTTAATGGCTATGCAATAACATGTATTTATTTTTATTACACACTCATTAACCCAATAACTCAGCAAATCCTTATTGCTCATTTCTAATACACTCAAATTTGTCTGGGTGCTGGGTATAAAAGAAATTCATTATTATCCCCAGATCAAAGGTGCTTAGGTTAATGAAAGAGATATTCCTGGGGAAAATGTATTTCAGCATTTAAAATGCTCTAATAGCAGCAGTTATTCTTTAAACCATACCTTAAACACATTATGGGAGGAAAAAGTATTGTATGTGGGTTTCTGAGCCTCTGTATCTGTGAGAGTGTATGAAAGAGGCAGAGAGAGAGAGAGAGAGAGAGAGAAGTGCAAGTACAGGATCTAGGGTTGAGGTTTGGAACATAGCAGCATTCAAACAATACTTTCTAAAGAAAGCCAAGCTTTGTCATTTGTAGGCTGAGTGAGAGCAAGTGTTCCAGGTAGATGGGAAAGAGAAGAACAATATCCACCATGTATAATATGTACAATATCCACAATAAAAAAGCCTGGCAAATTCAGGGAAGAGCAAACACTATAATGCATCAGGGAAGTAAAAGGCATTTTTGTGAGGTAAGAGATAAGTCTAAATCGGTAACCTGGAGCAGATAGTGACTTTTTGGCTGGGGTAAGAACATCATGTTCATCCTTCAACAAAAAGAGCTCTAAAATATCCTAACAAGCTGTTACATTAATCTTATTGCTGTAAGATTATTAAATTTTGCTATAGCAAACAACAACAAAAAGTAGCATGAATAAAATTCATAGAATGAGCTACTATTCGAAAGCAAATGGGAAATGTCTAAGACTAAACAGAAAACATGGGCACAGCGATAAAAAGGACAGAGTAAACAGGAAAGTCACTGGTCCAAAGAAAGGGATTAAAACACGAGTGAATCTTAAATGCTTTAGAAGGTCAGGCACTGTGTGACTGACAGCTGTCATTGTTAAACTGATCAACTTATTGGTGACAGCTATTCTGGTCCCACAGTGTCTCTGCTTGAGACACTGAGATCAAACATCACCTGGTCATCAGGGCTAGCCAGCCAGTGACAGCTGTGACCAGATCCATCAAATTAATGAACTCTGTGTCTTCCTAGTTTGGCACTGGTGTGATGAGCACAGATCCCTCCTAGCAGCTAAATCTCTGTTCTTAACCTGCCTCTGAGTCTTTCCATGTCACTGTTGCCCAAATCTCAGGGAAGGTGATTGTGATCAAGATAAAACCAAGGGTGCCAAACACTGTATTCAAAGATGTGGGTGCAGTAATCTCGAAAGGTTCTTGCATACCATGCTAAAAGTATTTATGTGTCTCATCTCTTTTGCCTTGCTTTTTGGCCTGTGCTGTAATAAACTCTGTAATTGCCTATTTTAATTTTTCTATGATCCCTTCTGTCCCACAGCCTCTGCCTAGCTGTCCTCAGATTGTCAAGGTGATTTCTCACATCCCCACTGGAGTGAGAGGACTCAGCTCCTAATCTCTGGGGCAGGCCAGCCAGGCCTGCATACCAGCAACCACCACTAGCATATTAAAAACTCCAGGTGTTCTTCAGCAGACACCTGGCTGATAATTTGAAAGCCTTGTGATAAGCAGCAAGCCAAAGGGGTTTGAAAAAGCAGAGGATTTTGAGCTGGCCAGAGTCCAAGCTATGTGTCCTTGGAAATGCCACCGTGTTGCCAACTAATAAGAATTACTAGTCAGATTGCTGTCCTAGAAAACATTCACTCTGGCCCTTTTGGCATGAATTGCGCAAGGCTGGGAGGGAGGCTGAGGACAAACAGACCAACTCTTGACCGCCTTGTCTGAATAAGGATAGACAACATACATTTCACAAAGAGGGTTTAGACGGAATCTTAAAGTCAAAGACACTCACAGGAGAAAATGTCTTGAGGATATAAATTCCTTATGGTTAAACAAAATAGACTCAACTTCAAAAACTATGCCAAGTCAATGTAAAAAAAAATGCCTAAAGGAAAAATAAATCCTAATGTCAAATAAGAAAGGCTGAGATTTCTACACCTCCACCCAGGGTTATTTGCCTTTCCTGGTGCACTGATAGCGTTAGGTGGAAACACTGGGCCACGAGGATTAGTGCTCAGTTCCGTAATCTCTCAAGTAGGACAACAGGGTACCCATACGAAACTGACACCAGCACATGAAAAACACCAGGTGAAGGAAACACCGGAGTGACAATTCAGAAGCCTCATGGTAAGCAGGGAGGGAATCAACAGGGTGTAAAAAGCACAGAGTGTTTTCAAGCTGGCCAGATGAAGCTCCAAATTCCTGCTCCAGTAGGATGAGCTCAGTGTCCCGGGACAAAGGCCTAAATACTCCCCACCTTAGTTTCTCCATGTTGCAAACCAGTAACAGTGGCAATAATTTTTCTCTGGGGTGCAGTGAAGGAAAAACAGATAAGATAGGGAAACTGTCTAGCACAAACTCTCTTCCTTATTCACTCCTTTCAAGTTCAAAACCAGTAGACTGAGAGGTAAGTTGTTAACAATTCATCTTGTGCCAATTTCAATAGCTTTCTTAGGTGCCATTAATAATTATTAAAATATGAGGGTTTTTTTCCCTATTACTTCAGACTCCAGTTTATAGTAATGGTCAAGTAGTATCCTTTTTAGTAACTTAACAATGTTGGTATTTGGTAAGGAAAATTCCCTAGAGACAAAGAAAGCTATTTAGGTCATTTGGACTTCAATCAGTTAGGTTTTAGAGAAACTCTAGCAAGTTCTTCTCTCAGGGGAACCTTGTGTGGCCTTGTGTTTTGGGGATGTCTAAGCAGCTTACAAATTATTCTAACAGTAAACTCAACTCTAAGGCCTCTATGTGAAGCTGATGACATCAAATTGACCTAAGAGGTGAATATTTAGCCAGTATATCTTCCCTTCCAACGTCTATTATATTGTCATAAGGCATCTTTTTATTCTCATTTTTTTCTTTCATTTATTGTTAAAAATTGAGATTCTGCTCAGCCTAACCAGGAACATCCTCTTAGTGTTGGATTTTGAAAAGGGGAATATAGATTTGGGAGGCTAAATTACATGATGTGCAATTTAGAAAGGTAATTTTCCTAAACAGGAAAATTGAGCAGGCCTATTTTTCTACTACTATGAAGGAAGATTTTACCAAATGGGCCTCTGCTGTTTCAAAGAAAAATGCAATATAGTAACAAGAAGCATGTTTGAACAGCATAGGCAGTCTCCACTACAGAGGTAGGTTTACATGCATTAATATGCTGCATGAATAAATGTATGTTCCACCTTCAGCATGCACATCAGAAGAGCCCCAGAAACTTGAAGGTGCATGGGAAATGATCAAGTCCAACGCTCCTGAGTCACTGACGAAGGAATTGAGATATCAGCTATTTACACAATGTAGCTGGCTTCTTGGAACCAACAATAAAATGGGAACCGGAGACTCTTGGGAAAGATTTCAATGACCTTGCTATTATGATGCAAGTTAGCATGCCAGGCCAACTGAAGCTGAGTCCGTGGGACCTTGACGTGGAATGTTACCCACAATGTCATCTTTTAAGTTGGACTATAGAAGACAGACAATGAATGATACCTATTTGAGTATATAATTGGACACTGGGATATATGGATGAGGCAGGAGACAGACAATGTGTGAGACCTGCCAGCCTCAGCCTCACGACAGGCGGGCTCCTCTTACTGTCAGATTTTACAAAAGCCTCCTGCTCTCACCCCTTTCCCTTCACATCCTAACATGAAGCTAGGAAATAAGACTGTACCCTCATCATACGCTCTGAATATCCTGAAAGAATATTTTTCAGTTCTTTTCCCACTTCCTTGATCTCTAGCATGAACCAGAGGAACCCGGACCAAAAGAGGTCCAAGTACTTTTAGAGTAACCTAGAAGAACCCACGATCATTATGACATCATCACCACTGAGGTGCTGATCCCACCTCATTTCCGCCCTGGGGGGCTCAGAGCTGGGCTGGTTCCATCTAAGCTCCCTGCTGGGGTGGTGAAAAATCACAGTTGTTTGAAAGAATCCCAAACATTTATCACTCCAAGTGCTTCTCCCACACTTCCAAGGAAACAAAAGACAAGCTAACCCTGGACAAGCACCCACTGCAGCTGCCCTCTCTCCTCTTTCTAGTCTCCTTTTTTTGAAAATGTGCTTGGAGTTGCTATAGCCGAGCTCAGCCCACTTGGAACTTTTCCAAGTTTATACTGTTTAACTTGAAACCGAAAATGTGCAATTGTTCCGAGGCAAACTGACCTGCAAATTTTCTTATCTGTCCGTTTTTGGAATTGCTGTGTGGAGCATATTGTCCCTTTCAGAAATCTTGGCTTTCCCGTGTTTCCTTCCCAATTTTTGGTTCATGATATGAGAAGCTTGCCCACCTATCCAATAGCCTCGTGGAATCGTTACCAGAATCAAAACGATGTATTTCTATCTCCCAGAAGTTACCCATAGCACTGTATAATCCCTTTTTCTTCTCTATCTATACAATAAATGGCCTCTCTTCAAGCACTTACTTCTCCAAAGAAAATTTAAGTATCCTGAATTGGAGATGTTGGTGACATACACACTTGGGAAGGGTCGGTTAATAATCGGAAGTGTGGACTCCAAAACCTATTAGAAGGGTAATTCAAGTACATCTATCCATAGCCCTTTGAGTCCAAAGAATTAGGTTTTTGTTAATCACTTTCACCTTCAAACTGCCGCCTTGCCCAGGGCCTCATGAGCTAAGAAATGACAGCCATGGTTGGAACTTCCTGAACTCTGAATATAACTCAGTGCTAGAAACTGTTATGATGCTGTTGTCTAAATCCGCAGTGACCAGTTCGCTTTTCCCCTGTGGCTGAGAACTATCCATTTGGACCCTGGGAAGAGCATAAAAGGAAATCACTGATGGAGCCCTGTGTTCTTCATAAACAACCCCCACAGGTCTCCACCTCAGACCAGCCCTGATCTGTGCCCAGGGGGCGCCAGAAGAAGTCAAAAGGCATTAGCAGGCACACGGGCTGTACTTGGTTTGCGACTGTGCTCAGAAGGAGATTAGTCTCCAGGGAGAACACTGTGCTGGGGCAGGGAGGAGCCTTGCTGCGTTTTCGAGCATCGTGTGCACAAGGTCATGCCCTGTACGCCCATCATAGTGTCCTTGTGTCCGCACCACCTGTGCCGAGACCTTGCCTGAGCTCGATGAACTCACTGACTGGGAAACGAATAGGTTTTTTTTTTTTTTCTCTAATAAAAGTTGGGAAACCTCTCAAAAGAGTTTAGAAAATACCTCCAAGCATTTAAAAAATTAAGACTTAATGGAAATTGATGGCAGAGTGATGATAAATTTAGCAAAGTCTCTATACCAGAGCCAGAAGTTCAGTTGGTTTTAGGATTTCTGTTATTTTTATTCTTTTTTTTTTCCTTTTCTTTTCTTGTTCTCTGGTGCCCTCCTGTGTTCAGTTTTCAGATAACATCTGACTTACAAGAAATGAAGTCCAAAGAACGTTAATACGTTGATAGCATAAAATTACATCACCATATCACAGAGGCTTCCTCATGTCTCAACAAATACATTTCCATGTAGACAACCTCCAATATTTAACACATTGACTAGCAAAATGGGATGCATTAAAACCAAGCCAAACAGACAAAAGAGAAACAGAACTTCTCAAATGGCTGAAGGACCATTAGCCATAGAGTTAATTAGATAAATCTGATGTGTCATTCTAGTATATTCCATTACAGCACACACCTGGAGAAATGCCTAATTGTTTCATTGACTTGAATTTTATTACTTCCTACTTTATAACTGACAACAAAAGTGACTTCTAGTTATTCTATCATACATTCTTCCATGCAAATATTTTTTGACATCAAACTACAAGCCAATTCTTTGTTTGGGTTCCAGGAAGTGGAAGCAGCTGTTACTTAAAGGAAACACGCAGTCTGGTGGTGGGTACACAGAGGTGACCTCAACTTTTCAGTACAGAGTGAAGCTTGCTAGAGAGATACACCAGGCTTTGTCTTACCATAAAGGAAAAGCACAGGATTCACATCGGTAAATTCAGCCTTATGGTGAGTCCCAACTGCAAACACTAGAGCTGTGTATGGGTGCGGCTCCTGCCTTGTACCCAGATACTGAATCCCTACAGGGTATGTAGGTTATTATACAAAAAGCCTTTGAGAACTCTGACAGATGGATCTGCAGAATTTCAACAGTCACTAACTTGTCCCCTGTACTAGTTTCTACCTCCTTCAGTAATAAATAAGGAAAGCTAATAAATAAGTAGTAAATAAGTAATAAATAAGAAGTATGTTTTTATAACCTTCTGCCATTCTCCTGATTACAATGAAGTACAGCTAGAAGAACTGATTATGTAGGCTCCATGCACACCTCTCTTGGCCCTATTGCACACTTGAGTTGTCTAGTCTTAACAACACTACTCAGACACATCTCATTGAAGCTGGATGTGAATGCCACTTTTGCCCTTCCAGATAAAGCTCTCACAATGAAAAATCTGATTTTCGGTGTCTCTTATCTGTGAAATGGGACCCTTAGTCTTCACCCCTCAGAAACTTGCAATGGGCATTCAATAAATGTTGGTCTCTGGTCCATATTTTTGTTCTGACCTACCCCAAAATTTTCTTACGTATTATCACAAAATCACATGACTGTCATATACAAGTTGAAAGTGTCCTTGGTTTTAATTTGTTTCTCATTACTTATTTCTGGCAGAATGAGAATTAGCACTTTAGACATTTACACGCTATTGATTCTTTTACCATGTCTATCCCACTTATCAATTCATTCCTGAAATCGTGCCTCATTACCCAAGGTCTTGACTTGTTTGGATGAAAAGCTTATTAGTTGTGCACATAAATAACCAGATACATCAGGTGTTGAATCATTCTGCCTTATAGTAAAAGATGCATTTAAATAGGATGATTTCAAGTTGTGAATCAGTGAAAGGGTAAAAATCAAAACTCTGCACATGAGGGCTAGGGATTTAGTTCAGTGGTTCCAGCTATTGCCTTGCAAGCACAAGGTCCCTAATTCGATCCCCGGTAACCACATACAGCAATTCCAGGCATGGAGACTCACATCCACCAGCAATCAGTATCACTCGCCACAAGGCTGGGTGTGGTGGTTCACGCCTGTAATCCCAGCACTCAGTAGGCAGAGGCAGGAGGATTGCTGTGAGTTTGAGACTCACCTGGGATATATTGTGAGCTCAGACACAGCCTGAACTACAAAGTGAGATCCTGTCTCAAAAACAAACAAACAAAAAGCAAACTCTGCACATAATTCCTAAAAACAATTTGATTATTGGATGCCTGGGTCTTGCTTAAGGAAGTATTTTCCTTTCACTGTCTTAAATAGTAGGGTCTCCAGATACCTCTTCTCTTTTTCTCTGCACACTCAAGTTACAAGTGTATAAATGATCCAAGTTGTATATTATTTCCTGTGCAATAAATTTAAAGAATACCTCAAATGGTACCTGCCCCATGACAATATATGGAAAGAACCACATGGACGTCCACCTGTCAGAAGGAAGAGACCAACCTAGAGACATGATGACAGACCTTAAAGTTCTTTCAATGATGATGAACAGCCTGGGATGCATTCACACCTTTATCTCACCACCTTGCACCCAGGGTATGACCCACTGTAGCATTCTTTGCTTCCAACAACATAGCCTGACCATAATGGCAAACCAGTAATGGTGACTGAGCTTTAGAAGAAGGCTTGGTTTTGGATGCTGTCCCCGCCCAGCAACTGTGTGCCTTAGTTAATTTTCACACGCTCTTTGGGTTTCAGAATCCTCACCTGCAACACTAAGTCACTGTAGAATCAAATATACAAAAATATCTTCCCTTTCTACTCCCTGCCTTAGTGTAAATGAACTCATTATACTTTCTGGTACAGTCATAAACTTTGTGCTGTAATTTGTGTATTTACACATTGCCCTTCACCATCAGGCTTAAGATCAGAGGACTGGACCAGACATATCTGTCTGAATCACTGGCTAAACACAACAGACTCAGCCTGTTTGGCTGTTCCCTCCTATCATAACACAATAGGCAAAGCCATGGCTGGCTGGACTTTTAAAAATTTTTAGCAAAGCACTTGCAAACCATTCCATGGCCCTTTAGCTTGCCATGGAGTGGGCATTTTCATGTTATTCTACTTTGCTTTCATGATATTCTTTTGCAGTGTGCACATCGGGTTATACACTGAAGTATGCAAAGCCTGGCTTTCTGTACTTCAACCTTAGTTTCTCCCTAATGCCTAGCCATTTCCTTTTCAGACACAAGTCTACAACTTAGAGGCCATCAGGAACTTCAAGAGTGTTGACTCAAAGAGTGCAAACAGGTGTGAGAAGCTGCCAGAATTGTTAACACCTGAACTTATCTGCACCTGTTCATGATATCTTTTTAGAAACCATTTCACTTGACTGACATCCAGAACAATAAAAGTGAAAGTTAACATTATTGAATACATACAGTGGCCCAGAAACACTTGCCTCACATTATTTCAGTTAAGCATAGCTTTTTATCACTACACAATTTCTCAGATGGGGAAACTGAAGTAACAAGATGTTTAACTATTTCCTTACAGTAATAAAGTATAAATGATGCAGGTAGAATGTGTTGAAGACAGTTCTACTTGAAAATCTCTACTGCCCTCTGCTGAGATTCCTCTTAAAAATAAACCTAAGACAAAGACTTGGGTGTGGCTTGTTATTCTGGGAGGTGGTCCCAGGAAGTATGGTGAAGAACTAAGTTTGTATGTACCAAAGAAACCACAGGGTTTCTCTCTCCTGTACACAGGAAACACTGGCCATGAAGTGAAATAATAGTGACCCTATAACTAGAAAATAAGAGTCAAAATGATCTTGCTCCTTCAGATATGGAAACTGAGGCACACAGAACTTAAAGAAACCCTACAAGGTCATGCAGTGTATAAGCAACATCTGCAGAAGGCAAACTCCAAGATTCTGCTCAAAGACCGAAACCCTTCAGGATCTGAAGTAGCAGTGGGCGTGGTGTGGTGTGATACCTGCAGAAACTACCTATGCTATTTTAGCTAAGGTCCACATTTACATCCCTTGATCTTCCAGAGCTTCAGTTAGCTGCTTTGGTTGGAACTGGTACTACCTTCTCAGATTGCAGGAGACAAATTCCATCCTTTCTATTCTTGAGAATTTCCCCTTACAGTGTCCATCCAAGGTTGCTTCTCAATTTCTGTATCATTCAATAGCCTGACCATAATGGCAAACCAGTAATGGGACCGAAAGTGCCAAGGTCTGTGTGATGCATAGTGAATTACTCTCAGGAGCAGCTGGGAGGTGGGCTTCATGTGAGAAGGGACTCAGTCTCTTTATTTAGCATGTTATGTGAAATTAAATATATATATTCTCAAAGAGTGAAAGTAGCTCCATATCAGTAATCAATCTTGAATAAAGAAGTGCTGGGTACAAATTTCTGCTTTTCCACCAACTAACTGCAATCCTGGGGGTTTCCTTGATTACAAAAATGGAATTATAACAAGTAGAATTATTATAATTTTTATGTTCATTTGAGAATTTCCTGTGTAAAGAAACACTTCAAAGATAATGTGGTTATCCTACTAATCCTCCCACTAACAGGTGACTACTATTAATCCCTTTATAGAGATGAAGAAACTAGCATGTTTGAAGTGTCTACCGCTTTCATCATTATGACACACGCCAAGAAATAAAGGAGTCGGTTCTGCCAACATAGATGTTGTTTACTGTGTTTGTGGAGGATTTTTCTGTGGACCAGGATAGGAATCAGTATAAATAGAAAGGTAAAGATGGAAGGTATGGGTGATACTAGTGGCACAGACCATTTCAATGAAGATACTTGCATACTGAAGGTCACTGTAAGCTGATCTTTCAAAGCCTGGTAGTGTAGCTCACCAGTAAGGTGCTGAGGCTTCAAATTCAATCCCCAGAACTGTACTAGATAAAAGTTTCAAGTCACCTATCAGGGTTGTAACAAGACCTTTGACAACTAGGAAGCCTCCTTTCTTTCAGATGCAGAGCTAGTGGAGAGGACCTGGCAAAAGCACTGATCCAGCACAGAAGCAAAAGAGCTGAGCTTTCACATTTAACTATGTAATCTTTGATTTTACTTTCCTTATTTTATACATGTATATATTCCTCTAGGTATGGAATTTGAATCATTCATGGGTAAGTGTACTTCTAGAGAGCAAAACTTTGGTTCTGATTGGACTATTCTTAGTGGCCCAATGTGCTTTAGATATACATCTCTTGTCACTAGAAATTACTATGAAAACATACATCACTGTATACTTTTTCTGCCTTAAAACTCTATATTTACTTTAGGTATTCATTTTTCGACTTGCTCAGCTTCAGGGTACATTATCTCAGCTTGCTGAAATCTTTCTTTAAAAGGTGATTGAAGAGATCTAAAATTACTGTGAACTCACCAACATGCTCCAATAAATCAGCTGATTAAAGCACTGGTCCCTGTGTCCAGAAGTCTAAGTTTACAAAGCAAATCTCTTGTTTGCTCTGGTTATTGGAAATAGACACAAGCATGGCCAAGGGTTGTGCTCCTCAGTATGCATGGGTGCTTCTGCTTCCGTAGAGTAGGCTAATGGGAGAAATCCAAAACACATGCCCACATGCCTCATGTGCATGTGCGTGTGTGTGTGTGTGTGGCACTCAGCTACAATCCCAGCCCTTGTTTCTGAGACTCACTGTCGTTGACATTTTGAGGATTTAGGCAACCACCTTTGTATTCCAATTATCAGTATCTCACTGCCACAAAATGTGTATGGTTTGGACCTTAAGTATCTACACACCCTGCCCCCAGCCCTGCCAAAACTCATGGGTTAAAAGCTGGATTCCCAGCTGATAGTTATGTTGGAAGGGGGCAAAGTCTTTAGATAGGGCCTGGTTGAAAGAAGTTGACTTCAAAGGGTATGCTTTTTCCCTTGTTCCTCTCTAAAATAAGCTCTAACACAAGCTAAATCCCCAGATTTTTCTCCCACCTCTTTCTCTTCTGACCACCATGAAGTGAGCAGTCCCTTTACCACACCCTCCTCACCATGATGCCTCACCACAAGAACAAAAGAACCAAGAATCCATGCACTAGGATCCTAACCAAGAGTGCTAACCATGAGTTAGAATCAGCCATCTCCCTTAAGTTGTTTTTCCTGGGTCATTTTGTCATAGTGACTGAAAGCTGACTAGCACAGTGTTATTGCACTCCTAAAGATTATGTTTCTCTTTCCCAGGCTGCCAAATTTTCAGTTCAAATCTTCAAATTCCATGAGAAGATGTATTTTGCTGCTTTACTTTTGGAACTTTAACCAAGTTAATTAGTCTGTCTTTGGACAAACTACTAATGGAAAGGTTTGCTATCATGATGAGATAAGCAATAAGTTCTCAAGCAGAGTGCAAGTTCACTACAAATATTCACTCTTTCCAACAAGGGGCCATGAAGAGATTTAAATCTTTGGGTTCTGCAGTCAGACTGGTCCAGTTCATATCTTGGCTGCTGTCTGTGTTTTCTCTCTGTGCGATATGTATAATATTGAGGGTGTCATTTATCCCCTCTTCTTCATTTTGTAAAACACATGTGGCTGGCACTATTAACCTTATGAATATTGATTGTTTGGGGAATATATAAAATTTGCTTATAAAGTTCTTAGCATAAACATTAAAGCTATCATAATTGTTACCTGTTATGTTCCTATGTACTAAAGATCCTAATAAGATGCCCCCAATATTTTGGACTGTCCTTAGAGAAGTATGGAACAACTAGAAAGATAAGCAAAGAATGAAGGACTCTCAAAAGGAGTTGGTTAATAAAACAATGTCAGCCTTAGGAGATAAGAACTTAAGGAAAGTGGTGATTCTTTTGTTGCAGAAGGTTGTCATGAGCAAATGCACATTGCAGAATCCGGCCTGCAGGCAATACACTGGCACATTCACAAACCAGAGAAGCCAGGGCAAAGCAAGAGCTTCAGCAAATATCCTGGATGCTCTTCCAACTCTTGGCATTTGTTTAACTCCTCAATTCTCATCTCTCCTATGGGACCAAGACAACTGGCTAGAGAATAACACTTTTATGATCCTGTTCAGTAATGGGAAAAAAAGCACATGAAAGCCTTTCTCCTGAGAGAGATCATGGCTCCCGTGGGATGCTGTTAAAGGTGAAACTATCTGAGCCCTTCATAGGTTGTGAAAGAAGATATCAGAATGTATTTACCAGCCCCCCTTTGCATTTCTAGGCTGAGGCTCCAACACATTTAACATACTTAGATCTTCAGCACAGCCATTTAGGAAATAAACTGCAAGATTCAATATCAGGAACAGAAAATATAAAAATGTATCTCCTTTTTCTTCTTTTTATAAGTGGTCTGGAGGCCATGAGAGGCATACAGTTAAAAAACAGTCTTGGGGTATTAGATGTGAGTTGTGGGGCCAACTACTGTGATGGGCACAAGCATAACACAGTGCTGGTAGACTTGCAGCATTGAAAGGATCCTCAGGAAGAGAGATCAAGACAAGCCTACCCCCCACCCCTGTTTTCTGGAATGGCATGTAACAGATTGGCCAGAATCACCAGAGAGCAATGTCTGAAGCAGTCGGGAGGAAAATTAAGTCTAAGATGCTTGGGAGACACCTGAGACATGAGGAAGATGCCACTATGTGAGACCCATAGGAAAAGGTCTGCTGTCAAAGAGACAGCAGAATCCTACTATTATGAAAGCCCCTAAGAACACCGTTGTTTATTGGAGAAGTTACCCAGATAATAATGTCGTGTACTCAGAGTCCCTACACTGGCTGTGACTATTGGATGAAGATTCATAAATAGATGAACTTGATCTACCAAATACAGTGAGCTTTAGCATATTCTGATGCATATTTTTTCCAGTTTGAGACCTCAACTCTTAAAATGGAAAACATTCAAAAAAGTCATGAGGTAAGATTATTGAGATAAATATATTCTGTACTTAATTGTATCATGGGAAATTTCCTGTTTGAACTACAGATTGAAGCATCTTGTTTTACATGTGAAGTTGATCTACTTTGTCACAAACTCATCATGAAAGTGTGTTTTTATTTATTTGTTTGGTTGGTTGTCTATTTTGCAGTACTGAGGACTGAACTTAGGCCCTTGTGCTTCCAAAGTAGGTGTGGCACTACTTGAGCTAAATCCTCAGCTCAAAAGTTTATGTTTTTACGTACAGGGCAATGTAATATTCTAGAGGCTCTGGCCTTTACTACTCATAGAGAACCTCCCTGCTAGCACACACTGGATCACATGGAAAAAATTTGCCAGTTAGTTAGTTAGGTAAGCTGGTCAATTTCAGTGAAAATACCAGGGTTCCAACTTCATAATAACTAAATATAATTACTATGCAGTGATAGAGAGAAGTCAAAAAAGATGAAAAAGAAACAAAACAAAACAAAAGGTGTACTTCTGACACGTACGATTTTTCAAGGATATTTATGAATGGCCCTTAAAAGAGATTTTAATATTTATATAAGAAATTCATAATGCAAATCTCCTCAGTTCAAAATTGAAAGAAAAGTAAGCAATATAACCCTGTAAGTAACACTTTGATAATTAATTAGCTATTTCTTTAGTAATTTATCAATTTGTGTATAAACTAATCTCTTGTGTACTTTGTGGTATGCATAGATGTAGTTCATGAAGTATATAATCTAGATTAACCTGAGATAGAATTTAGAAGAATTTCCTCTATTTGGCTGAATTTTTCTGGCTTCTCCATCTACCCCTTTGTCATGTGCACTGATATGAAAAGTATATAGACCTTCAGCCCTAAACATGTCAAGGGCATAATGCAAAACATTCAGGTCATCAAAAACTCAGTGCTGCCTTCACTTCTTCTCTCTCACTTCTTCCTACCCTGGAAGGCCCTTCCTGTTCCCAATTAGCTTACTAATGGGTGTTATTCCCACATGAACGTAAATGCTCTTGAGAAAAGAGGTCATGTTTTCCTTATCTTTCTTGCAGTTTGCACACACATCTCTGTCTCAGGCACTTTCCTGGCACTGGACACAATGCCTAACACCGACAACTCAGAGGAATGGAAATGTGTTATGGCTCATGGATTTCAGACCCTCATCAGCAGGCTCCAAGGCAGAGGCAGGACAGCATCAGGGATGCAGAGGAAGGGCACACAGTCCACGGCAGCAAGGACGCAGAGTGAGGGCAGGGACCTGGGAGGGAGATGCACCTTCCAGTCTGATCCCTGTGGAAGCTCTCAACCAGGCCCCAACAGCAGTGACACACTCAGCGATGAGCTCATTAGTGGGATAATTCATGGATGAGCTCGGCACCCCAATTAGTCACCTTCTAATGGTTCCACTTCGAAACACATGAGATGTGATGGGACATCATAGACCTAAATTGTAACAAAATTTACACAACAGGATCTTCGGTGCTTTGGGGTTGGGCGAACACATTAATAGATTAGGAGATGCCTAGAGAGGACATAGAAGCACTACCTGCCGCCCTAGGCATTTCTGTGCATGATCAGTCACTGAACAAACAGCAAATGAAATGAACAAGTGAATGAATAAGAGAGAGCAAATCTAAAGGTCTTTAGAACTGAGACTGAAGTATCAAGTGCAGAAAAATGGTGCAAGATTCTATTTTTTCCGTGCACCATCACACTCTGCCATGTTCTACCCTTCCTAGTGCAGCACACTAGACAAAGAGTTGCTTAGGGAGCAACACCTTCTAATGAGAAAGTCAAGTTCTATTCCTTGTACAGAGGGTGACTTTAGAAATGTCAAGTACTTCCCTGTCTTCTTATCATGCTGTCTGTCTGGAGATGTCAATGCTCAGCTTGCCTGTGAAACATTTCCCTGCACTCTCAGGGACGTGGAAAGACTTCACTCACTGCTTTTTAATGTTTGTTATAACCACACGCTGTGTCTGATTAGGTCTTCTGGTGATTTTGTGTTGGAAAGTTAATCCTCAATGCAACAGTGTTGAGAATAGGACCTTTAAGAAGTGTTTAGATCATATGGGCTTTGTCGTTGTGGTGGGAGTAGGCTTGTTACAAAAGTGAGAATTTAAAGATATATCACAGCGACATATGTGCTCCCCTGTTTATGGCAGCTCAGTTTGTGAATGCTAAATCTTGGAAACAACCAAAATATCCATCAACTGAAGACTGGATAAAGAAGATGTGGTTCTTTTATAGAATGGAGTATTATTCTGCTATTAAAAATGATAATATGGAGCATTTCATACTTGAATGGATATACCTTCAGAACACCCTCATAAGTGAAATAAACAGGTAACAGATGTGTAAATATCATATCTTTTCTCTGGTATAAGAAAATGAAGACGTAAATGAGTTTTAGTATATATAGCAGATATTGTGAAATAGAAAATAGTTAAAAGGAAATAGGGAGTAGGGGTAAACAACAAGGGGAAAAAGAATGTGACAGTAATAAAGAAAAAAGGAAACAAAACTGATGTATGTAGGGGGTGGGTGTTGCAGGGTGGGTGGAGGAAGGGGAAAAATGAGAATCAAGTCTTGTCATATTCTGGTACAAACTCTCAATGTTGAATGAGATGACAATGTGTATATACAATGTACCCATAAAGATCTGAATCAAAAACAAGATATAACACCTATGAAAAATTTTTTTAAAAGTGAGGCTTCCTGTCTCTTGCTTGCACACCCTCCCCACGTCCCCTCTGGGACTGTTCTCTTGCTCCTGTACCTGATTCCATGTTATAAGTCAACAAGAATTCTCCCTAGATTTATAATCGTGGTCTCGGACTTCCAAGTTTCCAAAACCATAAGAATTAAATCTCCATCTTCAGAGTGGGTGGTTATTGTCACAGAAGACCTTAGTCTACCCTAAGTGATAGGGAAAGTCTTCACTTTTTTGTTTCATTATTTTAGCATATAATGCTGTATGGTAAATAATTACAATAGAGACTGCCATTTTCAGAAAAAGCAGGCTTTCAAACTGAGTAAGTAGGATGATGAATATGAAATGCTTAGCACTGCCTGAAATAAGTGCTTACTAAGATGAACTGTTATTTTCATTATTAATGGAGTTAATTTTGAAAACACCAAATAAAAATTATGTAATATATGCCAATTAAGAACCACATTATATTTTAAAAGAGTCACTAGTTAGTGGTTTAACAATAAGGTCAAATTCATAAAATTCAACAAATATTTACATATATATTACCTTGGAAAGGTTACTTACTATTTCTAATTTATTTTCTTATCTATAAATTATGTATTAGAAAAACTGTATTTTGAAAATTAAAGGGTATATGTAGAAATAGCAAGCTCTAGTTTAAATGTTCATTTATTATGAAGAGAAGAAAACATCTTTTGTTATTAATGGTTTCCACCTCTCAGAATCTACAAGGATTATTTCCTTTCTCAGCCAAAATGCTCTTTGGTATTCTAAAATAAAATATATACCTAAAACCCCATTATTCTTTAGTGCTATCATCTAATGATAGAACTCATCTCCTTCCCTAAGATATAGGTATCAAAAATAATTGCCAATGTTAAGGTAAATTGAAACATTATTTCTATGATATACTTAATGATTTGATGCTGCATTTCAACAACACTATCACAAGATGCTTATTTTTCTATGAATTTAAAAAAAAAGATAGCCTTGTTTCTAGGAAGTTGGCCAATTACCAGCAATACACAGAAACATGGATATTAGCACTGGATGGAAATTTATGTGGCACTTATTTCAATATCCAACAAGCTAAAAATCTGAGATACAGAATGTTCTAATAATAAAATTAATTCTACCCAGTGCTTAATTATGCAACATATCATCATTATTATTATTATTAAAAATCTATGTTCAAATTGTTTCATAAATCCCTGAAGTCTTTTCCAAAACCAAAATGCATTTGGAATTTTATCCTTTCTTATTTTAGTTAAACAATCATGTTCTTAGTTACTGTCTTTGGTGTACTGTTCCAATTCCTCCCTGGGTCTTCTGGGGTCCTTTTTACTAAGTTTCCAGTCACAATGTCTTTCTCAGACAGATGACCATATTTGAGGGGATCAGATTCTAGACTTGTCTCTTTTTCTTTATCTGGATTCATTTCAAATGAAAGTCTACAATTCTACCTACAAGTATGAAACTCTGGGTCACAGAGGTAAGCATGGAACAGTTTAGGGACTACATGGACAGCAGGACCCAGAAAAAAGGAAAGCCAAAGACGTACTCTTGGTAAAGAAGACAGGGTATTTCTAGTCAGGATTCTATCTTTCCAGATCTTGACAGGACCAGGAACTCTTCTACCCCTGCTTTTGCCAACTGCTTTTGCCAACTGTTCAACTGATATTATATCTGTCACAGACACAGCTTTGTGTCTAGATGCCTGGGAGCTCAATGATTTCTCGAAGGAATTCTTAACATGATGTTCTATATAAAGCTAAATACCATTCTCCCTAGAAAACCTCTATTTTATACCATGAACTCTATACTATAACAGGAAATAGATATATAACTTTTAAACTTTCTTTCAAAACTGAGTTTTAATAGCTCTTATTCATTTGAATTACAATACAGTTAGTTGAGACTTATTGGGATGTAACACCATGAATGAGATCCCTCTAAAACATAATGTTAAAGTTGTCATCTAAAACACCTGAGAATATGAGTGCTTTTGGTGATGAGGTCATTAAAGAAGTAATTAAGTTAAAAATGGGTTATCAGGGAGGGTCCTAATCCAATATAACCAGTATTTTCATAAGAAGTAGTCCAGACACAGACAGCTCTAAAGGGAGATGAAAGAAACAACCAGTGACAAACCAAGGACAGAGTTCTAGAATAAATCCTTCCCCTTTGGCTGCCTGAAAGGCAACAGGGACCTTAGGTATCAAAAATACCTAAGTGACACTTGAACTTAGAATTCTAGCCTCAGCAATATGAGAAAAAAAATTGTGCTGTCTGTGTTTTGTGTTACAGCAACCTCAAAAAAGACTCATATATGGGTGTTTTGGTTTAGATATAAAGGTCCCCCAAAAGTTCCATGTGCTCAGAGATAGGGCTCTTGGAAGGTGATTGGCTTATTGGGTGCTACGCTTAACAATAGATTAAACTATCATTGAGTTCAGTTCAACGTGTTGTTAGCAGAAGAAGCCACTGAACCACTCAGGCATGAACAGGAAGGATATATTCTTGTCCTTAGCTCCTTTCTTCCTTCCTTACTTCCTGGATACTGTGAGGTGAGCAGCTTTTCCTCCTTTTTCCCATGTTGGTCCTTCCTCGGAGACAGTTGACTATGGACTGAACCCCCTCACCCGGAATCCTAACTAAACCCTTCTTCCTTTAAATTGTGAGTGTCAGGTTTCGTGCCCCAGCGTGGGAAGGGTGACCTACGTGACAATGTATACTCTACCACTGAGCATGCTTCTCATTACTTAGAATAAAATGCAAATCCCCCACTCTACCTACTGGCCTGAACATGCACAATCTTTTTTTTTTTTAATGTAGTTTATTGGTATGTTTTAGGTACAAATTATGATCCCATTCATCATTGAGAACTTGTACCTGTACATGCTATATCTTGATTATTCCAATCTTCCTCTTCTTATGTCTCAGACCTCGCCTCCTGAGCTTCTCTAGATTTTATTCTTCATGCATACCACCTGCTTCTAATAGACAGGGGAGACCCCCATGGCTGGGCATGTGTAGCCTCCCCTTTTTTCCCCAGCTCTGCCACCACAGACCTCCCCATGGCTGGCCTTGCCTTTTGAGTCTCAGAAGGCCCCACCTCTGAGAAAATGCTCCCTTCACCTACCATCTAGAAGTAGTTATTCTTTATACCAAAACTCTGTGTCAACTGTCTATTTTTATTCTCTATGACATTTTTTTCTATGAGAGAACCTAGTCCATATCATCAATCAATATAATTATGAATATTTTATGTAGAAATTCAAGTATCACTACATTCTTCATATGCCTGGATTGGAGAGACAGCACCAATTTACACCAGCTTTTCAGTGTGATTATGTATAGAGCCTTTTTGTCTTACTTTTAAAACTTCCTGGTTTGGACAATAAATGTTATCAAATATATTCTAAGGATCATTAAAAAACTGAAGCTATTTTCATATCAAATGTGCTGAAATTGGACAGCATAAGTATGTTCTATAAAGCCATTAGGGAATTGATCCATAAGTAAATAGAAGACAGTGTTGGGATTTCCAGGATTGTGATTCTGCAGCTCATACCACAGGGTTATAGAGGTGAAGTTGGAACTGCCCAGGTAGGAAACCCTAAGTAAGTATCTACTCCCCATTCTGATCCACAGCAGTTTTTATTTTCACTTTTTCTTTTAAACTGTTGTAAGTATGAATTCCAAATAAGCTTGTCTTTTAAAAATAATATTTCTGCTGATAAAAACAAAGGCACAAACAAAAACTTTTTTAAAAACTGGGCTTTAACTTGACAAAGACTAAAACTAGATTGAACTCTTTCACCGTGTACCAAGCTAAAATCAAAGTGGATAAGAGACCTAAATATTAAAACAGACACTCTAAACCTACTACAAAACAGGTTAGGTAAAACTCTCGAAGACATTGGCTTAGGGAAAGACTTCATGAACAAAACTTCTATAGCACAGGAATTGGCGGAAGAAATCAACAAATGGGACCTCATTCTTTTAAAAAGCTTCTGCACTGCAAAGGAAACCACCAACAATGCAAAAAGGCAACCAACAATGTGGGCAAAAAATCTTTACCAGCTGTTCCTCAGACAAAGGGCTACTATCTAGAATATATAAAGAGCTCAAAAAAATCAGCCCACCCAAATTCAATGACCCAATTCAAAAATGGGCATCTGAAATGAACAGATATTTTTCAGAAGAAGAAGTAAGAGCAGCTAAGAAGCATATGAAGAAATGCTCAATGTCATTAGTCATTCGAGAGATGCAGATGAAAACAACATTGAGATTTCATCTCACTCCACATAGAATGGCTGCCATTTCAGAATCAGCCAACAGCAAATGTGGGCGAGGCTGCGGAGAAGAAGGAACCCCTCTCCACTGTTGGTGGGACTGTAGACTTGCACAACCCCTGTGGAGATCAGTTTAGAGATTCCTCAAAAAGCTAGGATTGGAGGTCCCATTTGACCTGGCCATTGCCCTGCTAGGTATATACACACAAGAATTAAAAGACTCATATCACAGTGACATATGTGCACCCATGTTTATAGCAGTCCAATTTGTGATTGCTACATCTTGGAAACAACCCAATTGTCCATCAGTTGGAGACTGGATAAAAAAGCTGTGGTTCTTCTACAGAATGGAGTATTACTCTGCCATAAAAAATGATAAGTTTGAATCATTTCTACTTAAATGGACATACCTTGAGGATATCCTCATAAGTGAAATAAATAGGGCACAGATAGGTACATATCGCATCTTTTCTCAGGTATGAGAAAATAAAGATGTAAATGAGTCCTAGAATTGTATGTTATATATTGTGAAACAGAAAATGCTCAATGTAAAATAGGAAGAAGGGGGAAAATGTTGAGATTGTAACAAATAAGTAAGGAAACAAATTTTATGTATATGGGGGGGTAGGGTGGGTAGGGCTATGGGAAAAAATGAGAATTAAGTTGTGTCTTATACTGGTACAAATCCCCATTATGGAGTGCAATCATGATGTGCATATATAATGTACCAATAAAGATAAAAAATTTAAAAAATAAATAAAATAAAATGCAAAACTTAAAAAAAAAATAAATCATAGCACTCAGGGCTGGGGACTAAGCTCAGTGGTTCTGGCACCTGCCTTACAAGCACAAGTTTTGAGTTCAATCCCCGGTACCAAAATAAAAACATTAATGAAAACATCACAGCACAGCATTCTGCTAAAGAAACATCTGTAAAGACTGAGAGATAATACTGGATTTAGCGAGTAGAAGGCTGTTAATGTCTTAAAGTCAAAAACTTTCATAAAGCAAAAAAGTTGTAGTTAAACCAGAAGGCAGTTGAAGCATGAGTTGGATTTTCCATTCACATATTTACTTTTCAGCTTGTACTTGTCTTCCCTGGATCCTATCAAAATCATAACTACGTAATTAACAGTTTATTTCATGCTAAAAAAAAGACTGTATACTCCACCGGAAGACAAACTAGAGCTGATGTTTGTTTGTTTGTTTGTTTGTTTGTTTGTTTTTGAGACAGCAACTTGTTCTAGTTCAGGCTGCCCTTAAACTCACTATATAGCACACCCTAGCCTCAAATTCATGGTGATCCTTCTGCTTCAGCCTCCTGAGTGTTGGGATTACAGGCACATACCACTATACCCAATGTTGTAGGTGTTTTATTCACTAGTATAACCTAGGTGTCTGTAGTATAATGAACACTCCATAAAGAACAAGGATGAATACTTCAACCATGCAGCCATCAGGTAAAGTCAGTGTCCTTGAATATGAGTATGAATTTGAAAGGATAGCCTATTTAGATAGTCAATTTCCAGAAAAGACTTTCATGTTCTACATTAACTTATCCTATATGTGGATCTAACAGCAAACAAAATGTTTTCCAAAGAATCTTTCTTTGAGCTGTCTGATGCCCAAATTTGTTCAAAATTCAAGCTAAGGTAATCTCAGGAAGATACTGCTGCATTAACTGCCTTTCTTAGCATGCTCTCAGGGTTTTCCACCCCACACAGATTTACTTCAGAATATTAACTGGGGCCAAATCCTCCAAGTTTACCAAAGGATAGTACAAGAAGTAACACTCACCTAACCTGAATACTTCGCTCTAGATGCAGGAGATACTTTCACACCACTGAATACACCTGATGGAAAGGTCTGGGGAAAAATGTATGATCGAGGGCTGTAATCAGACCACAGGGCTTTTCTAGAATAATCAGGAGGTTTATTTTCACTTATAATAACAACTGAGATCTCTTTGATCTGTCTCAGTCTGACTCTGTCTTTGTCTCTGTCCTTCTCACTCTGTCTCTCTCCCTCTCTCTCTTACTCTCACTCTCTCATTTTCTCCCCCTCCCACCAGAAGTCTTTAAATAAAACAAATTTGAGGGCCGGAGAAGTAGCTCAGTGGAGCCGTGCCTGGCTCACAAGGGCAAGGCCCTGGGTTGGATCTCTGGTGCTGGAAGAAAAATACAAATCTGAGATTCACTTAAGGCAACTATAGTGTATAGCTGTGAAGTTCTAAACAGTTCTCTTTCCGTGTATCTCCACTCCTTCAGCTTTTATTGTTCTATCATTTATTGCTTTTATATTCCAATTATTTATTTGTAGTTAGAGCACACAGATATTTTTGTATGTGTTATGTAGTAAGTTTGTTGAAAATCCTCCAGGAAACAAGGGCACAGTAAAAGTACACAGGGAAGAATATGCTTTCCCAGTAAGGAAAAATGGGCTTTACAAAACTATATTCCTATCATAAATATGTTTTTGTGTTTTACAGAAAAGCCACATAGCCTGCCCTGCTTTTATAAACCATGGACTGACATTCTCACAGCATCCTGATCCTGTCCTCAGTCTCCTGGGTACTGACGACTCACCGACAACATGACCTAAAGGTACCAAAAGTTGGCTCAGTAGTAAGCAGGGTGAATAATACTAGTCTATTAGAAAGTCTCTGTATTATCCCAAAACATGTTCTGATTACTTAAATATTGATACACATGAAACACACATCAAATTTGCAATTCATACAAATCTTAGGAGGCCATTGCTAATCCTGTTGAATTATGCCAGTCATGAAGCCAGCTTACTAGGGTTCTAGTTCCAACTCTATGACCTACTAGTTGTGGGACTTTGGGCAATCAGTAGCTCTCATTGTAATTGTTATAATGAAAAGAAAAGAAAAGATATGTATTACAGAAGTTTATTTTAAGTAGTAAAAGGAAAAAAAATCTATGAAGATTTATAAGATTTCATCATGTATAGTAACTCCTCAAAGCATTCATGTTATTGTTTCCCAAAACTGATCACAATTACTATAATGTTGAGCATCAAATTCAAAATTAAATGGAAAAACCAAAGTCTGAAATTTATTTAGGATAACTACAGATTCTAAAATTAGATTTTAACTATTCATTTGCATGGGAAAGGGATATATATTTTAAGGAAGAAAATCATCTAACAGTACCTAGAAATTTCCTAGGACTGTAAATTTTATTCAATGGCATTTATCAGGTGTTTACTAGGTGCCAGGTGCAATTTTAGGTGCCCTTCTTCATCAGGGATGAAGAAGGCTTCTTACTTCACTTGGCTCACACTCCAGTGAAGAAT
>PVIR01000022.1:6574-52097 GCA_004026965.1 Petromus typicus
AATCCTCCTGCCTCTGCCTCCCGAGTGCTGGGATTACAGGCGTGAGCCACCACGCCCGGCACTGTGGTATGTGGTACTGGTTGCTGCTGGGTGTGGGTCTCCACACCCAGTATTGTTATGTGGTTACCGGGGAATTGAACCCGGGTCCTTGCGCTTGCGAGACAGGCGCCGGAACCACTGAGCTAACTCCCCGGCCCCGAGTATACATTTTTAACAAGGAAATTTTTTCAATAGCAGTAACACTAAGGCTTTACACACAGAAAAATCATCAGTTTCTAGAACAAGAGACTTTAATAAATAGAACAATAAGCCATATCTGTGAATGAGAAAATATTATGAAAGTGTCAATCCTTCCCCAAATATCTCATAAAATTCTCAATAACATTCTTCATAGAATTGGACAATCTTCTTCTGAAGTTCACAACTACAGCCAGAACAATGTTAGGAGCAAAAAAAAAAAGGGGGGGGGCAACATTTCTCAGCAGTCACCAAAAATGAGTCACTCAACAATACAATGCCAAATGGACGCAAGAAAAGGCAAACCCAAGTAAAGATGCAGGTTTAACAAGTTAAAGGGGGTGCTTCCCAAGAGCAGGAAAAGACGGCCACTTGCTTTTACTTTACTCTTAAAGTCTCTCACATTTGGAGTTTCTCACATAAGAGAAAACACATAGTCTTTAACTTTCTATGATGTACTCCACTTAGCATTATACTCAGTGTCCAAACATTTTCGTACAACTCGGAGAGAGAGAATAGGAGACAGGAAGGTAATTCTTGTGAAGAAGTGAACAGGGCTGTGGATGCGGGAGTCAGAGGGCTGGGAAAGGAAGTGGTCAAGGGGCTGTATGTATGCTAGTTCCCCAAAGAAATATATTTGTTGCAAACATATACTCATAAAAAAAGGCTTACACAAGTAGTGTTCAGATAATTTGCTGCATTTTAGAACAAGCTGGGACCCTACGTCATTATCACACAAATTTTAACCAAAACTATTACATTATGACAATAATGAAATAGTGAGCAGTGAAATATGAACAAATACTTATGGATGCTATTAATGACCTTTACAAGCAAAGTCATAAATGATAAAACTAATAAGCTTAACCATACCAAATTCTTTAGGTTTTGCATAACAAAATACAGTATGAAAACATTACAAGACAATTAACACCCAGAAGGTATCTGTAATATATAATTATTCCTCATATGCATTTTAGATGAGAAAATACTCAATATTGCTTTTAAAAAAACTGACCAAGATGAAATGGATAGATATTATGAATCAGTAATTCATACAGAAGAGGAAGTAAAAATGCCCAGTGACCACATGAAGAGAGGTCTAGCCTCATTGAGAATTGGGACTGTAGACTAATGAAATCATGTTTTTATCTATTAAATTATCAAAGCCTTAAAGTGGACATCTCTAACTGCTGCTTGTGATAAGCTGCTATAACCATTTCATACGGTATCTCAGCAACAAAACCCATTCACACTACAGGATGGAGTGATGCCATTTGCCAGTATGTGCACCTCAAAAGCACTTACCCCTGATGTGTATATTTAATGTACCAATAAAGATAAAATTAAAAAAAAAAAAGCACTTACCCCTGTCAATGGGAGAGGCCGGACCAGGGCCTCTGCTACAGTGCTGTGTACAATAGAGAAATTGCAAAACAGCAGGGGGGCTCAAGGGACCTGAATACCTCTGCCAGAATACACCGAGCAGCAGTGAGGAGAAAGGCCATCTGTCCAGCTACACTGTGACAGCTCCTGAATACCAGCAGTAAGCAAAGCAGAACTGCAGAATAGGTAACATACCTCAAGGTCTTCCCCAAACAGAACTATACTTCTGAAGGTATGTTACCTATTCTGCACTATACCACAAAAAAGAACCCCCCCCCCAGGGAAGGGGGGGAACGGAGGGGGAGGGGACAGAGAAGAGGGCCAGCCCTATGACCCAGCGTCCCAGCGAGTGGTCAGAGAAACTTTAGTTTCACAGTCTTTGAAAACCTAAGACAAAGTACTCTTTCTTTACTCTGAGTAATTAAAAACTCATTTAAAATATAAAGCTGTTATTTTTACAAGGAGTTTCTCCTGGGTTGGGACTCTCCTAGCACACTGTCAAAGCCAGAATTGAATAAGCATAAAGAGAAAACCATCAAACAACACGGCTCCTGGATGCATAAAAGCTTTACACTTCATTACATCAACTAAACAACAAACCAAAAGGCAGACAATTCTAAACCAGCAACCAGTAACACACATAATATAGAAAAATCATGTACAAGCAACATGAAAAAGACAAGTCTTTAACAGAAAAATAGGCATAAACAAGTCTCAGAATCAGCAGACAAACATTTCCCAGAATTATAAGCCAGAAAGCTGGAAAAAATATTCGACTTCACCAAATAGCAAGACAAGGATAACGCAAATGCACGAGAGACCTTTGTAGATCATTTTTAGCTACCACATTGGCCCAGTGGTACCAGGATAGACTTCCCAAGCCAAGCTGCCCTGAGGAAATCCACACAAACCATTTCTCACAATACACATCAGTGCAAAGACAAACAGGTGAATGTTAATACTAAGCCATTTAGTCCAATATGTCAAAGGGACATCATTTGATGCAGCATAATAATTGACAAAATACTTTCCCTGGAGGAGGGCTGTGGGGAAATCTGCGAGCATTCCATGCTCAGCACATCTTAAGCCAAATGCAAAAATCCATCGGAGAAAAGTAGATTTGCACACCCAGGTTATTTCAAACAAATGTGCAGACTCTCCAGTAACTCAGCCAAGGATCTGACCCATCGAGTAAAACGCAAGCCCCAGTTTCTTGGCCACTTAGAAGCCTTGACAGCTGTGTGTGGCTGGCGGGAGATGTACTGAATGACAGGATTCTAGCAAACAGCACCTCCCTGGGCCCCCAACCCGGGTACAGCCAACCCAAAGAGCCAGCAACTCCGTTCAGCCTCCGCCCATGCCCGCAGACTCACCCTCCTGCTGGTCTGTCCACAAACGCCTTCCGGTCCTTGTCTGGTGGATGATCACGCCATTCTCTTGTCCCCACTGTGACTGGTCCATGAGGGCCGCACCAGTGCTGAGTCACCGGGAGGACCTGGAGACCTGCAGCATACATGGTAGGATTAAGAGCGATGGAAAGAGAAAGCAAAGTTCCATCCAGAGAGCCCCCAGTGCGCCACACACTTCACATTCTCTGCATCGTTAAAAGCAGGACACAGAGCCTCAGAAAGACAACAGATTCCATCTTAGGAAGTGGTGGATCTGCCCGTCACTGAGCCATGCTGGCTGCCACATGCCCCCTGCGCTCTCCCTTCCCCGTGCTCCCGTCCCAGGCAGGCTCATCAGTACTGCTGCATGGAGCACTCCCTATACAAGACTCCAATAGCCTTGGGTCCCTCCAAGGGCATCGGTCACAGACGTGGGACACAGAGCAGGTCAGCAGTGAGTGGGGGACCAGGCTCAGGTCACAGAGCGCCGCAAACCCTCATCCTTCACATGACAGACACTGGCCGTGCACCACGGCTAACAGATACAGGGCCGGGGTGAAAAGGACAGACACATCCCAACCCAGGTGCTCGGCCGCATCAGGGGACTCAAATGTCTCCTCACTGCCCATTTCCACATACTGTCTCCCTTGCCCACTGCAGAGAGAGAGACCCATGTGGCTGGCGCCAGCCTGGGTTCCAGTGCTGTCATAGCCAGGACCCAGGCAGGGGTGGCTGCCAGCACCCACGGGGTGAGCACAGGGATGGGACTGACTGCTCCACGGCGCATACAGCAGCTCCTTAAACTGCGCCACCCCAAACGTCTGCTGAGCTGAAGTGGAAAAATCATGCACTCAGGGGTTGGCAGAAACTGGACTGGAGGAGGAAAGTCGCGGTGAAGAGCCAAGAGTGACAGCACCAGTATCGTGGAAGGGACACACCAGTCAGGCCAAGGCGGAGGGAGTGGGGGGTGGTGCACTAGGAGGACAACCAGCCTGATCCTGAAGGGCCAGAGGTGGGACCTGGGCAATTTGAGGACAGGCCAGTTTCTTTTTCTTTTTTTTTTCGAGACAGGGTCTCACTTTTGTAGCTTAGGCTGGCACTGAGCTCAGTCTTGAACTCACAGCAATCCTCCTGCCTCTGCCTCTGATTACAGGTGTGACCACCACACCTAGCACTGTAGTATGTGGTCCTGATTGCTGGTGGGTGTGAGTCTCC
This sequence comes from Petromus typicus, assembly GCA_004026965.1. NCBI lineage: Eukaryota > Metazoa > Chordata > Mammalia > Rodentia > Petromuridae > Petromus > Petromus typicus. The sequence goes on from PVIR01000022.1 coordinate 10,801, forward strand.
ATGCCCCGCATTGTTGTATGTGCTTACCGGATCGAACCTGGGCTCTTGCATTTGCAAGACAGGCGCTGGAACCACTGAGCTAAATCCCTGGCCTAGGAATGGCAGTTTCTGATCAGAGCAATAGAAGAGCAGAGTCCACACGGAGGAAACTTTAAGTGCACTAGGCTCCTGCTGCGGTTCTAGGCGTCAGGGATACAGTCAGAGGGGAGGCCCTCCCTGTTCCCATGGCCTTGGGAGGAGCTTACAGACAAGCGCACACACTAACCAGCAGGAGCTCCAGGTACTGATGAGCCCTCTGAGGAAAGTGAGGGCTCGTCTGATGGGGAGAGCACTTCCCACAGGGCAGCCTGCAAGCTTCCTTCAAGGTCTGATCCCCAAACAGCTGTCACCCTCACGATGGGATGTAGTCCTGCTGGGCAGGGGCTGAGGCCAATGCCTAGGGGAGGGGTTGGGCAGCCTGTGTACAGCGCCTCAAGATGATTGGTGTGGCCAAAGGAGTGGAGCCAAACTGGACAGACAGGGGTCCCCCAAACTGAGGGTCCTCTGGCCACGTGTGTGAGGTGTACACACTGAATCCAGGGTCTCTGCAGTGACCTACGTCTCCAGCCTTTATTTTGAAACAAAGTTTCACCAGGTTGCCTAGGCTAGGTTCAAACTGGCAATCTTCCTGCCTCAGCCTCCTCTAGTACTTCTAGGTGTCAGCATACCTAACTAGGGGGTTAGCTTTTATTTCAGTGCAGCCAGCTATCTTTACACAAGCAGGACATAGACAAATGATCGAAGCTTCCTGTTACAGCTGTGTCAGGGGACAGGAGCCGCGAGGCTGGCATAGTAAGAGATACCACAGAAAGCTCACAAAGGTCAGGACCGGAGATCCCTGCTCCCCAGATGGTAGGACTCGGCACCCAGCTGAATAGAAGGGAGCAGACGACCCCCAACAGCTGGGTCTGAGGTGGCCCCTGTCAGATAGGCCACTGACTTCCACCCCAGGTGCCATTTCCACGCCAGGAACTGCTGTTTTTTCCATCTCTGTGGAGCCAGCAAGCGTGGAGCCGCCAGCTGGTCACACGGCCACAGCTCGCATTTTTAGATCAGAGACGTGAGGCCGATGGTCTCCATCTGCAGAGGACACTGAGCCCACGGGGTGAGTCCAGGCTCTCGGCAGCACCGTTTCTGCCGAGCCTCAGGGTCCTACTCGCAAAGTGAGGGCAGCACAGCGGCCCCCCGAGGGCTGAGGACGCCCGTGGGGGGTGCAGAGGTGTTAGCTCTCACCTGGCTGCAGTGAGGGTCTTAAGAGGAAGGGAAAGGGCGCTGTGCTCGCCGGGGCGCTGACCCACACCCCGTCAGGTCCTACTCTTCTGGCTGCTGAAGCAGTGGGTCCCAGAGCTGCCCCCAGAGTCAGCCTGAGCCGGGCCAGCTCCATGATGTGTGGCACACGTGGTAACGCTGAGCTCCGCCCTCAGAAGGATGTATTCAGAGTTTCATTGCCCTGCCCCGCTGGCCTTGCACTCACAATCCTGCCTCAGCGTCCTCAGTTCTAGGATACTGCTGACATCTTCCGATCCTTCACCTTGGAGGAGGCTGATTTCACAACAGGCCTGCCCTGAAGCTCGCAATGCAAACCCTTGGGTCCCACCTGAAACCTATTCCGGGCTGGGACCAGCCAACTGGCTTTAATTCCAGACCAGTTTTGTGTGCCCAGGTGCCAGCCATGGCCAAGTGGAGCCAAAGGTGTATCCTGCACAGGGGAGATCATGGTCCAGAGGCAAACTCTCCCCGGGGCTGATGAAGCTCCAATGCCAGCCCCACCCTGCCGGACCCCAGGACAGAATAGCACCCAGGCCTTCTCCATATGCCCCCAACTCCTGGGCCTCATGGAGCAAGTGCTGCTTCCTCTGCTGTGACACCCTTCACTTCCTTTTCCTGAGGCCAACCCTGCCCCCTGCCAGGAAGCCCCCCCCTTTCCAGGAAGCGGCCCCCATACCTGGACCCTCCACTGTACCATAAAGGCCACTGCTGGCCCGCTGCCCACAAGACCATGCCTAGCATCTTTTAGGGGCATGCTGCAGGCCTGCCTCAGCCATCTGCAGGACTGGAAGCCCCCACTCCTCTACTTCCGCCCATACTTATCAAGCCCAGGGCCTCCAGGTCCCCCGGAAGGTTTTTGGTGGCTGCTGTTCCCTGGTGGGTGCACAGGGAGGACTCCCTCATCAGGGTGACTTTTCAGGGACTCCCTGGAGGTCCCGCATGCTTTCACAAAGCCGGCCAGGTGCAGACACAAGAGCCAAGGGAGGTGGGGCCGGGGATGCCAGGCACCGGGGCTGAATTGGTACCTCCCAACACAGCCATCTCCGGAGCTGCCTAAGTAGGTCACAGCCTGCCAGGGGACAAAGGGGGGCTAGGGGCACACCTGCCCTCTCTTGGGGAACGAGTATCCAGAATGTGAAGCTGGCACTTTGGAAAAGCCACCACCCCCACTGCCCCTGGGGGCCGGCCAGCCTCCCTCCGGCCCCTGGCCCTTCGTAACCCCCCCAGGCTTTTCGTAGGTAACTGGCTCCAGCAGCCACCGGAAGCCCCAGAATTCAGAGACCCAGAGGCCTGCTCTAAGCCTGGTCCTCCAGGGACATGAGCACATTTCGTCTGAAGTCCTACTGTGATCGGGAGACTTGGAAAAGGGACCACTCACCTCTGACTCCCCAAAACACCCCTCCGGGCTGAAGCTGACGCTGGAGAGGATGAAGGAGAACTGGGACGCTCCGTCCTCGAGCGCATTATCACGGGAAAGGTTATTAGGATCCACACCTGCCCAACCCTGTCCGCCTCCCACACACGGGCCTCAGCCCTCACCATCTGAATTTCATTTACCCAAGTGCCTGTAGCTGCGAGGTCCTGAGATCTTTGTTTTTACAGCCTCGAGGTCAACTCTACCCCAATGCTCACAGGAAAATCCAAGGCCCCTGTGCCGCGATCTGTGTCATTACACATCAGTTTCTGGGCCCTTTACCACCAAAGGACTGGAGGGCCGAGCTGGAGGGTTTGCCTTTTCTTTCAGGTTTATTTACTCTCACACTGAGTGCACAGGAATGAGGCCCGTGCTCTCACGCACCTAAGATGCGGGCAAAGCCATCGCGGTTCTCCGTGTGTTCAAGCCTGGTGGACCATTACCAGGAATCTGGCAAGTACAGAAAATCATAAAAATAAAAATTAGAACCACTTTGTTTGGCCACAGCCACCAAAATCCATTCATATTAGCGCTTTTCTCACCTGATTTCTTTTTCCTACACATATACATAATTAGAAGCATTTCATTTACAGGTGTCACAAAAAGAGCTTCATTAAAGTGTAACTGATACAGAGCCAATGTATATAATGTTCTTGACACTTATATACAACCACAAAAACATCACCATGGACATTTCCATCACCCTCCAGTTGATTTTTAATGGAGTTTAATTTTAACTACTTTTACCTTTACACAAAACTCAAAAAGAGAGTTCGCATATATCTTTCTCTCAGTTTCCCCATATTAATTTCTTACATTACCATAGTACACATATAAGAACCAATAAATTAAGATTAGTGCATTAGCTAAATGATATTCCGCTTCTGAGTTCTGCCAGCTCTTCCACTGATTCTACCCAGGACCTCACATTAACCAAATGGAGTTCTCTATCTTACATTTTGGTAATGAGCATTAGCTGATGAGACGTCCTCAAAAGCACTGTTTCAAATGACTGCCTCCTATTATTTGATACCAGTTTGCTGCATTACTTAACTGCAGTTATCTGCGAGTTGTGTTCTAAGAAGTGTTGCAATAAAAAATTGGGGGTCTAAATCTTGTTCATGTCTTACATTGTTGCCTTGAGATATGTTTTTCAAATAAAACCTGCAGATTAAGGGTCCTTGGACACACATTTGCTTTTAATCTTTGCAGTAGTACAGTAAGATGAAGCAGCCACTGCAAGAATACTTGGTGCCTTGAAGGATCATCAATGGAAACTGGAATTAAAGAGTGACGTTTGATGAGAAACAGGACATTTACATGGTCTCAAAATACCTCCCCACACATTACTCACTGAATACGCAGGAAAGAGTGGTAAATTTGCAGCGGAGAAACCCAGCAGCCACCCTGTCATTAAGTGATCAGAGTCAACAGCAGGGCAGACAAACCACACCATGGGCCTCCTCCTCAGCGTGCGAAGAGAGACGCTGGAGCGCGCTCAGATTTTCCTTGTCACAGAGACAGGACCTGAACCTCGTAATGAGAGCGTGTCAGACAAGCCCACATGGAGGGACACGCTGCATAATTGGCTTATAACCTTCAAAAATGCCAAGGTCTTGAAAGGCAGAGCAAGACTGAGGGACTTTCTAGAAGAAGCGAGATTAAAGAGACAGCAGGTCCAAAAAGATGCGATATGCCCTTGATTGGATCCTAAGCTAAGCAGAGATATTTCAAAATGTGATAGATAACACTGTTGGAAAAATTGATCTGTGGATTAATGAGTAATACATATCAACATTAATTTCTTAAATGAGAAATGCATGGTGATTAATAAGATGATAACTTTTTTTAGAAAATATATGCCAAGCAATTAAAAAATAAAAATCTATATTTATCTTATTCTTAAATCGTTCAAAAAACAAAAAAGGTCACCAAGGATTAGCTTAAGTTGTTTTGCGCCTACCTTGGAAGCACAAGGACCCAAGTTCAGTCCCTGGTACTGGCAAAACCAAAAATGCACGTTCATAAATTATATATAGACATAAAATATGCATTGCACATAAATATGTCTCTATCAGAAAAATTGCTATAAAATCTTAGCATTCATTTGGGAAAGGTGGGTTAAGTGTACATGGGAATTTCTTGTGCTGTTTTAACTGTAAATCTGGAATTGTTTCAAAATTAAACCCAAAAACAACCCACAAACCCCTCAAGTTTTTGTTTGTTTGTTTTTGTTTTTATTACCCTTTTCCAGATGGGGCAATGAGCCTATAGGTGGTCACTGAGGTAAGTGTGTGAGTCAGGGTTCCTACCTAGATCTTGAAACGAAGTTGACAGGCAAAGAGGGAGAAACGTCAATGCTAGACAAAGGGGACCATTTTTATCGGAGGTGAGAGAGTCGCACTGTTGGAAGGACCAGGAATTACTATGATTTTTTGTGGACACAATCTGACAGGATCCATTTGATAATAATAATAATAGTAAAGCACATACTCTTTGACCCAGTAACTCCAGTGCTGAGAGTTTGTTTTAGAAATAACATCAGTCAACAGAGCTAAAAGAGTTGACACAGAAGGAGAGATTAGAAAAGAGGTCACCAAAGGCCAGGGAGGGGGGTGAGGGAGACAGCAAGAGGCTGGATAATGGACATCAGCACGAAGCTACAGAAGGAAACAGTTTTGGTGTGCCATGGCATGGTAAAGGGACTGTAAGTAACAAGAACTTACTAGAGATGTGTTCGCTTTTCATCACGGTGCAAAAATAATCGACATAAACCATTTAAACGAGGGAGGTTCATTTATTCATGGCTCCAGAGATTTCAGTCCGTGGTTAGATGACTTTGTTGCTTCAGTCCTGTGGTGAGTCAGAAGTATCATATCAGAAATATTACACGGTGTAAGAGAACTGCTCACCTCCTGGCAGCAGAAAAGCAAAGAGAGAGGGAAAGAGCCTGACAGGAAGAGGCAGGGACCAGGTATAATCCCCAAAGTGACACTCCCCAGACCCCACTATCTTTGACTAGGCCCATCCCCTGAATATCCATCACCTCCGAATAATGCTATCAAATTATGGTCTTATCAGTGAATTAATCCATTGATAAAATTAGAACCTTCATGATATAATTATCTTCTGAAAGCCTTACTACTGAACACATGTGACTTTTGGGAGGTATTTCAGATATAAGCCATAGAAGTATATTTCCAATTATCTAGGAGAGAGAATTTTAAAATTTTTGCACACTACAAAATGATACATATTTGGGGCACTGGGAATGTGTATTACCCTGATTGAATCAGGACACATTGTATGCATGCTTGGAAATAACACAGTGTGTCCACAGATATGTACCATCACATGTCAATTAGGTCATCTTTGTAGAACAAACCGATCTAGAAAACCCCTCAAATGTGTACTCTTAGTTTCTGCAGCTTAAAACCAAAAAGTAATCCAAGTTGTCTTACCCGGCCTCCCAACTCCACATGAGGTATATTCTGTGACCAAGATTTGGACACAAGTCGTTTACTTGGGAGGTGGCCCCAGGAGACACCATGCAGCCAGATGGGAGAAGGGCAAGGGAGTGGGCAGAGCAGGGGGCCAGGGGTAAGGGCAAGTTACTTTCAATCCCTGGGGCTCAACTGTCCCACTGGTGGCTGGAGCTGCTGAAGAAGTGACCTTCATCAGCTTTTGTCTCTAGACTGTCAGCCCTCTAGCTCTCTGGCTGACCCTAAGCCCAGGTCTGTGACTATAGGCCCATCATCAGAGAACAGTATCAGGCAGAGAGGATGTGGACACCACAGGCTTGTGTGTTGGTGACCTCTGGGGTGGGACAAAGCCACTTGCATGTGGCTGCAAAAGTAGGATTGAATGAGCTGTGCTATATCAAGTTTGGAAATATTATGCAGCTCTTAATAAGAAGCAAGTAGCCACTCAGGAGGCAGAGGCAGGAGGATTGCTGAGTTCAAGGCTCGCCTAAGATACATACTGAGTTCAGGGCAGGTCTGAACTACAAAGTGAGAACCTGTCTCAAAACAAAACAAAATAAGAAGCAATTAGCTATTTGCCTGTCGACCTCTGTCTGGAGACCTTTGTCGGTAGCAGCAGCTATGACACATTATGTGAAAGAAATTTGCAGGAGACTATATTTAGCATGATCTCATTAAGGAAGAAATGACAGAAACAGCAACACTGATCACGCTGTGGCAGGTATGTTCACTGGGGGCTGACTTCACTAGGCTCAGCAGGCACAGTACCAGTGCTCACAAGATATTTTAAAATCAGAGGGGGAAAACTTTCAACTTAAAATAAGTTTTAATATTAAACATTAATATTTTATACCAATTTTATACTAATGTACCAACAAACTCACACAACATTTTAAATTCCTTTTTATGAAGAAAGATGCAGAGTTCCTTCTCTGAGTATACCAGAGAGGTCCAAATTAGATTTTTTTTAAAAAGTGCCAAGAGGTACTTTATGACATTTTAGGACTCAAGTAACAACAACAACAAAAAAAGTGATGATGAGATGCTTCCATACAGTCTTAAAATTTCCAACTTATGACATAATTGCAAAATCATAACAAAGAAATTCCGTATCTTCTTCACTCAGGAACTTTAAACTTTTGATAACTGTCCTAATGATGCAGTACAGTTCAGAAACCTGTATTATAATAATGTTCGTATCTTGCTAGTTTCTGCGCTGGACTGAATTTAAAAAGATGAGAAGGAGTAAAGGGAGGGAGGGAGAGATGCAGAGAGGGAAGGGTGTAAAGTGGGGAAGTTTTAGATTTTTTTTTTTAAAGCATTCATTTGTTTTCTGAATATCAAACTTCCTGGGCAGGAAAATGTAGAAAACAAAAAAACAATGACTATGAAATAACTGTGCCCAGATAGTTCACTTGTTGGTGGATTTTCCATTTCTTGTTCTTTGATCATATCTGAGTGACTAGATAGTGAATAGATAGCATTTTGTGTGACAATAGCATCCCTTCAGTGTCCTTGCCAAGGATGTATCGTTGGGCCTTGGCCCGATCTCACGTCTGCTGAACTGGGATCCCTGGGATTAGTTGCCTGGTATGAATTTTTTTAACTAGTTCTCAGGGATGCCAATGAATGGATTCACAATCGGGAACTCCTTTTGAAATCGTGCATTTGTCCTTTAATATTATGTCAAAAACTTGTCCATTTTCCCTACGGAGCACTCTTGGATTACTACATGTGAATGCACTACTTATAGTATCCAAATTACTTTTTTAGAAGTACTTTAACCTCCTAATTTTGGTTAACAAATTGTGAGAGGGGATCTGCCTTGTGTTGGGGCACACAGCAAGGGTTGAGAGAATAGTACCGGGGTCTCAAAGAGAGGAAGTCTATCCATACACCAGGAGACAGAGTGGAGGAAGCTGCCAGGAGAAGCTCCCACATTTGGGGGAAGTGGTGAGTTGGTGACACTGCAAAATCCTTGGCATGTGCAACTTAATCGTGTTTAGAGTTTCGGTGCTTCTGTCCATGGTGGGCCACCTGCAAGGCAGGAATAGCATGGTGGAAGGGCCTGGCAGAAAAAGTCTTCTCATCATAGTATCTGGAAGCAGAGAGAACAGGAAGGCGCTGGAAACTGAGTCATATTCCTAGTAACCCTAATGATGTACCTCAGAATATATATATATATATATATATTATCTGTTTAAGAAAAGCCAGCTACAAATAATATATATATATATATAGACATACACACACACACACACATAATAACAAATGTGCCGGGACAACATTAATCAACTCTTGCATTCTGCATACTACAAAAACCAGCATCACTTGGATGACAATGAGGTCTTTGGTCAGTGGAAGAAGTAGCTAGGCCTTTCTGGACCATGGCTGCAGTAGCCTTTGAATGTGTGGATTTCTTTTTTTTTTTTTTAGGTTTTTTGAGACAGGGTCTTGCTTTGTAGTTCAGGCTGGCCCTGAGCTCAGCCCCCAACTCATCACAGCAATCCTCCTGCCTCTGCCTCCCGAGTGCTGGGATTACAGGCGTGAGCCACCACGTCCGGCACTGTGGTATGTGATATTGGTTGCTGCTGGGCGTGAATCTCCACACTCAGCATAGGTATGTGGTCACCAGGGATAGAACCCAGGTCCTTGTGCTTGCAAGACAGGCGCCGGAACCATTGAGCTAAATCCCTGGCCCGAATGTGTGGATTTCTAAGCATGGAATAAATTTTGAGGAGCCAATTCCATAGGAACCTTTTGTCGAGGATGTGTCCCAGGGATTCTCTTCTCAAGTGAAAGGTTGACGGTTTTACATCATGAGGCTGCCATGGGGGGTGACTTGCAGATTCATGAAATGCCCTCAATGCATCTCTCTTATTGTCCTTGTACAAAATATTCTGTTCTTTTTAATGATGCTAATCTCTTTACTAGCCACACCTCCTGTGGACTCACATTTATGTAACATTTCTGGGCCATAATTTTAAGTTGTTCAAATTTTTCTGCTCTGCTTTTTTTTTTGAGACAGGGTCTCACTTTATAGTTCAGGATGGACCTGAGCTCAGCCTCAAACTCACATCACAGCAATGCTCCTGCCTCTGCCTCTACCTCCTGAGTGCTTGGATTACAGGAGTGAGCCACCACACCCAGCACTGTGGTATGTGGCGCTGATTGCTGCTGAGCGTGAGTCTCCACGCCCAGTATTGTATGTGGTTACCGTGGGATCGAGCCTGGGCCCTTGCGCTTGCAAGACAGGCACTGGAACCACTGAGCTAATTCCCCATCCCTTTTCTACTCTGCTTTTGCCCAGCAGTTCTCACTATAAATCTGGCTAAATGCACCTAGAAGTATCTGTACAACAGTGTTAATGTTGTGAATTTCCATGTCCTGCAAAATCTCAGGAGAGGTGCAAAATATAGACAAGTCTCTTGCCACAGGATAATACACATGGTCTCTAGTTCAAATACTAGTGTACTTCTTACCAAGTGAAACCTCCTGAACCTGGCTCTGGTCATCTGCATTCCTATTAGCATTTTGGTGATGTGGACTCTGATCAGAATTGCTCATCGAGAACTGCTCACAGCATTCTGTAGATTTCCTAGTTGTCATCTGCAAACCTGAACAAACATTCTGCTATAAACCAGTTCCAAAGACTTCTAAACCACACGGTCAGGCATGCTCCACTTTTCGGGTTCCAACGTTCCATGTTATCCCTGGCACAAAACACCCACCACCTGCAACTTCAAGGAGGGGAGATTCACTTTGACTCACAGTTTCAATGGGCTTATGGGGAGCTAGTTCAAAGGCAGGAGCAGTATGGTGGAAGGGCCTGGCGCAGGAAAGTTGCTCACATCATGGCAGGCAGAAAGGAAGAGAGAGGGGTGGAGCTGGAAAAGGGACAATGCCCGTCTAGGTCATGCCCCCAGTGACCTGCCCCTTGAATCAGGCCTCACCTCCAAAATGAAACTTTTGGGGAGACACCTCAGTTCTAAACCATAACACACACACTAGTAAATGGAATAAGGGAAGCGGCTCTAGAGACTTCTCCATATTTGGGAGAAACGATGAGTTGGTGACACTGCACTGGGTGGTGATACATATCCTATGGAAACCAAAAGTGCAGTTAGTCTTGGACCCAGAAATTCCACAACGAGAACTGGGTTTCCTATAGATCTACTACTAAATGTAAAGCAGAAACAGATGACTGGAAAAGCTCTGAGAGGTATCATACACGGTAACCACTGGGAAGACACAGCATAAATCCACCCATAGAGTAAATAAGTAGTGCAGGTTGCTGCTGGGCAGCTGTGCTAAGTTGGCAACATCAACCCAGAGAAAAATTGTGTTTGTGTTTTTAAAAATTAGATTCATAGCTTTGTGGATACACAAAATATTTCTGCAAGGATAACTAGACACTGTAAAAATAGTCATGGTTTATAAAGAAACGGCCTCAGAAGTCTGTGATCAAAGAGAGATTTGACTTTTATGGCATATCTTCTTCTGCTGTTTGAGAATTTTACCATGTGGTCCTATTATCTGTTTAAGAAAAGCCAGCTACAAATAAACACGCATTAATGAATCCCTAGCTGCAGAGGGAGGCTGCATCTCAGAGCGAGTGCGGCGAGTGCCTGGGCCCCATGTGGTGCTTCTAGGTGATCCTGATGGATGCTGACACCTCCGCCTAATTAAAGTGGGTGAGGGCGGAGGTGTCTTCGGTGCTCAGGATGGACCTGTCACCAGCCCTCACTGTCAGGCAGGTTTGAGGGCTGCGCGTGGGAAATGCAGGGCCTCTGCCATCCACTGGGAAGCTGGAGTCCAATATGCACGTTTCTAAATCAGCTCCCAGCTCACGAGGGATCCTCTTGTCGCCGATTTAGGGCAGGCAGAGTGGGCAGATCAGTACCGTCAGGGATTCTTAGGTTCATGAAGTGGCCCGTGAGCCTTAAAGCACACCATGCGGCACCTGTGTCTAGTGCGATGGCAATGGTGAGGGCACAGACTCGGGGTGGAGATGGGGCTGCAAGGCCTGCTTCTCCTGCTTCCTGTGTGGCCTTGGGGAGCCAGTCCAGTTTCTCTGAGCATTTGCTTTCTTGTCTCTAAGATGGAGTTAAAAATAAAGTCTGACGATTGCGAGGGGTGCTAAGTATTTTGTTGTTGTTGTTGTTGTTGTTGTTTTGTTTTTTTTTTGAGACAGGGTCTTGCTTTGTGGTTCAGGCTGGCCCTGAGCTCAGCCTCCAACTCACATCACAGGAATCCTCCTGCCTCTGCCTCCCGAGTGCTGGGATTACAGGCGTGAGCCACCACGCCCGGCACTGGGGTATGTGGTACTGATTGCTGCTGGGTTTGAGCTTCCACACCCAGTATGGTATGTGGTTGCCAGGGGATTGAACCCGGGCCCTTGCAGTGGTAAGACAGGCGCCAGAACCACTGAACTAAATCCCCGGCCCAAGGGGTGCTAAGTATTAAGCAAGATCATCCATGGTAAGAGGTCCTCAAATATCCACTACTTGATTGACAGACATTTCTAAAGCATGTTAGTATGTGCCAAATCCTGTGTGCTGAGAAGTAAAACTGTTAAGCAGTGGTGAAATGGTCTTTGTTCTCATGTAATTCATGGTTTAGCAAGAGAGGGATAATATATAACACTTCCCCAGATGTATTTATTTAAATTTCAGGGCCGCAGATTTAGCTCAATGGTTCCGGCGCCTGTCTTGCAAGTGCAAGGACCCGGGTTCGATCCCCGGTTAACCACATACAATACTGGGTGTGGAGACTCATGCCCAGCAGCAATCAGTGCCACATACCACAGTGCCGGGCGTGGTGGCTCACGCCTGTAATCCCAGCACTCGGGAGGCAGAGGCAGGAGGATTGCTATGATGTGAGTTGGAGACGAGTTCAGGGCCAGCCTGAACCATAAACGTGAGACCCTGTCTCAAAAAGAAAAATTTCATTATGACTCCATGAAGTAGCTGTGGAAAATAATGCCTAGAGAGGAGCATGTATGGACTGGGGTGCAGAAGAGACTGACAGATGTAGAGAGAGAGGCATGTGCTGGGGTTCTCTGGTGGTGGATGCAAACACACTCTCCTTCGAGGCTCCTGGTTTAAAACGAAGGGGATTTGAAGTAGGAATCCATTCAGTGAGATCAAGGTGACCGCAATGTGGGGCAGCCCCAGGAAATGAGGGAGGTAGCACACTGCCTGCCTCCAAACCAGCACCATCTTTCCATCCTCATCATGACTTCTTCCAGTGCGTCTTACCTTTATCTTCCCCCTCTATTTCCCTTCAAGCAGAAAAGTCCTGTCTGCATTAGAAAACCAGCCACACTAGACACAGGATTTCTCTACAGAAAAGTGAATCTGGGGCTGGGGATTTAGCTCAGTGGTTCTGACACCTACTTTGTAAGTGCAAAGCCCTGAGTTCAATCCCCAGTGTCCCCCCAAAAACCCCAAAACATGAAACCCTTCTCTGCAGCCCAGGCAGCTCACACTGTACATGCCCAGTACTTTCCCATGAGCATGAAGTGTAATAGAAATATATGGTATATTACAGTAAAGACATAATGCCATTAATCCCCCTCAAAATTCTGTCCTCACTTGAAACAAACTTATCCATTTCTTCTTGCTACTTTTGGAAGCAGTTCTGGAAATTTTCTTTCCTAAGTGTCTTTACTTGACAGGATAAAAAATATATGGTGTGGGCCAGGGATTTAACTCAGTGGTTCCGGCGCCTGCCTTGCAAACACAAGGTCCTGGGTTTGATCTCAGGTAACCACATAAACAGCGCTGGGTGCAGTGACTCACACCTATAATCCCAGCACTGGGGAGGCAGAGGCAGGAGGATTGCTGAATTCAAGGCTGAGTTCAGGACAAGCCTGAACTACAAAGCGAGACCCAATTTATGTCCTATATACATATATGTGACAGGGTCATATATTTGAGGCAGCAGTCCAACTGCAACTACAGATACTCCCAAAAGAGGTCTTGCTGAGCTGCTTCAGGAAGTGGCAAAAATGATGGGATAAGTGTGTCTGAAGTGAGGGGGAGTGTGTCAGGGGGATTCCTACCAATGTGGCTTTTACTGTGATTCACACCTTTCCCTTATTCAGCTCATCATCTGGATCTCCCGAGGGCTCGTTGTTGAGGGGTTTCTTGAGTTGTGCTGCTGCTGAACACTGTGCACTCCTTGTAGACCTGAGTAGGGACACTGCAGCCCACACACCTCTGGCCTCTTTCTGGTTAGTATCAGTGAATCCTCTCTTCCCCATTAGTACCTCTTAGTAAGTCCTAATAACCTTTACCTCTCACGAGCTGCCTCTAGGTATTTTCTCCAGCTCTCCACAACCTATCCCAACACCCCAGCATGTCAAGGCTACAGACCAAGCAGTAGCGCAGAGGAACAGGTCTGAGACCAGGCTGAGGAATGTGGAAGGCAAATAAAGACTGGGCACTGCGGTGTGACTGTCACAGGATGAGCGAATTGAGCTCAAGATATCAGTGGAAAAGAGGTGGCCTCACAGCCCAGCGCTGTGGCCTATTCTGACTTTAGAAGTCACCACCCAGCAGCCAGTGAGCTCATAAAAACAGTGATGGAGTCAAGAGAATGAGGGGTCAGACGGTGGCACTGCAGTCAGGCACAAAGGCAGCTCATCACATTCCACATCTCCTTTGCATCAGGTCATAAGCTGGGCTTTTCTTGGCTTCTCTGCGAGTCTCTGGAGGCAGGAGGAGCACTGTGCACTGTTGAATGAGCTCCTCGGGGTCCCAGGAGCCGTCAGAACACACTGAGGCGCCGGCAGGATGTGAGTACTCATTTTGATCCAGAAGACATCTCCGCTGACCACCTGCGCTCTTCCCAGACTGACACAATAGTACAGTCCTGATGGGAGGGTCTCTGGGATGGCCGAGTGTGACAGACAGGTAGGCTGGCTGGCTGACTGGCAATGGCATGGACTCTGGGAGCCTGGCTCCGGCTGTGTTTCCTCAATCCTATTTACCCCACACCAAGTACAAATATGGATATAAAAAACAATGCAGTCTATCAAACACTTGCTATGTGCAGGACTCTATTTATTTTATACATATCATCTCTAACTCGATGGGTCCTCACTGCCCAGGGCACAGTTGGCAATGTTTAGAGATGCATTTTGTTGTGACAGCTGGAGGAGATTCAGTGTGATGGCACCTAGTGGGTACAGGCCCATGATACTGCTAAACATCCCACAATGTACCCCATCAGCCTCCACAGTGCTCGTATGGCCTTCAGTTTTGTGGTGCTGAGGTGCCCTGACTTACACCCTAATAATAAACACCAGCAATGGCAGTGGCAGTCACTGACTCTTCCTCTGCCCCCGGGTAGCATTTTGCCCCTACTCCTGTGGTTTGGATAGATACCACAGATAGATACCACTGTTAAAGGTTTGGTCTCTAACCCGGGCTGCTATTGAGAGGCAGTGGGACCATCAGGAGGTGAGCTGAGGTGAGGCGGTCTTCTGGTCATTGCGCTGTGCCATAGAAGCGGGTACTGGGACTCTACCTCTTTCTCTTTTTTTTACTTTCTGGCTGCTATAATATAAGTAGCTTTGCTCCACCACACAGATCCCACCATGAAGTGCTAGCTGGCCACAGGCCCAAAAGATACCCAGATAACTGTGGACTAAAACCTCCAAATGGTGAGGTACAAAATTATAAGCCAATCATCTTAGTTATTTGTTGTATTAGGAAAGCTGACTAAGACACTTATGAACTGCTCTACAAGCCCACTAGGGAAAGGAACACTTCAGAGAGTGGAAGTCACAGGTCACACACCTGAAGAGGAGCTGAGTCAGACTTGAACCCAAATCTAGCCTATCACCAAACGCACTACTCTTAATCACATGGCTGTCCTGTCCTTGAAGCAATAAGAAGCCACGGTACTTCTAAGCTGAAAGCAACAGGAGAAAACATGTCAATCACATTGCTGCCGGTGAAGACCTTGGAAGCAGGAAACGTCTCCCTCCTTACAGCCGCACCTCTATTTCCACCTATTCTAATTAAATCCATTTTTCCCCAGGCAAAGTATTCAAGATAAATTTTTTTAAAATCACATTCAATTTAATATTCATTTGCTCCTTCACCAGTGCAGCGGCCCTGTAATGGCCCTGATATTCGCAAATGCACATCATTTTGACTGTGCTCTGGGCAAAATAGGCCTAAGGGGCCAACAGGACACATGAAGTACTGCAACAAGAGCCCATTTCTTTCTTTCTTAAAAATCAATCAATCAATTAATTAATTAATTAAAATAAAAATTTTAAAAAATAAATTGAGTTTACTGGTATATCTTACCTATACATTATGATCACACTCCTCATTGAGAATTTGTACCTGTACACAATATCCCTTGATTCCTACTTTTTCCCATTCTCTTGCCCTTCTTGCCCTGGTTGTATACATAAGCTTTGTTTTAATTCATTTCCTTTTTATCATCAAGTTTTCTCTTTTCCTTCTTTGATTTTCTCTGTCCTTCCCCCTAGCTCCCCTTTCCTTTTGAGCATTTTCTTCCTATTTTACAATACATATCATATATGGTGGACCTCATTTACACCTTCATTTTCTCATACTAGGGAAATTATATGGAATTTATACACCTGTGTTCTATCCATTTCACTTATGAATATGGCCTTAAGGTGCATCCATTTAACAAAAAATATCTCACTTATCATGATTTATGGATGAGTAATAATCCATTTTATTAAAAAAAATTCTTCTTTATCCAGTCTCCAGATGATGGGCATTTGGGCAGTTTCCAAGAGTTAGCTATTATAAACTGAGCTGCTATAAATATGGGTGCACATATGTCACTGTGGTATGATGCTTTGAATTTTTTTGTGAATATATCCAGCTGGGAAATAGTGGGGTCAAATGGGACCTTTAATCATATTTTTTTGAGGAATATCAACAGTGGTTGCACCAGTCTACATTTCCACCAACAGTAGAGGAGGGTTCCTTTCCCTCCAAAGCCCCTCCAGCATTTGTTTTTGGTTAATTTCTTGACAGCAGCTATTCTTTCTGGAGTGAGGGGGAATCTCAGTGTTGTTTTCATCAGCATCTCTCAAATTAACAGTGATATTGAACCTTTTTCCATATGTTTCTTTGCTGCTTTTAATTTTTCATCTGCAAAATGTCTGTTAATTTCAGATGACAAGTTTTGAATTAGGTCTTTAGATATGGAGGATTTAATGTTTTAAATTTCTTTCTATATTCTAAATAGTAAATCTTTTCTGAGGAACAGCTGGCAAAAATTTTTTCAACATTGTAGATTGTCTTTTCACACTGTTGGTGGTTTCTCTTGGTATGCAAAAGTATTTTAATAAGACAAATCCCAGTTGTTGATTCTTCTGCTAGGCCCCATGCTACTGGGGTTTTGTTCATAAAGTCTTTTCTTTCTAAGGTTGCAGAAACAGGCTTACAATGCTCCAAAACAGGAACAGAAGGAGGGTTTCCCAAGGATACGTGTTTCCTCTAACTAAGGAGGAAAGTCTTCCTGTTCATACCTCGTGGCCCAGGACTGGGTCTCACGCCCATCTAGGCCCACCACTGATGTGACCTGAAGGCTCTGGAGGGTCTGGGTTCTGCTTCCCTGCCAGCTCCTTCCTTATGCACTTGCTGCTCTTCCCATGGTGGCCTCTCCCCATTCTTTTTGCTCAGCACCTTTGTCTGAAGTGGCTCCTTGTTAATATCAATGCATACTCTATTCCTTCAGTTAAGATATTTGTGTGCTTCCTCTCCTCCTCATGGCATATATTGGTGTTTATTATTTAACTGGCATAGCTCCATGCAGACTGTTCATCTGGGCAGTTCTCCGAGTCTTGTGCATTTGCCATTAGACCACGGCTATGGCTGTGGCTGTTGTGATCAAGATGGCTTCATTCATACGGCTGGCACTTTGGATGGGACAGCTGTAAGGGAGAATGTCCTCCCTCTTCCTGTGGTCTTTCCATGTGGTTCAGGCTTCTTTATACGGTGCTTTGGATCCCAACAATCCACAAGTGGCAGATGCCAGCTCTTCTTAGGCTCGGCCCCAGAACAGGCCGGGTATCTCCCTGTCATATTTCATTTGGTGGAAGAGAGTTATGAGACTCACTCAGATTCAAGGGCGGGGACCATATAAGGTGTGACTACTGAGAGCTGTGAGTTTTGGGGAACTGTCTTTCATAGGGGGAGTTAGTTTATTGTTGCAGCTGCCTGTATGTCCTTAATTAATGCACAATGTTTACATTTCATAATTGTTTTGACTTTGAGGTGGATCCAGGAGTCACATGGTGGCAGATTCAGTGAGGGCAGTGGATGAGGAGGCACTGTCATGGCTGTACAAGCCGGGGACTGCCACTGAATAGCAGTCTGCAGCAGTAGCAGCAGAATTCACTGCATTTGTGGTAACATTTACAAAGACATGAAAGGAGATTTCCAGAAATGCTTCTGTAATGCCAAGAACAATGGGATAAAGGTGTTTAAAGCAAAGGGAATATTCTGAGGGGGCTAATGACACTCTTTTATCATAATAAAATTTTTTAAATGTAAACATTCACCATATATTTCAATCACATCTCACAGCTAGGAATAGGCCAAAAACATACCTGTGCTTAGGGTTTGATATTATCTACATTTCAGGCATTCACTGAAGGTCCTGGAACAGATTCCTTGGAGATAAAAAGGTTTCTTCCATAATACAAAATTTCCTTATTAAATAACTTGTCAGGTTAAAGTGCCAAAAAGTACAGAAGGATAAAAGAATAGCTGACATTTGAGAAATTCAGTTCTAGGGCAGTGATGCCAATGCAACTTCCAGCAATGAGGGACTGTGCTAGTCGATACCATCCAGTACATCACCCACTGCAGGATGCACTTAAAGTGTGGATAGTGAGAGCTTGGTCCTGAAAGTTAAATTTAATTGAAATGGATAAGATAATGCAGATCCTGGGTGATAACCACCACTGAAAATGAATGCTGGGGGGTCTTACCTGGAGGAGGATTCCAGGCCGGAGGTGCTATGGTAGATTATTCATCTCTAGTATGCCTATGAAGAGGGAGGTAATGGCATGTACTGAGCATCACTGAAGTACATTTTTCAAAAGTCTTTCTAGTTCTAACACGTAGAATTCAGTAGAATTTAGTATAGTTAATAAACTGGTAATACAGTAGAAATTACAGTAGAAATATTCGTTTGTGGTCTCTGTGTTCCTTTTAAAAAACCTTGGCCAATCTGCTCCTTTCCTGCAAATGTAGAGACTATTGATTAGAGATTAACTGTAGAGAATTTCCCCATATCTACATGCATTTGCCCCAGAATGAATGATTTCAGGCTAGGGAGATGTGAGTCACATTTCCTATTCTCCAGAAAAAAACACTGAAGAACTGTCTCTTAGAGGCAGGGGATCATTACTAACGGAAAAGGAAGGACCCCTTATGTTTCCCGGGGCTAAAAGTGGGAAGCTGGAAATAACCTTTCTACATGTGACCGTGAGGTGGGATGGACTGTCAGCAGTTGTGGGCTGCCCCCGGCAGGAAGCACAGATTCTGATGACAGAGCGGAGGGGAGGCACAGCATGTAGCACTCCCCACCCACAAGCTGAATGTCACACAGCCCCACAGCATCCCTGCCAGACACGAAAGGGCAGGTTATAGGGCTGACCCTGGCTGGCGTTTTCGATAGCTTTATAATTACACTATTTTTCAACTTGCCGGTAAATATTTGGTCCCCTTCTCTGGGAGTGTGTGTGTTTTGGATGCAGCTTCTGTGCTGGCCTAGACTCTTAGTCATCATTTTCTTTTCTTTTTTCCTCTGGTCTTGCTTAGCATTCAGCCCACCATCCAGGACCTCTCTCTTTCCTTCTGCTTTTTCTTGTTATTGAGTTACTTTGGATAATAAGGCCAATTTCCCATGGGACTTCACATTCCCCTTGGTGATATAAAGGATTTTAATTGACTGTAAAACTAGTAATATAAAGCTTTTGACTGCCCACAATGTCACTGTCACCTGCCGTCATTGTGTAAGCCAAGTCCTCGCTGTCTGGTGTAGTCAGGACTATGCTCTTACCATTTAGAAACAGCACCCCAAGCACTCACGCTCCAACTAGGCCAGTGAGTATTTTGCGTTGCCAACTGGTTCATGTGATCTTCTTTATCTTTCTCTCAGCCTCCGTAGCATGTTCTCCAAGGCCCGTGTGGTCCAGCATCTGTGCACCTCTCAACCTCGGCTGATCCCCACCCCACCCCACCCTCCAGTCCTTGTATCCTTTCAGTTCCTCAATCACACAAGACTCCTTCTAATCAGTGGACATTTGCACAGCTGGTGCTCTAGCCACCGAATTATGGTGGTCCTTAGGATTAGCCCCAGGAGTATTACAAATTCCTAATTCCCAGGTTTCACCGTATACTACTTTGAGTCTTTGGAGGGACAGTCTGGGGTCACTGTGTTTAAATCTCCCCACATAATCCCAGTGAGCAGCCAGGACTGAACTGACAGCCTGAGATACCCGTTTTTCCTTTCCTACCATGCTAAGCCATCCTCCAGAAGTCACGTTACAGCGCTATCCCTGGACCTGTCCATCTAGTTAAACTTCCGGTTATACCTAGAGCTATGATCTGGATTAGCAGCACACACACCTCCGTTGGCAGTTCTGCATCCGGGTGTGTGACCCTGCACCATGATGGCCATCCTCCAGGTGGCGCACAAGGCCCTGTCGCTCCTGGAATTCACATCCTGGGCGATCTCTTTCTACCATGTACAATACCAGGTTGGCTTCTGTGACCAGTAGCATTTAACATGTGTTTCACTTTCAGGAAAAGGTTTTAAAATCATGGCTTCTGTCACAGAGATTTTTTTCTTAGATCATTTTGGGGAAAGACAGCTGCCACATCAAGAGTACACTTCGGCAGCTGTAGAGTGACCACACTGTAAAGATACCCACCCAGGACCATATGAATGACCTTGGAAGTGGATTTTGCTGCTCTACTCAAGCCCTCAGATGACTACAACTTCACAGAGACCCTGTGCTAGAGCCACTGAGCTAAGCTGTCCAGACATCTCTGACCTTCAGGAGGTGTTAGTGCTTGCTTTAGTTTAGGTGTTAGTTTTTGCTTTAAACTGGTAAATAATGGAGTAACTTGTTACATAGCAATAGCTAATATATCCCCCAAACAGGTAGTTCCATTGTATCTCCAGTGCCTGGTATATGGGAAGTACTCAACAAATCAGATATATGGATATTTATATAGAGACTCTGTTGGTCAACAATGACTTCTTAAGCACCTCTACGGGTAGAGACTTGTCAAGGCAGTGGTGAATGGACATATTCCTGACCACAAGGGATTCACATTTTAGAGGGATTTCATGACTAATAAGGTGGAAAGGATTCTGAGGAATGGACAGATGGAACAAAGGTGGAGAAACCAGGAACACATAGCTGTGTGATGGAGTGAAAGCAAAGGGATTTGAGTTTCTAGGGTCCATGTTTGGATCTCAGGGAGAACAAGACTCTTAGGTATTATAGGTCAAGTGATATGTATGTGGACCTTTTGAAGAGGGAAGGATTCTAAATATCACCAAATTCCCAAAAGGCCAGGGACAATAGGCCTTAGTAGCAGGTGGTGGTCTTCCAGTGTGGCTTTGCCCTACCTTTGTTGTGGACACTAGGGCAGAGCAGAGAGGAGCTGACCTCAGCCTTGCAATATCTGCTCTGACAGAGGCCATCTGTGGCCTTTGGTGAAGGTCACCCAAAGGTCGGGGTTCTGCACCTGTGAAATGACAGCAGCGGTGATGACTTCATAGCTTCAAAGGCTCTTCATAGATTGTTTTCTTATGAAAATTAAATGGAGCAATGTCTAAAGTTCCGAACACAAAACCTGCCCCACACAGCAGGCGCTGCTGATGGCTGCTCACTCCTCCACTGTGATGAAACAGACTTTTGAGGTTAGATACGTTTTCTCCTAGTACTTTTAAATTAAAAAAGAAAAGCAAATGTAATGAAACTTGAAGAGATTCTACAGTGAACATTTATCTACCCTCCACCCATACTCTGCATTACCTTGTTTCTGATTTATTATGAATCTACCCACCCATCTACTCCCTTAGCCATCTACTGATCTATCATCTTTCTGTAAATTGCAGAAACCTCACATATTCCAGATATTCTCCTAACACCCCACCTCCAAACACCATCACTCTGGGCAAGAGCTTCCTATGAATGTGCAGTAGGGGCTATAGTTACCTCGGTGGCACAGTGCGAAGCCTTTGCCCATCCACATCCCAACATCTCTGCAAATTCCATTTCCGGATTAACCAGCCCAGCTCTCTTGGATAAAAGATGTCAATAAAAGAACATGATTATAGTAGCAAATAGCTACTATCATAAAGTGGGGCATCAATTCAAAAGTTACGAATCACCCAGGTTTTAAAAAAATATGAATGTCTATGCTATTTGACACAAGAAAAGCTACCCTAGTGGCAATCCCGTGACATAATAAAAATTCAAGGCAGCCTTATCATTTTCAGTGTTCAAGTAGGACAGGTGGGCCGTTGCATTTGGATCAGGCACATAATCCAGTAGACTTCATTTAAGAGGTGTTCTGGGCAGGAAGTATAACTTGCTTGTTCACTGCTGTATCCCTAGACCTGGGGAAGGACCTGATGTAGATGTTCGCTAAAAGTTTGTGGAATTAATGGAGCACCATGATTATGGAAGACTGGCTTATCATCCTCCAGGGAGATTGGTCCTCAAATTCTGGGGCCTCTCCTTCGAGTCTGTGCTGCACCCCCACTACTCAGCATCATTGGTGCCTCTCCTCCTGGAGTCTGCTCAGTCAGCCCGGCACTGGCATCTGGGAGTGGGTTGCAGAGGCCAAGCAGAGATCATGGGAGTTGAATCAACATTTGGGACAAGATGGAAAGTTACCTGCTCATTCAACTGAGTAGCCGAGCACTGAGCAGCCTCACTTTGGTCACGTCTCTCTTTTTTCTTATTCTCTGTTCCCTGTTTTTCTCTTCAAGGTTCCTCTGCGATGTCTTCATTCCCTGGCAGGTTCTGTCCTAGATGAGGCCCAGCTCCGATATACACCAGTCTTCTTAGTAAATGCACCAGAAAGAGCCGTCCACCTCTGGACAGGGCCCTGGGGCAGGCTCCAGGGTTTGACCTGTACTTGTGGCCCTCGGGGAACCAATGACATGTGGCCAGAGCCATGGCACCAGGATATATCACACATACCCCTGCTGCCATCCTGGCAAAGCCCAGGATGAGACCAACCTCATCTAAAGAGCGCACACTACGGTGGAGAGGGGGAGTTCTCCCAAAGTGCTGTCAAAGTGGTGAAGGATGTGGCACCGGTGTGAACCACAGCTGTCTGTTGCAAGCAGGGGGTTCCCAGGATGCAGTCTCTGAGGATGGAGTCAGACTTGGGATGGACAGAGACTGATCAGCCCCGGAAGTTCCCATACACAGCAAGAAATCACTCGGATTGGCAGATGACTTCAATAAGAAGGAACCTTGAAGTGTACCCTTAGTACAGAGCAGAAGCCCAGTGATTTGCTGAGTGAGGATATCATTAACTGAGAGGAGCAGAGCAGAGGCTGCTTGGAAGGCTTGCGGGGAACTGTGACACCGTCAGTCTGCATGGGAAGCTGTGGCGAAGGGTGGCAATTGCTCAGAGGGCAAAAAAGGGATTGACAAGGTCAGCCAAGGTATTCAGAGCCCAGGCTGAAAATGGAGGGAATGTGAGGCCTGCTGCCCAGAAATAGGAACTCTGTGGGCTTTGGTGGGGGAGGGTGCGGAGGCCCAGGGAAGAAGGCTATGTCCTCGCATTAGGGGAAGCTTCGACACACCTGCTCACCTCCAGTGGTGCCTGGCTTTGCTCTTGCAAACATCCTAGACCTGGGTGATGTGGGAACAGCAGCCGTGCTGCCAGTGTGGTAATGTGAGAGTGTAATTAACTCTGTCAAAAATGTTTATCTCTTGGAATCGCAAAGAAATTATGACACAAGGGAATTCAAATTATTCCCTTACTCTTTTTCTTTTTTAAACAAAACTTATTGTGAAATTTATCAGGATCAGTTCATATTTGTAGCCACTATAATCCTTGAGGTATTGAACTATTTTCTTTCTGCAGGGATTGATTTCAGACAATAAATAGCACCCAAGGGCAGGATACTAACGCTGGTTGTTTAACTGGGATGTCTAATGTTCAGCAAAATCCATTCGAGAGGAAACAATCAGCTTGAGAGCCCTTGAAGGACCCTGTGGGAGTCAAGACCAGAAAGGTGTCCAGGCCAAGGAAAGTAGAGACAAATTCCTAATTCCCATTTCCCTAAGATCTGGCATTATCACCTTTGGAAAAGCCCACCCTGCCCGAAAGGGTGTTGTAATTATCTACCCTGTCGGGGAGATGTTGCTGAACTGCCTACACAACGTCAGAAAACTTGTTTTCCTAACTGGTAATTAGAGTCTCTTGGCGGGAGAGCTGGTTCATAAAAAGATGCTCCCTGGGAAACTGCTCCAGCCACATAAACAAGCCAGACTCGATACTGTGACCAGGGGGCCAGAGGCCACTGCTAATGAGACGCAACGTCGGCATTTATCCTCTACTGGCCAATTATATTGGGAGAAGTAAATAAAGCTAATGAAACTTTCTTTTCATCCACGTGGCATCCCTGCAGGTGAGAAGCTGGCCCAGAAACCCCTCTGCTGGAGGTTTTTCTGGGAACCTGCTATTTCACTGCTAGGATTCCTTGGAGAAACAGAAAAAAAAATACTTGACTGAATTAAATAATTAAATAGACAGACTTGGCTCGATGTGCAGGGGAGAGGTAGTGCCGGAAGCAAAGCATTTGCCTTGTGATGTGTAACTCTAAGAAAGACATTGGGGAGGAGAGGCCTGTCTGTCACATGGTCATCTGCTGGCCTCGGGGACACTATCACATCTGTGCACTTCCCTGAGGAAGCATTTCACAGCCAGACCCCAGTGGGCCACTTCGAGGATGCTGCTGGGGCTGGAATCCCACTGCGGCTGTTAATGAGCTCAGTGACCGTGGGCCAGCTCCTTCAATGTCCCTCCGCCTCGGTGTCTTCACTCATCCAATGGGGACAATGAGAGAGCCTGGGGCAGGGTGTTTTCAGCATTCAGGCAACATAATCAGAAAAGTGGCTGGTCCCTTAGCAGAGCCTCATGGACAGAAACAGGCAGTCTGACTGCCTTTGGAGCTGGGTTCTAAAGATGAGTTGCTACTTAGCTGTGCCTGGCAGCTGCCCACCTCCCCCCTCACCATCACCACTGTTATTAACCTGAGAATTCAGGCATTCAGATCTCTCCAGCCACCTGGGCCACCTGGGAGGCCCCATGGCTGCCTACTGGACCCTGCACTGCTCCGTGATTACCACCATCAATAATGCTAAGTGTATTAACTAACAGGTTCTGTTAGATCTTATCAGGAAAGTACCACATTGTCTCATTTTATGGAAAAGAAAAAAGCTGAGCCCCAGACACAAGATGATACTAATCCCAGAGGCAGCATCACAGAATGAGTGGCAGGGCCAGGGCCAGGGCCAGGACTGAAGCCAGCCTACCTCCCCTTCCTCCTTTCTTTCCTTTTGCCCTTCCACTTTTATCTGTATACTCTTAAATTTCCTACATTTTAAAGAGGTCACTGATTGCAAAACACATTGTGATTTCAGAAACATGAAAAGTAAAAGACCAGAAATAAAGCTCATGTGCATGGGGGGCAGGGGTTATAGGGAGGGCAAGGGAAAGGAGGAAAATGAGAATCAAGATGCATCATGCACAGTAGGAGTTCTCATAGAGGAATGTGATCATCATGTCTCCCTGAAGGGTACCAATCCACTCAGTAAAGGGGATAAATGACAACATGTGCCTCTTGGGACTGTAGAGACAGGCTCTGTCCTTGAGCTGACGGTCTATGCTCTGGGTTTGCTGCACAAGCAACTCCACCATTGCAGAATCAAATGCTTCTGCCTGGCAAGCATAAGGTCCTAAGTTTGATCCATGGTACGAAAAACACAAAAAGAATCAACTGCTTCTGTGCAGTTGGATCCAAGTGACAGCACTCAGGGAGGAGATAGGGCATGGAGAGGAGTCGGGAGGGCTTTTTTTTGAGAAAGGGTCTCACTTTGTAGTTCAGGCTGGTCCTAACTCAGCCTCAAACTCACAGCAATCTTTCTGCCTCTGCCTCCCAAGTGCTTAGATTACAAGCATGAGCCACCACATCTAGCATTGTGGTATGTGGTACTGACTGCTGATGGGCAGGAGTCTCCACACCCAGCATTATTGTATGTGGTTACTGGGGGAATCAAACATGGGGGCCCTTTGGCTTGCAAAGCAGAAGCTGGAACCATTAAGCTAAATCCTCGGCCCTTAGGGAGGGCTTTTGAAGGGGGCAGGCTGCTCCCTCAGGGCTCAGGAAGAGGTGTTCGGATGACTCCTGGGGAGGGCTGTTCTAACTTGGGGAACATCCTAGGGAAGGCCCAAGGAAGGCCTCAACATGGCCGCCCTGCCCACTCATCAGCTTCCTCCTGCCCCAGCACCGTGCGGTGAGCCCTGCCTGGTGTGCCAGGCTCTGTACTTGCTATTCCCGTTCCTCAGAGCTTCCTTCCCTGACTCATTCTCCTGGCCGACTTGAGCTTGACTTTCTCCACCCAAGTTCAGATGCTGCGTGTTTGGGAAGCTCCTGTCCTCTTTCCTCTGTGCAGCTCTAGGTTGGTTCATGCAGCAATTGTGCGGGCACCTTCCCTGGCCGGGCTCTGTGCCTGGTGACAGGATGAGGGAATTGGTGGTTAGGCAAGATCGTGGAAGAGGAAAGACACGGAGGCTACAGCAACGGCTAAGCACGCCTGGGTGAAAGCTGTAGCCATGGAGATGACATTTATATTTACTTTCATGATACTGGGATTGAACTAGGGCTTTCCCGCTAAGCCACATCCCTAGTGACTCCCTTCTTTTTAAAAAATTGAGACAGAGTCTTCCAAAGTGCTTAAGTTGCCTGGGCTGCACTTGAACTCATGACCCACCTGCCTCAGGCTCCCAGAGCACAGGGATTATGTTCGCTACCACATCTGGAGGAGGTGACTTTTTTTGAGCACCAACTTTCTGCCTGGCCACGGATGCCACTGTTATCTTCATTTTGCAGATGAAGTAGTGCAGGTTGGAGAGGTTAAGCAGCTTACCAAGAGGCAGCCGGAAGTAGCTTGGTGGGCTGGGGGCCTAAGGCTTGACAGAAGAGCTTCTGCTATTTACCACTACACAGGGGACTAGGGGCATTTCAGTCCTGGCCATTAGAAGGGACGGAAGCGGGGCTGGGAGAGAGACTGAACCTGAGCTTCTGATCTCAGGCATGCAGGCAGAAGGTACTGTCACTCATCAACAGAGAAAGTACTCTCAGAAGGGAGCTGAGTGACATTTGGAAATGGTACGTGTGAACTGTCTTTGGACGCTGTCTGGCTATGTTGTTGGCAGAAGTTCCACTTGTCTTGAAAACAATTCGTGTGTGAATTATCATGAGAAAAATGGTAATGACCCTTCTTGGTTCAGATGAGGTTTCCCAAGGACGAGGGAAACAGAGAAGGCTGCCAGGACATGGAGACAGCAACATTCACACTGGCTCTCAGAGCCAGAGGCCTCTCTATTTGCCAGTGCTCTGTGCGGAGTATGATCCCCGCTCAGTCACATCTTTGGGATGAGGGAGTTATCGGAAGGAAGGCCTGGGCTGTAGGAAGACTGCCGAGTAGGGGAAGAGGGCACCAACAAATACTCCTAAGGAGACCGGACGGTGAGAATGCTGAGCCCTCAAGATGCCGTTCCCACCCTCAGGTGTGACTTATTTGCACACGGAAGAGAACAGGAGAGTCAGGCCTCTGCGACGAGAGCAGTAGCTTTCACTTCGATGGGCTTTTCAGGAAATTGTTGGCAGCCACTATGTGCTTTAAGGATCTGGTGCTCCTTTTCGGTTGTTTTCAGAGGGGAAACCCAGGGAGTCTTTCACAGTCGTTAGTAGGTGGAACCATCCAGGCCTGAGAGGACACAGGAAAGTCAGGGGGAGACTTTCACCCGCCATGGTTACAGGCTACGACCTGTGTTCACTCTCCTCAACGCCTAAAACTCAGGCATGTGGGGGAAGATGCAGTGAAAGCCAGATGCTGCCCGTGCTAAGTGGATGGCAGTCTCTGCACACATCCGGAGTCTGCCTGCCACACGCTGAAGCACACACAGACCGCCTCTAAAAGACCAGTGTCACTCAGCTGATGGATAACCGGCCCAGCTCTCCCCGGGCCACCTCTCAGCCCCACCACCGCCTCTCTGTTCCTGCCTCTAAAAGGAAATAACTTTTGTTATAGCTGAGGTTGTGCCCATGACCCCATCCTTCCTCTTCCAGGTCCCTCACTTTGTCACATACCTTATTTCCCTCGCCCATTTGTACTCACAACCCAGGTACAAACCTTCCTCAACTTTCACACTGCTGTGGCCAGTAGAGGGCTACACCACTGGCATCTCTAGTGTGGTCAAGAGGGCATGAAAGGAAGTGTATTGAGGCTCCTGGGAGAGACTTTCCTCTCAGGTAGAGATAAAGGCCTTCTCACCACTCCTTCCTTTCTGTCACTCAACTTGGTTCTATGAGACTGTGATACTTGAAGCAAGGTAGGCATCCTGTCAACAAATAACCATGGAGGTGTTGACATAAGGACTAGAACTGCTGGAACATTCTAGAACATCCTAGAACCACTGACTGACATGAAGATAATCCCCCTACTTGCAAAGTCACTTAGGATCTGATACAAGCATTCTATGCTCTTATTTATCAAAGAGGAAAGAGATACACAGAACAGTAAAGAAGTCACCTAGAAGACTCTAGGTTCAAACCAGGGCCGGACGCCAGAGGCCCAGGATCCCTGCACACAGCGTCTCACGCGAGGAGAGGCTCTCTGGCTACAACCGATTCTCCCTTCAGAAACAGTGACCTCCAAACTGAGTAAATTCCTTTTATTTTATTATGTTTAACCAATTCTATCAAGATCTAATTTCTGTAAAATAAACTGTTAAGGTGCACATATTTAAAAAGCACACTTCAATGAGCTTTGCTGTTTATATATCTGCAAAACAGTTGAATCTCTTCTATTAGACCCCAAACCCTCCTGTTGTATCAGCTCAAGTGTCCTTGTGGCCCTTTCTCATGTCAGCTCTTCTTCCACCCCTGTTCCCAGGCAACTCCAGCTCTGATTTCTGCCACTGTAGCTGGCAGAAAAATGCTAAAAACCCTTCTTCTGGAACAGCTATGAGTTAAAGCTGCACCAAATTCTTGTACGTTTGCTATTGTCATTCTCCTCCATTTTAGCCATCCGAGTGAGTGTGCAATGGTATCACATGGTTGCAATTTGCACTTCCTGCTGGGTATGTTGCTTAGCATTTTCATGTTATTTGCCATGTGCTTATGTTTTTGTTAAGTGTTTAGTTAAATATTTTACAACCTTATAAATTGTTTTAAATTGAATTATAAGAATCATTTACATATTTTGGATGAAAGTCTCTTATCTGATAAATGTGTTGCAAATACATCCTTCCAGCTGTGATTTGCCTTCCATTTTCTCCTTTTTTCTCTTCCATTTTTCTTCTTCCATCCTTCATTCCCCCTCCTTGTCTTCTTTCCTTCCATCCTTCTTTCCAGATTGAGGCTTACCCTCGATTTTTCTTCCTTTCTCTCCATTTTCCCCTCTGTCTTCCCTTTCTCTCTGTTGTGGTACCTGGGATGGGACCGAAGCCTTTGCAAATGCTATGGAGTTCTCTATAACTGAGCAGTACGCCCAATCCCACTTTCCATTTCCTAACAATATTGCTGAAGAGCATAAAATTTTTCTTAATGTTCAAAAGTTTTTTGCTTTTTCTGCAATGTAAAGGTCAACAAAATCAAAAATTCTCAACTCGAGGCATAATTTTTATAAATTTGCTTATGAACACATTCATAACTTTGATTATAACATACATGACACAAG
Organism: Petromus typicus; assembly: GCA_004026965.1. Lineage (NCBI taxonomy): Eukaryota > Metazoa > Chordata > Mammalia > Rodentia > Petromuridae > Petromus > Petromus typicus. The sequence continues at coordinate 40,031 of PVIR01000022.1, forward strand.
CTGGGCATGGTGGCCTGTATGCTAGCATTCACAGGAGGCAGAGGCAGGAGGATTGCCATGAGTTTGATGCCAGTGTGGGCTACATAGTGAGTTCAAGGCCAGCCTGAACTACAAAGCGAGAGCCTGTCTCAACAAACTAAAAAAAGAAAAAAAAACAAAACAAAACAAAAAAAAAAACAAAAAAACATAACACATAGACAGATTCCCAAATAGATTCTTGAGTTCAATAAATCAAAAAAATTAAAATAAACCTTAAAACTGCTTCACAATAATTATGTTGAATTTATATATTTTATACATTATTGTCAAATAAGGAAACTTTAACTATTAAGATTTAAAATAACTAACATTTAATGAATTTAATTATTAAGATTTTTGATATTTAAAAAATATGAATAGGAAAGGAACCATTTGTTTAAAAGTTAATAGTTAATTCATTAGGATTTAGGAAGTTAGGACTCCTGAACTGTGGTATTTTTGACATCCCTTTAATAAAGCTATTATTATTTTTATGAGTGTATCTTAGTTATACAGAATAGGCTCAGACATATGTCTACATGCATGTGTAACATACTTCGATCTTTTCCACCCCCCTTGCCCTCTGGTCCTTCCTTCCCTCTTTATCTTTCTACCTTCCTCTTCTCTTCCGGGCCCCTTTCTGCTTTCATGTCATCTCTTTCCTCCATCCTCCTGGCCGTCTTGATTCCATATATCAGAGTAAACATCTGCTATTTGTCTTTCTGAATCTGGCTTATTTCACTTAACATGATGATCTTCAGCCCCATCCCTTTTCCTGCAAATGACATGATTTCACACTGACTCCCCCACTGTGAAAACTCACATCTTCATCCATTCCCCTGTGGGCAGGCTCCTGGACTATTTGCATAGCTCAGCTGTTGTGAATTGGGCCATGATAACACGATGTGCAGGTGTCCCTAGAGTGCACTGACTTTAATTCCTTTGATTATATACTAAGGAGTGGTCATACAGTGCATACATAGCCATATAGAAGTTCTATTTTCAGTTTTATTAGAAGCCTTCATACTGATTTTCATAGAAACTGTACCAATTTACATTCTGACCAATAGCACAGAGGGTTCCTTTACTCTTGCATCTTCACCAGCATGTTTTTGGATTTTTGATGACAGCTATGACTGGGGTGAGATGGACTCTCCACAACTTTGATTTGAAGAGTAAAATCTTCAGTCCAAACCAGTAATATATTGTTATACAGTTCTTTCATTTCTGGAATTCTCATTACCCACAAATTAGACCTTCTCACATCATCTCATAGGTATCTGAGGCTTCCCTAATTGTTTTTTCCAAGTCTTTTTCTCTTATCTTTTAGAACAGATAATTTCTACTGACCTATCCTCACATTCTTTCTCCTTTCTTTTTCATTCTTTTTAGCCCGTTCAGTGAATTTTAAAATTTTAGATACTGTATTTTCAGTTCTGAAATTCCTATTTGATTTTTGATATGCTATTTTTCAGACAAGCTTTTCTACTGTGATATTTACTTTATCACACTCAGAACTATTACAGTAGCTGCTTCTCTGCTCTGCACTGTTTATTCCTATATAGGAATATATTCCAATAGGGTTATTTTTTCTTTTAAGAGTGACTTACATTTTCTTCTTCTCTTTTTTATGTCAACCAATTGGGGCTTGTATCTTCAAGAGTACTGTGAATGCTATTGTGTAGAATCTGGATCCTGTTATATTCTTCTGAAGGATGTTGGGGTTGTGCTGCAGCTGCCAATGAACTTGATTAGATTCAGACTATAAGCTCTCTATTGCTTGCTCTGGGCAGTGGTCTAATCTCACTTCAATTCTTTAAGCCGTTGTTGTTCCCTTCATGCAGCTCTGTGGTGGGCCAGAGGTCTGTGAAGTTCACACATAAAATCAGGGGATTTCAATCTTAGCCCCTTTTTGCTAGGACTCCTTGCTGTCCAGTGATCCAGGCTGCTTCCTCTGGGTTATCTGGTATAAGTGGCAGGGTTTTACTAAAAACATTCCTTGTCCTTGAGTGCTGTTTTAGACTGCTGTTTGCCTCAGGAGAAAGTAGTAGAGAAGGGGAGTGAGTACACATAGTACTTCTATAAGTTATAACTTTTTAAATATCTTTTTAAAATATATTGAACATTTAAGGCATACAACATTGTAATTTGTTTTCTTACTGGGACAAATTAACATATTCATCATCTCACATAGTTTGCTACTTTCCTTCCTAGTGCTAGAATAGTGATAATCTACTCAATTAGCAAGAGTACTCGACACTATTATTCTCTATCTCCGTATATTTCTTTCTTTCTTTCTTTTGAGACAGGGTCTCGCTTTGTAGTTCAGGCTGGCCCTGAGCTCAGCCTCAAACTCACATCACAGCAATCCTCCTGCCTCTGCCGACCGAGTGCTGGGATTACAGGCGTGAGCCACCACACCTGGCACTGTGGTATGTGGTACTGGTTGCTGCTGGGTGTGAGTCTCCAAACCCACTATTGTATATGGTTACCAGGGGAATCGAACCCAGGGCCCTTGGGCTTGCAAGACAGGTGCTGGAACCACTGAACTAAATCCCCGGCCCTATCTCTGTATATTTCACCTTTGATTTTTTTTAATATTTCATATGTGTGAGTTCATGAGTTTTTCTTTCAGTGTCTGCTCTACTTCTCTAGCATACTGTCCTCCCGGCTGTGGTAAATGACAGGATCTCCTTTATTTTAAAGGCTTTATTTTGGCTTTTATGGATATTTATGTATATGTCTATACAGACATGTACACACACATACACACACGGGCTTGGATCTCATTTTGTATCTCTTACATACCCGATTATTTATCCATTTGGCCATCGATGAACATCTAAGTTGTAACCACCTCGCAGACATCTGCATATCCATGTCTCTTGGAACATTATTCTCTACATTTTTCTTTAGTCCTACATTATCATGCAGTTTTTAGAGTGCACAGCTACCTACAGGGGAGGTTTAAACCACTGAATACAAGGTGCAATTAATTCCTTTTTCCTTAGTGTGCTCTGATGGGAGGTTTCCCAAGATCCTTCTTGTCTTCCATCTTTCTCCCCCTTTGCTTAAACAAAGCTGTTCCCTAAAGCCTGTGTTGAGGATCTGGTTGTGCCCTTTGGCCTCTTGCAGTGTGGCTAACTGTCTCAGAACCTGCCTCACTGATACAACCTCTAAGTCACCGGAACCTTTAGTGTGAAATGGTTCCTTCTCCAGCTCACCAGCATGGTTACTGCATGGTCCTCATTCAGTGAGTCAGGCTCAGGATTACTAGATGTCAGGACATTTATATTACTTCCCCCAATGACTTTGCTGTTGGCCAAGAACCAAAGACAACAGTGCTGCGCTCCTTATTTATTGACCTGTGGCTAATACTCAACTTTGATGACCGTTCCAAAAGAACTACAGGTTGCACATTCCTCATTTGAAAATCCCAGTCAAAATGCTTCAAAGTCTGGACTTTTGGACTGGGGATGCTTGACCAGTAAAGCAAATATACCAAAATCTAAAAAAATGGAAATCTGAAACACTCATGATCTCAGGGAACGCATACTCAGCTGGTACTGAATGGCTAGGAAAATGGTCTCCTAACCTCCTCCCTCATGCTGCGGATCCAGACTGACAATCAGATCGTGCCCGACACTGCGAAGCTTATGTTCTCCACAACTGTTGCCAAGTGTCCTGTAAGCAGCCCCTCTATATCCTTGGGAATGGAGTGGTAAATGCTTGTATCCTGGCACCGGTTATATTTAAAGACCATTACTCTGGCACATTTTCTAGTGATGTGCTACAAAGATCACACAGAGGAGCTGGAATGTAAGGTCAGGAGACAAGGAGCAACCCTGGTTGTGTGCTGTGGGATGTGTGACCTGCGAGCTGAGGGAAAAATGATGGTGAGAACCTGGGCTGAGCAGAGGACGCCAAGTACAAAGGCAGCTCTTTGGAAGGCCGGCAGCGATCACGCGAGAAAGCTCGAGAGGCAGGCATGGGGCAGCGTAAGGCGGACCAGGACGTGCAGCAAGGACGTCAAATGTGATACAGAACATAACTACTGTCTGAAGACAGCTGTCAGAACAGAATAAATAAGGGTGACATCATTATTCAATCAAAATCATTTGCACAGATAAAATCTAAAGGCAGAATCCAATTTGTATTTGTGTATATGTATTGTCACTAACGTTAAAAGGAAATAAAAACTACTGGAGGAGAGAATTTAGTCAATAAAATCTTTTCTATAAAAATGCCAGAAGTCTTTATTATTCAAAAAAAGAATTCTCCCTTTTAACAAGCACGCATTCATATACACACATACACACACACTCTCTCTCCAATGGCATAAGACAATATTTCATGAAGTTATAAAAAATACTACTGTCAAGAACTATTTCTTGCATGTACAACCAAAACCTGTAAGGTTATCTGAGTAAGAAGTCTCTTGTGTATAATACAAAGAGCTTTTAATAGAATTTGCCTCTACAATTTATTCCTCAGCCTTCCCCCCACCTGCAGCTCAATACACTACACTATACTACAGTACTGCAATTTGATTTTGTGACTGCACAGAGCTGTATGAAGTGCTAGAGGATATGTATGAAGAGTTCAACCAACTATAAATGATGTTTTCACCACTTTTTCTCCAAAGATTTTGCATTAGAATACAGGCTATTATACCAAATCTTATTATGTGTACATACACAATATGTGTGCGCACATCCTATACTCGGCTACATCTCAATATCTTTTATAAGGCAAATGGTCCAATTCATTTATTCAGGTTTAAAACTAGCATTCGCTTTTTAATTCCATTGCTAGTTCATGGTTTCGTAATGGTGAAAGCCACACAATATGACAGAATGTTCTCATGGGCTCGTGCTTCCCAACCCTAGGAGAAACATGACGGAAGATTCAAGATAAACTTATTTTTTAAAATGTAAACACACTTGATAATTATCATGCTAATCTCTTTCACAACTCAGTTTTGAGCCTTGACAACCCAATTTAAGATCACTCCAAAGAATCTTTCCCTTTAGCAACTTTTTTTTTTTTTATAATTAATTAGAAGGGTGGAGGAAACAAAAACTTTCCTACACACTAGAGCTGGAGTTATAAAACAAGGAGCACATTAGTCTGCTTTCCACTACTATAATGAAATACTTGGGGATAAGTGCTGTATACAAAGTAAAAGTTACAGTTCTGGTAGCCCAAGAGCATGGTGCAAGGATCCGCTGGGAAGAGCGCTGGCTCGGCAGTGAAGGCTTTGTGGCAGATGGAATGTCCACAGGATATGGAAGAGGCAGAAACCGTATCACAGTCTAGGAAACCAGAAATCAACTGCAGGCCCCCAAAGAAGATCACACGATACCCTTCTGAGGGTACACATCTAATGGACCTAAAGATCTCCCACTAGGCTCCAGTTTTAAAAGGTCCCATTGCATTTTTCACATCACTAGATTAGGGACTATTTGTCTTCAGGGGACAAATCAAAACCACATCAGGGAGTGAAGCATGGTATTTCGAGTCAGTTCTTTGACTTACGAGGATTTTATGAGAAAAGGATTTACTTAGTTTGATTTCCACTGCTTGTACTTCTCTCCATTGAATAATGATGTCACCCTTATTTATTCTGTTCTGACAGCTGTCTTCAGACAGTAGTTATGTTCTGTATCACATCTGACGTCCTTGCTGCACGTTCTGGTCCACCTTACTCTCCCCAGTTTGTACCTGGGTCACAACAAAGAGGGTACCTTCTTCAGCCCTGTGTGACTCAACTCGTCCCATTTTGCTCTTGAGAGTCTCCACTGTGGAGTCACAGCCTAGTGTCACCTCCTCTCATGTCTCCAGGGCTCATTAGTTATGCCCCTTCTGATTGCTTATATCCAAACCTGTTGTGCAGAAAATGAGCATGAAACAAGATAACAACAAAGCACCACAAAGGCATTCTAGTTGGGAAAATTATTTATTTATTTTTTGCATGTAACAATGAACAATGGTGTTACCAATCTATATTTTAATTAACTCCTTGTCTTTTGTTCCTTGTCTTTTGAATTTACATATCCATTTATCTTTCTATTTAATTTCCCATAGTCTTGCTATGTTGACTAAAACTCTTTAATGGAAAGTTTTTTTTTTTTTTTTTTTAGTTTTTTGAGACAGGTCTTGCTTTGTAGTCCAGGCTGGCCCTAAACCTACTATGTAGCTCAGGCTACCCTCGAACTCTCAACGATCCTCCTGCCTCTGCCTCCTGAGTGCTGAGTTACAGGCGTGAGCCACCATGCCTAGAATGGTGGTATATGGTGCCAGGGATCAAACTTGGGACCTTGTGCTTGCCAGGCAGATACCGGAACCACTGAGCTAAATCCCCGGACCTAACTTAATGGTCTTTGCAGTTCATCTGAACCCATCAGTTTTTAAAAGCTGGTGATGCAGTCTGTAATCTCAGCTACTTAAAAGACTGAGGCAGGACAATTACAACCCAAGGCTACCCCAGGTAATTTAGCGAGACCTTGGTAAATAAACGGGCTGAGGATGTAGCTCATTATTCCCTGGGTTCACTCCTCACAAAAGAAATAAGCAGAAAAGCACATAAACAAACTACATGAAGAAGAATACACCAGAGCCAGGAGCAATTGAGAGATGTCACAAAGCATATTCTATACAAACAATGCCAGCTCTGAGTAACTGATGTTTTTCTGCCAATTGATACTGTACTTGTGAGTATAACTGCATCTGCTATACGGTTAGTGTGGCTGAAAGCTGGCTTTGGCCTCACCAGAATTTCTGCCTTGTGGACCAGGGAGTTAGCTCAGTGGTTCCAGCGCCTGTCTTGCAAGCGCAAGGGCCCAGGTTTGATTCCCCGGTAACCACATACCATACTGGGCTTGGAGACTCACGCCCAGCACCAACCAGTACCACATACCACAGTGCCGGGCGTGGTGGTTCACGCCTGTAATCTCAGCACTCAGGAGGCAGAGGCAGGAGGATTGCTGTGATGTGAGTTGGAGGCTGAGCTCAGGGCCAGCCTGAACAACAAAAAGCGAGACCCTGTCTCAAAAAAAAAAACCTTAAAAAAAAAAAAGAATTTCTGCTTTGTTTTTGTTGAGAAGTCTGTATCAGTCCCCACATTCTTGTTGAAACAGGTGGAGTTTTGAGGCTCATAAACAGAAGTACATTCTGACCCAAGAGAATCCAGGCTGCTGAGTGATCCTAGGAGCAGAAGAATGTGGACCGACAAACGGGGCTTCAAGCGACTTTTCACGCCACATCTCATGGCCCTGACTCCAGTCTGTGGGTAAGATTTTCATAAACAGCCGATTTTTGTGCACAGGTAACTTCTATGACCATCAGGAAGGTGAATTCAAGTGCTGAGCTGTATCCAGCACATTTCTTCCTGGCATTAGCAGTAAATGACACTTCAGAATTTAACAGCAAATGGTAGCGACTTGGCTCTTTGTTAAAATAAATCTACATTGTCCTGGTAAGGGAGAGAGACAGTTATTTGTTTTAGTAAAAAGGAAAAGCGATGACCTTTGTTTTGTTAGCATTTTGGGAGTCATGACCACAATGTAATGCAATCGGTCGCGGTATGTTCAAGGGATTACCAAAGATCACACTTGGATATCACGCTGGGACTGAGGTCGATAGGTAGACACTGATCATTTGCTGCCAGAAACAATCTAATTTGAGAGTGGAGTTGAGAAATGCACCATTAGAATTTTCTCAAACATTCATGCAGAGATAGTCTGATATCATAATAATTAGAAAATTATTTCAGGCTGTGTGGCAGGTCTATTGTGAATATAACTGAGATTATGATTTATGCAAAAGGATGTAAATTCACGAAACTGCCTGGTTTATTCTTACATTTCAACATAGAGTTGTGTGCCACCGCTGTTTCTGGCAAAATAAGACACTGGAAGTGAAAGTGAAGATCACAAAGGGTGTCATTCCTTCCCGAGCAGCGCCATTAGGTCTTCCTCTATTCCGTTCTTACTGAGCTCATCGAGACTGTAGTACCGATGAATGATTTTCTCAGCGGTGACAACCACGACTCGGAGTCCATGGGTATCTGTGCCCAACTGACATCCAATGGCAGAAGACACCACCATGTCCAGGTTTTGGTAGGTACCCCCCGCGTTCCTATGGTAGTGGCCTGAGAACACAGCTCTGACTCCTGCAGGGAAGGGAAACAGACATTAGGGATGGGGTCACATAGGGCTCTCACGCTTTATTATGGAGACAATATTATATTATTATTCTGAACACATAATATTGTGTGTACTAAAAAAGAAGGTAGGAAACATATACGACATCTGGATGCTCTTCTAAGATAATTCATATGCACACTATATTCTCAACACATTTGTCCTAACTAGTTCGAGAAGGTATCAGGAAACAGGATAAGAGAGGAAAGACACAGCAAATGACTTGGGAAGAGATACAGGAGAATAAAGAAGACACTTTGAGGTCTGCATAAACATCTACATGACAGAAGCTGCAAGGGTTAAAAAAGTAATGATTAAGGGCACAGCTTGGTGGTAGCGAGCTTGCCTACCATCTAGGAGGTCCTGGGTTCAATCCTGTTATGGTTTATATTACAATGTCCCCCAAAGCCTCATGCAGTCATAGCTGGAGGTTTTGGAAGTGACTGGATAAGGAGGGCGTACAGCTGATGTGCTGTAAGGAGGTGGGGTCTGGTCTGACAAGGTGAGTCATTGGGCCTGGAAGTTTGGGCTGCATGGGTTTATCTCTTCCCTGCTCCTGTCTTCACACTCTTTCTGCTTCTCCATAACATGCCACGAGTCCTTTCTCTCTGCCCCGAAGCCATGTAACTACGACTCAAATCTTTACAGACTGCAAGCTAATGTAGACATTTTCTCCTTTACATTGTGGGTGTCAGGTATTGTGTCTCAGTGAGGAGAAAATACTGCCAATTAATAAAATAAACAAGTGAAAAACTGAAGTTTACGGTAGTCTAGGTAAGAGTGCTGAGTAAGTTCACACTTACTGTCTCTTGCTGCCTCAAACTTACAGTCCTAAGAGAAAAAATGTAAGAAAACTAAAGGAGGTAAGTAGGACCAACAACAAAATAAATTGCTCTATGGGGCAGAAGCAAAAAAGAAAAGTTAAGTTATAAGGGGAATCAAAATATTCCTAGAGCGAAGCTCCTAAAAACTGCAAACTGAAGCATGTTCTGCGTGGCTACCTGAAGTGGGCGTAGATGGTGTCTCTGTGTATGGTGGGAAGGTGAAGGGCTCTGCGGGGCCAGGGGCAGTGTACGGGTACTGTTACGCTTTCTCTCCAGACATGCCCTCAGAGCACATGTGCTCACAGATGGCGCTTTGTGGAGGTGATTAGGTCATCGGGCGCCATACTCATTAGTAGGTTACAGGGTGGCCAAATGGGAGGCGGAGCTTGGCCTAAGGAGGTAAGTCCCTGGGACAGTAGGTTGGGAGGACTGTATCCCACCCCATCAGTCTCTGCTCCTACTCGGTCAAGCCAAAAGCACTCCCCTGTGCCATGCTGCCCTGCCTTGGAGCCAGGCAACTAAGGTTTGAGGCCTCTACAAAGTCTGGGCCAAAATAAACCTCTCCTCAACCTGTGGGTATGAGGTATTGTGTTTCAGTCACAAGAAAGTAACTGAGACAGGTGTGCTGGCCAATGCTCGACAAACTATGAATAGTAATGATTAAAAAACCCAATTAGCGATGTCCACCGATTTCCATAGTGTAAATACTGCAATCATGGTTCCCACGTCAAGTTGCCAGCATGAGGCCACTGGACCAGCAGTGGCACAGCTGCTCAGCAGTGTGCCATTCTCACAAGGTACTTCCAATGGGCAGGAGCAGAACCCGTGAGGGACTGTGGGAGCAGAGATCCTAGTCAGAGTCAGACATAACAGTCGCAGGTAGCAAGAGAATTACAGTGTTAAAAGTTCTGAGTGTTTTTACTTCATACAGACTTATTCTTTTATATCCACGGAGGTTGGATCCGAGACACTCCGGTCCCGTATATTAACTGGCACAGCATTTGCATGTGACCTACACATCTCCTCCTGTGTAACTTTAAATCACCTCCAGGATAGTAATGCTATGCAAATAATTGCTTTACAGTATAGTTTAGGAGATAATAACAGGGAAAAAATGAATCTATACATATAGATTCTAGATGTAATTTTTACAAAATTATTTTTACATCTGCCATTAGTTAAATACAGAAGGCCTAAATGTATTTTTCTGGGTTTTTTTTGTTGTTGTTGTTGTTTGTATGTTTTTTTTAGACAGGGTCTTGCTTTATCATTCAGGTTGGCCCTGAACTCATGACAAACCTGCAGGCTGACTATAATATGATAGAGAAATTATATAATTTATTTAAAAAATAACATCGATTTCACAACCACTACACAAAATTCCTTAAAATCTAATAATCATGGGGCTGGGTGTAGCTCAGGAACAGAGCTTGTGCTTAGCATGCATGAAGGTCCCTGGTCATCTCCCATGGTCCTAGTGAAGTAGTTGGCAAGTGTCTCTGGTGTATCACTGGGCCGGGGCTTGCTACAGTCTGAGAATCTAGAAAGAAGCACAGATAAGAGCTCACACTAAGAAAGCGACACACATCTTCCTGAGGTCATTATGGGGCTTTAACCTACCACTATGAGGTCTAGTCCTTGGACTCCGGGTGTGGGTGGAGGTAATCAAAGTGCCAGGCAGGGAGAAGTCAGTCAAGAGAGAAAGGATGAGAAAAAAATAAGTATGAAATGACTGTTCCTCAAATTGAACCTGCAATAAAATAATTATATCACCCACAGAGACCTCGCATCCTACTAACACAGCCCTTACTCCCTCAGGAACATATGCTTAATCCATCTTATCATTTAGATCTAAAATAGTCCCCAAAAGTTCCATATATTTAGAAGAGGGGCTTCTGGACAAGGGAAGGTGATTGGACCACAGGTTATATACTCACCAGTGGATAATCCATTCACAAGTTCATGGCTAAATGTTCTGTCAGAAGCGGGGCCTGGCTGGAGGTGGGTTACAGAGAACGTGACTCATAAGGGCGCATTCTTCTTTCTGGCTGTCACGTCGCTCTCCACTTCCTGGCTGCCATGAGGCGAGTGGCTTTCCTCCCCCCTGCCATTTCTGCAGTGGCGCAACTGACCATAGAATGCATTCTCTAGAAACTATGAGTCGAAGTAAGCCCTCCTCCTTAAAGCTGTAGGCATTGAATATTTTGTCCCCACCATGGGAAAGCCGAAATCACACAAACCTGCTCTGACAAGTATTTAAAATGTAAGAGCCCTTAATAAAAGATTAATATCCATAGAAAGACATTATAAAACAAAACAGGAATATATTGTATGAGAATAGTAGGTAGTGACAATTTAGAAATGGTGCTTGTAAAAGGTAAATCCTTAAATTTCAAAATTTAAAAAACCCTCAATAAATGGGATAAATTCTAGATTGGATACTGATTAAGGAAGAAATCGGTACACTTATAGGCAGGATCAAGGAAATGAATCTGAAGACAACACAGAGACCCAGATGAAAGCAACATAATAAACAGTTCAAAGAGCCCAGAGGACAGATGAAGTATGAGCAGATGATAAAGAAAGACAACAGCCATGCATGAAAAGAATTTGAGTGAATAATGAAGAACTTTCCAAAAAGAAAGAAGATAAAAAGCACTATGTAGGAAACAAAACTTATTTCGTACTGTTACATAATGAAGTGGTACATCAAAGAGAAAGAGAAAACCCCGAAAAAGACTGTGGTGAAAACATCACACAGAACTGACAGTGAGCTAGAAAGTAGGCATCCTAGCACAACAGAATCAGACCAAGGCCTTCAAAATCTTGAAGCCAAGTAACTACGACCCTAAAAGTTTAGACCTAAATTGTCATTTAAGTTTGAGTGCAAAATAAAGACATGTTTAGAAATATAAAGACTAAGGATACTCCAAAATTTTCACTAAAAAGAATTATTAAGAATATATTTAAACAATAGGGCCGGGGAGTTAGCTCAGTGGTTCTGGCGCCTGTCTCGCAAGT